>CM065701.1:5004167-5006667 GCA_017654935.2 Phymorhynchus buccinoides | reverse complement strand
TTCCCCCCTGTCCTCACCTTTCCGTTATCTCAACACTTGAACTCCATCCCCCACTGTCCAGGCTTCTCCCCCAAATTATGCTCACCCCCTCCCATTCAGTCCCGCTGTGGCATTCTCAAAATGCATTTGTTCTCAACATGTCTGCGCATGTGCAAAGAGTTTAGGGTTAGGAATAGGTTTAGGGTCAATTTACCTATCATATTGTGCAGCCAACACACTGTAATTTAGAGGTTTGAGCACCCAGTATAAGCTCTAAGCTTTTTTATGCTCTATGATCTCTTTGTTGATGCTTCTTTGGTATTTGGTGTTTTTTTTTGGTATATTCTAGTCATAGAGACTTATCTCTGAATTTGGGCTGCTCTCCCCCGGAGAGCACGTCGCCACAAGTGCAGCACTTACTTTTTGGGGGTGGGTGGGGTTGTGGGGGGGGGGGGGGGGGGGGGTGGGCCACAGGGTGAGGAGGGGGTGTGTGGCAACACTTGGAAAACCTAGCTATCAATTTGGCCATAGCACGCAACGGGATTTCTCCCTGCTTTTACCGACTTTCAACTGCCGTGGGATTTTTACGTACGTGTGTAAAGCGCACGGGTCAGACTAGCTTTAAGTCCCCATCCGAAGGACTCGACGTTCAGTTCAATTTTCCTGTCAAACTAGAAAGAAAGGGCGAGGCCGGGATTCGAACCCGGGTCACTCACGCTGCAGTCACGCATTACATTTGGCAGGCGAACATCTTAACCACTCTGCCACCTTTCTCCCTCATATGCTTTGTCAAATGATTGATTACAAATTAGTTTAAGCCAATAGACCGTGTGGCCTAGGCTATTGAAAGCCTACTCTACTCTGTTTTGGTGGAGGTAGTGTGAGAGCTGACGCAGCTGTCAGCATAGGTGATCAGATGGAGATTAGATAACCCACATGCCTACAACATACATTGTGTTTGCTATACACTAATACAGTGGAACCTCCCTTATAAGACCTCATTTGGGATGATTTTTGAAGGTCTTATATAAGGGAGGTTCCACTGCACTTACAAAGAAGGGCAATGTCGCGAATTGGGATTCAGAACGAGCGGCGTGGGAGCAACGCCACTGTACAGCCCAGAAAATGGGACAGCAAAAAAAAAAAAAGAAGAAGAAAAAAAAAGGGCAATGTCTCAGAGAAGTAGGTCTTATGTGGGAGGGGTCTTATAGGGAGGTAATTTTAATACTTACAATGAAGAGCAATGTCTCAGAGAAGTAGGTCTTATGTGGGAGGGGTCTTATAAGGGAGGTAATTTTAATACTTACAAAGAAGGGCAATGTCTCAGAGAAGTAGGTCTTATGTGGGAGGGGGAGTCTTTTAATGGGAGGTCTTATAAGGGAGGTTCCACTGTATTTTGTTGTCCATGAGTCACACAGTGTTGATGACACAGACCGGCCTGACCTATTTACACCAGTCAGCTGGGACCTGTGGTGTCTCAGTCGAACAATGACACTGATACTGGGAAGGTATTGTACATACTGTTCAGTTGTTGTTTTCTTTGACCACAGGTGCTTGATTTGTTTTGTTTCTTCTTCATTGTTTACTGAGGTCTTGTTGTTTGTTGGTGTTGTCTTAGCCTGGCTTAAAGACTCCAGGGATCATCCCAACAGCCGAAGCGCTTGAAGTAAGTTGAACAGTATGGCACAAATGCACCAGCTGGGGATGAGAGCATTACGTGTGTGACGGTTTTTGATTACCCTGCCATGTGGGCAACCACACTCCAACTTCGGAGGATACTGAGGTTTGTTTAGAGTACTTTGAAAACTTAATGAGGGCTTGTGTGTGTGTGTGTGTGTGTGTGTGTGTGTGTGTGTGTGTGTGTGTGTGTGTGGTGTGTGGTGTGTGTGTGTGCATTTATCTGTGAGTGTGCAAGTACTAAGTGCGTGTGTGCATGTGTGCGCACATGTGTGTATTTTCCAGTCTCTATGGCTTTAAAGTTTAGTAGAAAGAGGGTCATGTGTTATTTCTTGTCAGTGTTGATTAATTAAGCATAATGAATTATGCTTGTCATTTTACTTTTGAACATCATTCAACAGTTCAATCTAAACTGAAAGAATAGTAATCCCATGGAACTGAAAACTAACTATTGATCAGAGTCATCACGAGTTTGGCGTCTTACCAACTGAACTACTATGGCCCAACAAACAGTGTACCGCGGTGAGTGATGTTTTATAACTTGTGGGAAAAGAGACAATGAATAGTCAAGAGTGTTTGTGGTGGTCTTGTTCCAGGTGAAACATGAACTGGGTTTGAGAGTCACAAGCACTTTCCAAGTCCAACATTGTGCCCACGTGATGCTTCATCTTACCTAGGTAGTACTGGTAGTAGTCGGTTGAAAGGAAGGAAGGAAGAAAGACAGACAGAAAGGAGATCAGAACATTCTTTTGGCTGAGAAGATACATTTATTTTGGCAAGAAACACACTGAGCTAGTGTGCCAGCGTTACCTGAATATAAACCCCACTGGGAGCATAAAAATCC
>CM065701.1:4961667-4999167 GCA_017654935.2 Phymorhynchus buccinoides | reverse complement strand
GAATAGCCTGATTGGGCTCAAGGCCTGTACAACCGTTTAGGACGAAGGAATAGCCTGATTGGGCTCAAGGCCTGTACAACCGTTTAGGACGAAGGAATAGCCTGATTGGGCTCAAGGCCTGTACAACTGTTTAGGACGAAGGAATAGCCTGATTGGGCTCAAGGCCTGTACAACTGTTTAGGACGAAGGAATAGCCTGATTGGGCTCAAGGCCTGTACAACTGTTTAGGACGAAGGAATAGCCTGATTGGGCTCAAGGCCTGTACAACTGTTTAGGACGAAGGAATAGCCTGATTGGGCTCAAGGCCTGTACAACTGTTTAGGACGAAGGAATAGCCTGATTGGGCTCAAGGCCTGTACAACTGTTTAGGACGAAGGAATAGCCTGATTGGGCTCAAGGCCTGTACAACTGTTTAGGACGAAGGAATAGCCTGATTGGGCTCAAGGCCTGTACAACTGTTTAGGACGAAGGAATAGCCTGATTGGGCTCAAGGCCTGCACAACCATTTAGGACGAAGGAATAGCCTGATTGGGCTCATGAGAGTTTTCAAGAGATTTCAATTTATATTTTTATATTTGGTTCTATGCAGGGGTGGGAGACTTTCAGTTTCATTTTTGATACTGTATTCAGTATAGCACTGCTGTCTGAGGACAACCCCTGACACCCCCCTCCCCCTCAGCACCCACCCCACTCCCCTACTCCACCTCCATCACCACCCCTCCAACTTGAAAATTTTCTTTTGTGAATCTAAATTAACACTGCCATTCACGAAAAGCTTGTACTGTGAAATTGAAATTAGAATACTTCTGCTGAAACATTTACGATGACATCGCCATGATAGTGCTATGTTGCTAAAATGGACAATAGTATAATCAGTAGAGAGGTAAGCATGCCATTATTATTGAGATCTGTGAAGGTAGATGAAGGCCCCCCCCCCCCCCCCCCCCCCCCCCACTGATGGGAATGGAGGGCTGTACCGCACGCTGAAGCAGGAATGAGATGGGGAGGCGAGGGACGCATTTCATACACATATGGATATAATGAGTAAGGTGAGTGTATGTGTCCGTTTTTCAGTTTTCACTGGTCTCCCCGCTGCGTACAGCCGACACATTTTGATTTCGGAGGAGCTGAAAGAACAATTATTTGGAAGATTTTTTTTTAAACGGTAGGAGAATGGGCCAATGAGTCAGAAAGATAGTAGATGATAGAAAGCAAAGGGAAAAGGCAGAGTTAAAGAGAGTGGCAGATTAGAGGAAGCTACAAGCACAGAAGGTGGGGGAACTATTTTTATGAGGAAAAAACCCCCGGTATCCCCACGGGGAGAGACTCGTAGAGGGGTCAAGGGTGTCCAGTTCCCCATATGGAGGCACGAGGCATCTACCCACTGCCCCGATTGCTCATGCAACACGTTTTGTGATTTTTCAGACGGCAACGGAGGGCTGTACCGCGCGCTGAAGCAGGAAGGCGTGTTGGAGGAGATGGGGAGGCGAGGAACGCATTTCGTACACGTGTACTGCGTGGACAACATCCTGGTGAAAATGGCCGACCCTGTGTTCATCGGCTTCTGTGTGAATAAAGGGGCTGAGTGTGGCGCAAAGGTGAGACTGAAGTTGAACTGAGAAAATGGGTGACGCGTTGATGGTGGTGGTTGTTGATTATGACGATGACGGCAACTTTATATTTGCTTGTATGTTGTGGGCAAGAGAACTTAATGCGGTAATAAGGTGAGATACTGTATACTACCATCATTTATGAAGCTATACCCCCCCCCCCCCCTCCCTCTCTGGGGTGGGCGATGATTGCCCACGATTATATTTTATCGCCTGGTGAAACGAACAAATGTTTGTCGCCATCAAAAACAGTTTGAAAGTGGGCGGAAAACTAAAACATCAGGCCATTTTTTTCAGCCAGCATGGTTTCCAAAAGCGTGGAGAAACTTGTGGTACTGGTGGAATACGTTGCTTGCAATTCTGTATGCACGATCAGGTTTTTAAGCGCAGTGTTTAAATAGCGCCATCGAAAATTGCCAGGGCGATTTTAGCGTTGATGGAATTGCAAGCAACTTTTTTATGTCGCTGTCGAAAGTCGCGGGCAATTTAATCCAGCGGAAATAATGATGTATGTATGCTAGTCAGTCATTTCTGACCATGACTACCAGATAGCAGAGGGGCAGATACTATTCTGGCGGGCTGGTCTTGAACTTGTTTATGGTGGAGATACCTTGCCCAGGGTACATCCCCACTCTCTCGGCCAGAAGGATTTGAGGACAGCTGGCTTTGGGGAAGAGACTGAGCTGTGCCATGGTTTTCCATTACTGTAGAAAACCATCAATTGCACAGCTCTCATGTCACTGTTGGCCCCTGCTATAGGCTGATGTCAACCAATGATAAAACCCATGTGAGCAAAGGCCGGGGCAGTGGGTGGATGCCTCGTGCCTCCATACAAGGAGCTGGACCACCCTGCCCCCCTCCACAAGTCTCTCATCGTGGGGATACTGGGGGGTCTTTCATAAAAATAGTTCCCCCACCTTCTGGAAGTTCTGTGTTTGTAACTTCCTCTAATCTACCACTCTCTATGACTCTGCCTTTTCCCTTTGCTTTCTGTTATCTACTATCTTTCTGACTTATTGGCCCATTCTCCTGCCTTTAAAAAAAAAAATATTCGAAATAACTTTTCTCCTTTGAGCTCCTCCGAAATCTGAATGTGTCGGCTGTAGGCAGCAGGGAGACCAGTGAAAACAGTGCATGTGGAATGAGCCGACTGCTTTCTAGGTGGTGGAGAAGGCGTTCCCTCAAGAGGCGGTGGGGGTGGTGTGCAAAGTGGATGGACGCTATCAAGTGGTGGAGTACAGTGAAATCAAATCATCCACCGCCGAAAAACGCGCCCCGGACGGAGGGCTGGCTTTCCGAGCCGGGAACATCTGTAACCACTTCTTCACGCTGGGCTTCCTGAAATATGTGTGCCAGTGAGTTTCACACGCACGCATGCATGCAAGCATGCATGCACACAAGCACGCAAGCATGCATGCATGCACGCACACACACACATACTTAGGGCTAGGTTAGGTTGCTGCTGGACGTGGCATCATGTTGGTGTCCCGCTGAACGGGCGCTGGCTGGCCAGGTCACTAACATTAGAATAGGTTTTATTATCGTTTTGTTTTTTAAGATGTTCTCCCCATAAAGTTTGATCGATATAATGCGATTATAATGTGATTTCAACCACTATCAAGATCAAGACACACACGCACACGCACACACACACTCATGCACACACACACACACACACTCACACACACACACAATCATACAAACACACACACACGCTCACACTCATGCACACATACACACACACAAAATCACACACACAATCCCCCCCCCCACACACACACATATGCACACGCACACACACACACTCATGCACCTGCACACACAGAAAACACAAAATTTGAAACTGCTTAAATTATGGACTGTGGCCATTATGAATTCTTGGTTGATTGATGTCACTGTCTGTCTTTGTTGCCGAGTAGTATGCTTTCTAAGATGGCATCAGCTATTGAACCGAACAAAAAGAAAGTCACTGATCTCCACATTTTTAAAGATAATTTATTGAAAAGGGCCAAAATCGGCTGTCCTGAGGGAACTTTCTTGCCTTAAGTGAAGTTCACTGCAGTGTGCTGACGGCATAGGACGCAGTGAGAGGGGTTGTGTTGAAAGGGTTAATTTTATTGCCATATTCCTGAAAATCAGGGTTGGTTCCATAATTTTAAGGTTTTGGTTCCTAAAATCGAAAATTAGGGTGGGTGTTTCTTCATTGAACAAACCATCCTGTCTGGTTATCTGTCTAAAAGCTCCACAAACTCTCTCTCTCTCTCTCTCTCTCTCTGTGTCTCTGTCTCTCTCTCTCTCTCTCTCTCTCTCTCTCTCTCTCTCTCTCTCTCTCTCTCTCTCTCTCTCTCTCTCTCTCTCTCTCTCTCTGTCTCTCTCTCTCTCTCTCTCTCTCTCTCTCTCTCTCTCTCTCTCTCTCTCTCTCTCTCTCTCTGCCGGAATTTCACAGTATCCTTTTTCAAAATCCCCATTCCCCATCTCCCCTTACTCTTGCTGGTTATGTATATATATATGTAAATAATGTTCTTGTTTTTTTTATGATTGTTGCTTTTCATAGTTTGCTTCTTTTCTTTTCCTCTTTTTTCTTCTTCTCCTTGTTCTTAATTGTATTTGTTTGTTGCTTTCTTGTTGTTTGCCTCAGGGCTGAGTGAAAAAAAGCTGTAGCTAATTAGCTTATCTCATTGCCCTGAATAAATAACATTTCGTTTGTTCGTTCTCTCTCTCTCTCTCTCTCTCTCTCTCTCTCTCTCTCTCTCTCTCTCTCTCTCTCTCTCTCTCTCTCTCTCTCTCTCTCTCTCTCTCTCTCTCTCTCTCTGTCTCTCTCTCTCCCCCCCCCCCCTTTCCCAGAGAGGCCCAGGAACGTCAGCTGCAGCACCATGTGGCGAAGAAGAAAATCCCCCATGTGGACGACGCAGGACACACCCTGAAACCCTCAGCGCCCAACGGTATCAAGATGGAGAAGTTCGTCTTCGACGTCTTCCAGTTTGCAAGGTCACACTTTTGATGCCACGAAGCGTTGTGGTATCTTTTATTAACCCTTTTGCAGACCTGTTTACTCTACTCTTTTCGAGTAGCATTCTACTCATTTTGGACCTCTACTACTCTTCAAAATGGAAATTAATGCTCTTTACTACTCATATTCAGTGAACATTGTTTGATGGTTTAATGAATAAAACTACATATTTTGCACCAAAACTACTCATTTCAGCTATCCGGACTACTCAAGACTTGTGTAGGTGGTAAACAGGTCTGCTTTTGTTGCTGCCAGCCATTTTTTCAGCCAAAACTTCTGTCAAACTTAACCCGGGTACAGAAAAGTTGACGTCTGCAATACTGTCAGGATCCCCTTATGATATGTCATTCTCAACATTAACCCCTTCTTTGCCAGAGAAAAACAGAGAAATTATAAATTTTCTTATTATAAAATTTAAAAGATGGTTAAGATGGAGAAGTTCGTCTTCGACATCTTCTAGTTTGCAACATCGGACTTTAGAGCAGTGTTGTGGTGTGTGGTATTGTATTGTATCGTTCCATATAAGCTGCCCTGATGGAAAGTCAAACCTTACAAAATTGAGTTAAAACAATTCAAAAGTTGATTCCAAAATTTCTACGGGAATTAGTTCTTTGGAATATGGTGTGCTTGTTAAAACGTTTTCAATGGACAACTAAATTGAGGATACAGGAATTTTGCCATGGACAGTTGTGTGATTGTGTTCATGCATTTTCAATCGCAAACCCAAACTTCTCCACTTGGATTCTGGTTTCAGAAAATGGAATGACATTAATTTCATTTTGATAATTCAAATCACTTTTTTGCTGCCTGTGAACAGGAACTTTGCTGTGTGGGACGTAGTGCGCGAAGAGGAGTTCTCCCCCTTGAAGAATGCAGATGGCGCTGCCAAGGACACGCCCACCACCTGTCGCCATGACCTTTTGACCCTGCATAGAAAGTACGCCGTTCAGGCCGGGGCGGAGTTTGCGCACAGGTGGGGGGATGAGGAGAAATCTAGCGTAATTTGAAAATCGTTAACATTAGACCCCTATAAGCATTATCTTCTCCATCAGCATGTAAGCAAAGAAAAGCAATGGGAGACATTTTGAAGGGGGTGTGCAATGTGACACACTCTGAAACCAGGGGCAACAGTTTAAAACATTTTAGGTACAGTGGAACCTCCCTTATAAGACTTCCCATTATAAGACTCCCTCCCACATCAGACCTACTTCTCTGAGACATTGCTCTTCTTTGTAAGTATTAACATTACCTCCCTTATAAGACCCCTCCCTTAAAGACCCGTCCATTATAACACTTCATTTTGGGTGATTTTTGAAGGTCTTATAAGGGAGGTTCCACTGTATAAAGGAATAAATCTACACACACACCTGCTGGTGTGTCAGGGTTCGCACAGTCTTTGAGAAATGGAGCGCCATTTTCAAGTCTTTGAAAATTGGCTTTGGTCTGTGAAAATCGTGAAATGGTTTGTGAAAAAGTCATTAAGGCCATTCATTTTTTTTTTTTTTTGCTTTAGAATTCATAAAGAAGCAATTTAATTTGACTTAGTTTCCATATATTGATATAGCAGACACCCTCGATTTGTCGAGAATTACTTCCCTTTACTATATCCAGGTCTTTTGGCTACACCGGTGCAACTTGAATGATCATAATTGAAGAAATCGTCGTCACTGCTAAAGGGTCTTTGAAAAGCTCTTTGAAAGTTTACGAATTTTTATGTGAAAAATCTGTTTGTACCCTGTAGTATGTTTGTATGTGTATGTGAACTATCTTAGTGACATTCTTAAAGGTTTTGCTTTAAATACTAAATTTCATTAATGCATGAAAAAATAATTACAGACCTGTTTTCCTTACGGATTTGTCCGTAATTATTACGTTTTGAGATTACGCTATTACGGTCAGCAACAAGAAATTCCGCATTTCCGCTGAACGAGTGCGAAAAAATAAAAAATTGATAGAAAGTAATTTGTTTGCACTGTCGTCAGCTATCAAATCGCAATTATGGCAAAAACATCAACACATGTAGGCATCGTCGTGTGAATATCGGTTCCCCCCCCCCCCCCCCCCCCCCCCCCCTTCAACAGACACTGAAGTTGGGTTTGGACGGGAAGTTGCAACGTGACATGCGCGTACGGTGCCCCCCCCCCTTCAACAGACACTGAAGTTGGGTTTGGACGGGAAGTTGCAACGTGACATGCGTGTACGGTGCCCCCCCCCCCCAATCCCCCCCCCTCCCTCCCTTCAACAGACACTGAAGTTGGGTTTGGACGGGAAGTTGCAACGTGACATGCGTGTACGGTGCCCCCCACACCCAACCCCACCCCCTCCCCACTCAAAGTTCTGACGGTAGGTGAAAATCCTGGTGGAAGGATTTCTCAGCCGGCAAAATTACCGACATATGCCTGAAATTACTGATTTTGGAGTTTGGATAGGTCTGTAATTATGCGTTTTAAGCTGCTGTGATTATGATCCAGTACACATTCTATAACCATGGGTGCAACTTTTCCTGGTATACAAGGATTTCCTGTTTTTGAATTTTACCAGAAAAGGAAGTTCCTTTTTTTTAATTTGTCAAACAAGATCTTTGTGTGTCTACTGTATTTTTCAAACACTTTAAAATAAGCATTTGTATAAATTGTGGAAAAAAGCAAACTAAAATACTTTAAAATAAGCATTTGTATAAATTGTGGAAAAAGAAAACTAAAATACTTTCATAAATCAATTTTTGCTTCAGCTGCAGGGGGACATTACCCCTGGACCCCGGCCTTTCAGGGTGTTTTTTTCATTTTGTGTAGTTGCACCCCATAACTCTGTGACAATTTTGTTTCCTTTTCTTTTCTGATTCCTTGAACGATTTGTTCCCTGTGACCGACCGGTCCTTCTTCTTCACAACTGTGGTCATGGATGACCGCTTCACCCCCACCACCAAACCTACCCCCCCCCCCCCATCACCACCACTACCATCGTCTTTGCCTGCTCTGTAGCCAGCTGAATGGGGGAGACGTCGGGTGAGTACAGTTTGTCATTCTTTTACCGCAAAAAACTGGACTATAAGACACACCTGTATATAAGCCGCATTTAACCCTCTGGCTCCTGTTGATGATAAACCCGTTCAAAAATGTTCCTTCCCTGGTTCCTGTAACGCCCGATTGCGCCCGCTGAACGCCAGGTCTAGTACTTTCACTTTCACTTTCGCCCTACCCACAATGCAATATACTAAGTTAGGTCTTCCTGTTCCTGACTCTCCCTGTTCCGTTTTTCGTCTTTTACAGCAAGGGAAAGCACCCACTAGTCTTTTTGAACAGATTTTTCAAAGTGACGCCAATTTTTTTTTCCTTTTCCACGTGACGTGAGCGGTAATGACCCCGTGCGATGTTTGGAGTGCCATTCCGGATTTTGTCTTCCAATTCATGGTTTGTTGTGTGACATTGTGTTAGCTTTCGAATAAAAATATCATCATTGCTATTCAATATGCATCTTTCAGAAATTAAAGGTGAGTTAGACTTTATTCTGGGTGATTTTTTTAATAAATGATTTGGTGTGATGTTCGGAGTTACTCCCCTTGACTTGGGCAATATGATCAATTCTTGGTACGAGTGATCGGGAGGCATAGGGTTAAATTGACATAGGGTTTATAAGACGCAGAGAAAATTATGTATGCATAAAGCAACACAAATATAGAAATTCTCCTTTCATAACATGCATATTGAATGTTTCAGACACTTTAAGCATGAGATTTGAATATTGATTACCAAAACCAGTTCTGAGTCTAAAGAAGCTCAAAATAGGCTAAAGAATGTGTCCAGAAACAGATGTAATCAAACTGATAAATGTAGAATGGAAAATCTGAAAAAAATCCAAAGTTGAGGAAAAAAGTAGCGGCTTATAGTCCGCATTTTACTGTACACTCATGGTTTTTTTTAGCAAGAAATCTCCTCTTCTTGGTTGTATCATTTATGCATTGGACTGTAGAGGGGAAGTATTGTTTTTTGATCTTGTTCAATTTTTGCTCCTTCTGTTGCCTGCTCTTTGCTCCTTTTGCTATATTTGCTGTTTTCTTGTTTGTCTGTGTTTATAAAGGCGCATTCGCCGAAATATCCAGTAGTTTTGTTTTGTCTCTTGTGAAAATAATGTCACTTTACACTTGTCATGTAATTGTTTGTTGTAAACTCTTCCTTGGATCGACATATTTTTCCACAGAGAAATTCTGTAAGCTTTTAGAGGAAGAACAAGCAACCATACTGTTGTTTTAATGAATATGTCCATTCCATATTGATATAGCAGACGCCCTCGATTTGTCGAGAATTACTTCCCTTTACTATATCCAGGTCTTTTGGCTACACCGGTGCAACTTGAATGATCATAATTGAAGAAATCGTCGTCATGGTGTGTTCATTTTTGTTATGTTGGTTTAGAATTTTATGTTATTCCTTTTCTGATTGCCAAGAAAACTTTTGTGTTTTTTGTTTTGTTGTTGTTGTTGTTTTGTTTGGGGGGGGGGCTTGGTGTTCCTTGTCAGCACCTGGAGTAGTTTTACAACTCATGAGATAATAACGTTCACTTGACTTCACTTCAGGGAGGGCAAAAATATCTCTCTTTACACAGTTTCTAAGAAAAAAGAAAAATATAGAGAAAAAAACAAACGTTGAAACAACCATCTTCTTCTTCTGCCAATGATGTCCACCTGCCTCAAGCGGCAATAACTGACATATATTGGGGTTTGAAGAAAAATCGCTGTGCGGGGGGGGGTGTCAACTAGACAAATAACAGAGCATGTACAGCCATTGGGCAGCTCCGGCTAGTCCGAGAACACCTGACCCCACACAAGGGGGGGGGGGGGGGGATGTGCCACCTGCATTACAGGTATTGTACATTTTAGAAAATGACAGCAGCAATGATTTTAAATCATATCGTTACCGCTCAGTTCTATGAGAACAGGTGTACGTTGGGATTAGAATGAGGGGAAGGCATTTCTTTGTTGCATGTGTGTGCGTGTGTGTGTGTGTGTGTGTGCAAGTTTGTGTGTGTGTGTGTGTGTGTGTTTTTGTAAAGTTTTTGTGTGTGTGTGCAAGTTTGTGTGTGTTGTGTGTGTGTGTGTGTGTGTGTGTGTGCAAGTTTGTGTGTGTGCAAGTTTGTGTGTGTGTGTGTGTGTGTGTGTGTGTGCGTGTGTGTGTGTGTGTGCAAGTTTGTGTGTGTGTGTGTGTGCAAGTTTTGTGTGTGTGTGTGTGTGTGTGCAAGTTTGTGTGTGTGTGTGTGCAAGTTTGTGTGTGTGTGTGTGTGTGTGTGCAAGTTTGTGTGTGTGCAAGTTTGTGTGTGTGTGTGTGCAAGTTTTGTGTGTGTGTGTGTGTGTGTGTGCAAGTTTGTATGTGTTTGCGCACTTTTGTGTGTATGACTGTTTGATCATTTACAGATTGGATTGTAATAATAATAATAATAATAATAATCTAATTTATATAGCGCGATAAAAAAAAAATCATGCTAAAAGCAAGCTCTCAGCGCTTTACATTGATGAAGCCATATAAAAAATTAACAGATTGACACACCTTGAGGGGAAGTATTGTTTTTGACGAGCAAAGTCTTGTCTATTTACTGAAAATTTGGTGTGTGTGTGTGTGGTCACTGTCAGAGAACAGCTAAAGGGGGCTTCTGGCTCAGTTTCGGTTTCGGTTTCGGTTTCACTCCTCCGTTTATTAAAAAACGGCTAAAAAACACTACTTTTTCTTATGCTTTTTAACCCCTCAAAAAAGGTGTGATTTAAGCCGTTTTCTTGCGTTTTTTATTCACAAAAACAGTGCGATTCAATCGTTTTTACTCACGAAAACAGCGTGATTTAACAGCTAAAGGGGGATTCTGGCTCAAGAGGAAAATCTTCTACTTTTAGATACAAAAACGCTACTTTAAGGGGTAAAAAAAGTAAAAATTCGTCTCCCCTTTATTCTGCCAAATCAAAAAAAAAAGCCACTACTTTTAGGGGGCACAAAAAAAAAAAAAAAAAAAAAAAAAAACGGGGAAAAAAACATCGCCATAGAATGGGGAAATCCCGATTGAGTCATCACTACCTACATAACAGGGAATTCCCGATTAAGTAGCCATCTATTTTAGGCAAATTAAACAGGGGATATAACTCAGTCCTTTTGCTCAAATTACACCTAATGTTGTTGTTTTTTAATTTAAAAAGCGGGTTGTTTTATAAACTATTGTGGAAACTGAATAAAGACATTATTGTTTAGTTGTTGTACTATTTGATTAAAACTTTTAGAATAAAGAACTAAGTAAATAAGTTAAATTATTATTGTTTTAATCAAATAAATAACAAGTAAACCATCATAGATATTTTGCAAGATTTGTTAGTTATATAATACTGTGTTTAGTAAAAGTGATTAGGTGTTTGTTTCCTTCCCTTATCTTAACTAACATTAACGCAATCTTTACTCACTTTTAGCCTCCAAATAATCTTCTATTTCGTTTCGTACGTCTGCAAAAGGGTCACTGGCACAGTTTAAAGACTTGTAAACCCGCAGTCGTCAGAAGATTGTTTAAATGGGGATTATAAAGTGAGAAAAAGAAAAACTCTACTTACTTTAACCTCCAAATAATCTTCCACTATGAAACGTCTAACAAAAGGGTCACTGGCACGGTTTAAACACCTATAAACCCAGACGTAGGAAGATTGTTTAAATGGGGGTTCTAAAGTAAGAAAATAGAGTAAATATAGTTAATGTTGTTAAGTGTGTAGGGAAATTCAGGAAACAAACACCTAAAACTGTACACAACTGACCTTGCTAACTCATCGCTAGTCCTTTGGATCTAGCTTGGGGTCCCATAGGGCCCGTGGGATCTCAAGTGAGATTCAGAGAACTGGTGGTGAGTTAGCAAGGTCAGATGAGCACAGTTTTGCTATTTTTTATAAAACGAGGTGAACTTACTTTTTCTTAAGTCACTTTTTTTTAACTTTATTTTTTGGTCCTTTTAAAACTTTTTTGGGTTAAACTTTTTTTTTTTTTTTTTTTTTTTTTTTTTTTTTTTTTTTTTTTTTTTTTAAACTTAAGCAAAAAATAAACTTTTTTTTTTTTTAAACTTAAGCTTAAAAAAAAAAAAAAAAAAAAAAAAGTTACTTAAGTTCTTTTTAAGTTCTTTTTTTAAGAAGTTACTTAAGTTCTTTTTAAGTTCTTTTTTAAGAAGTTACTTAAGTTCTTTTTAAGTTCTTACTAAGTCATCTTCAAGTCATTCTCAAGTATTTATTAAGTTCTTACACAAAAACTTACTTAGTACTTATTAAGTTTTTATTGCATTAAAAATGGATCGCTCTCAGGTTTTAAGCTATTTGACTTTTGTTTTTCTTGTTTGTCTGCTACTTTTTCTGGTTGTACTGTTTGTACTTCTACTCGTTTTTTTAGCTTTGGTTGCATGTGTGTTTTATATAATTTATAAGACAAATAACCAACACCAGCAACCACACCAACAGTAAGCAATACAACATCGTAATTCGTACTGTTTTGTTTGTCTTCTTCTTTTTTAACTGGTATTGCGCTTATGGTTGATTCATCTGACAACAGTTTTTGTTTTGTTTGTTTATTCATTTTTTGTTGTCGATTCCACACTGATAACCTTTTACCTGCTTCAACTCGTCCTGGGTTCTTCGTTACCTTGGTTACTGTCGGACTGGGGCTTGTTTGCTGTTCTGTCTGATTCGTTTGATTCTCTGTCACGTTCATTTTTAATAGCTATAAAATCTATATGATTAAAAGTAATTAACCCCATAACAACTGGTGATAAAAGCCCGCCAAACCTATAAAAAAGATCACAACTAAGAGACTCTAATGATTTAGTTAAAACAGGATCTTGACTTAAATCGTACATTAAATCTTGGCTTGAATCGAGTGGAAAAAACTGACTAACTAACTTAGTGTACAAGCCTATTACAGTTTGACCTAAACTTTTAACCATTTTAGATCCTAATTGTGCTTCGTATCTGGTGTAGTACTTTTCAATGTCAGCAGAAGACATTTGTTGAATCTGTTCTATACTAAATTCTGTTCCTAAGTATTGTTTTGTTTTTCCACACGCAGCCAGAGAATACAACTTTTCCTTTTTATTCATAACACTTGTCGACACTTCATCAGACATTACGGCTTCCTGCGCATTTAACAACAGTTCGTCACAATTCATTTTTAGTTGATTTATTATTTTTGTTTTTAAAATAAAAATGAGTGCCGAAAAAACTGTTGCTAACCTTGTATATCAATCTGCTCTGATTGGTGGACTTTCTGTTGCGTACACGATGGTTGGTAAGAAACTATTGAAAATGAAAGCAGCTGACCTAGGAAAACTTGACCTAGAGGACTCTGGTAAACTAATCGCTATAATCACTGCTTCAATCGCAACAAAAGACTTTCTAGTTAAGCAAGGAATAATTCCAGAAAATATATATATGTAAAAATAAAATGGCTTCACTCGCAATGATGATTGGCGGTGCTGTAGTAAACGCACTTGCTTTTTCAGGAAGTAATTACATGTTCAGTAAACTAGAAACAAACAAGGAAAGACAAAGACATAATCGAGCAATGGAGCAATTAGCAGCAGCACAAGACGCCTATGAAAAACAAAGACTCGCTCAGTTAGATTTTATTAACAACAAATTAAAACTACAAAACCATGCAGCATACACTTTTAAGAATGTTGACGACGCCATTAAAGAGTATTATTTAGTGACAGGAGAAGACCTCCAACAGCTCCCACCACCAAAACTAAGTGACTTCTACCAACCATCCGAAAAACAAAAACTCCAGGAAATAGCTTTTATTGTAGTTGGTATGACTGCTGTTTATTTCATAGCAAAAAACGTGTAGTATTAAAATGAATGATAAACTATCTAAAATTTATTATTCACCAAAAGGTTATTGGAAAGGTTTAACTGCTATTCAAAAATTAAATCAAGCTGCTGGAGTCACTGAACAAACAGCAAAAGAATGGTTATCTAAACAAGCTATATGGCAAATTTATCTACCAGCACCTAAACGAATTAAAAGACCACACTTCGTTAACTCAACACCAAATGACACGCATCAAATGGATCTTCTATACTTACCCCATGATTTAATCAGAAGAAAAAGATTTAAATACGCGTTGACAGTTGTTGATTTAGCTTCAAGATATAAAGATGCTGAACCATTGACTGATAAAAGTGCTACTTCAGTCTCTGTTGCTTTACAAGAAATCTATAGACGCGGTCCATTAACCTATCCTCGTTTAATTCAAGTTGATGAAGGAAAAGAATTTAAAGGACAATTCAACCAGCTAATGTTAAAACACAAAGTATCTATTAAACGCGGTATTCCTGGAAATCATAGATCACAAGCCTTAGTCGAAAACTTTAACAAACAATTAGCTGAACGACTTTTCTCTTACCAATATCACAGAGAACTCCTTGATTCAACTAGAAACACTGAATGGGTTAGAAGATTAAGTAGTGTTCTGAGAGTCATGAATAACGAAGAATCTAAAGTAACAGGATTTAAACCAGTAAAAGCAATACAGAAGAAAACGATTGACACTTCGTTAGACACACCTCATGAACATTTAATTTCAAAACAGCTGATACCGTTTGGAATCAAAGTTAGGTTTCTTTATGCACCAGGAGAAGCGGAAGGAGACACACGTGTAAGAGCGACTGATCCAATTTGGAGTATTGAACCGTACGAAATAAAAAGTGTAATAGAAATGAATCCACCGGTGTATTATTTAAGAGAAACTGATACAACAACACGACCCGTTCCAAAAAGAGCCTTTGTTAAAGAAGAATTACAGATAATTCCGCCAGACACAGTTCCGATTTGATTAGACAAAAAAAAAAAAAAAAAAAAAAAAAAAAAAAATGAGTTTTAAAATGGAGACTCAGAATAAAGAGATACTCGAGACAAAGAATTACGACATTTTATTGAAAAGATTAAGGAATGCGCAGAAAGAAATTGTTCTATCTCAGCTATTAATGGAAGACGATAAAATAGTCAGTAAATACTTGTTCGAAATTGAAAGCAAAATAATGGATACTTTATCAGAAATTTACAACAAGTTTAACCTTGAATTTGACCCAGTATAAAAAAAAAAAAAAAAAAAAAAAAAAAAAAAAAAAATTGACTTTTTTTTTTTTTTTTTTTTTTTTTTTTTTTTTTTTTTTTGCCTTCACAAACATTTGTACTGACTAGGAAAATCTGTTTTTAACACTAGCTTACAAAACTTCTCTTTCCTCAGTTTTTGTTTAATCGACTTTTTTTCTTCTTTTGATTCAATCACATCATTTTCATCTAGACATTCATCAAAACTATTTTTATCTTTAGTAAAAAACAAAACAACTGTCTTTAACTGTTCTCTAAAGTCTTTTAAAACTGAATTATACTTTTGTGTTAAAATCCATACACTAATCCCTGCATGTCTACCACTGAAAGCTAACTTAGCTAAACTATTTCTTTTTTTAACAATGTCTTTTTCAGCCGAGCAGTCATCAATAATAAACAATGTTGACGTTCCTTTAAACAGTTGATAAAAATGATCTAAACATTCACTTAACTTATTACTTGGGTCAACCAAATAGACTTTATCATCCTCCCAAATGAACTTTCTTTCTTTGTATGATTTGTTGAATTCTAAAGTAGTACAAAAAATTACTATATGTTCAAAGTGATTTCGATAAACCGTTTGTATTAAATCTAACATAAATATCGTTTTTCCACACCCAGTCATCCCGCAAAATAACCCGCAATGTGGTTCTTTTGTAAGGAAATTTAAACTGTTCAAGTCCATTGTTTTAATACACAATATCTTTTAATCTGTTATTCTCAATGTTCAGCTGAGCATCGCATAGTAAATACACATAAACATATATTTGTTTGCCCACTTCCGCTTCTTTATGAATTTGAATGTTTATTCCGCCTGACCCATCACCTACTGTTCTTCCGCTACCATGAAGTTTGTTATCATCAGTTGTTCTAAGATCTAACCACAAAGCATACTTCGAAGATAAATAATCTTCTAGTCTAACATCATGAAGATGGAGGTCTTTGCAAATTAAATCAACAGACGGATCTCTTAGTTGCCCGCCTCCACCAAACAGTTTTCTTATTTCATCAAAGTGCTGATAAGGTAAAAGACCGCTCGCAAACAATTGGTTCGGTTGCCCTTCAATCGCAGTAGTCAGCTTAGTTATTTTTGGATTATAAAACCTCTCGCTTAATCTATTAAAGGGTTTTTTGGTTTCTTCAAACAGCAGCAAAATTCCTTTCAACGACCTTGCTGATATATTCAAATCGATGTTCCAGATTGTGTCTATTGTGTTTTTAGTTAACTTACTGTGATTTAAAATTCTGTTGTAGTATATTGCTAATCTTGACTGGTATTGTTGTGAAATCAACCGAGCTAATTCTTGATGACGAACAACATCAAACTCTAATGTGATGTCTGAAATACTATATTTTGCATTTGAATCTTCTGTCGATCTGATAACACGGGCATAGTCATTAAAAGTAAATTCATACATAAGCCTATCTTGTAAAGCTCCCTGATAATATGGTGAGTGTGTGTTCAATAGTTCAAAGTCAAGAGGAATGTAGAATCGATTACCATAAACTTGAGCAACCAACGCATCTTTATTGCTATCTTTTTTATCATCAGCATCAATTCTATGTTTTATACCATTATCTCCTTGTATTCCCTGATAAACCCGATCTTTTCTTTCATTTTCTGTTAACCAGAGGTCGCAATAACTCAAAAAGACATCTGCGTTATCTAAAGACATTACCTCTCTCCCTTCAAGTTTAATAGTAATCTTACTAACGATCGCTCTACCAAGATTAGCAACTAATGTTCTGTTCGGATCCGTCTCTGACTCCAGGTCTATTTTAAAAGCAAGGCGAGCAGTACCTGGCACAATGACTTCATTACTCCCTAGACTAGGAAATCTTACTGATAATATTTGTCTTTGATCGATAGTTGAAGGATTATTACTTATCACGATACTCTGCCTGGTTCCTTTTACACCGAGTGGTTATTTTAACCGTCTGTATGGATCAAGAATTGTTCCGTATGATTGTGACATCTCTCTTTTTTTTAGAAATAAAATAAAAACATAATTATAAATAAAAACATGGCAGGAATAGAAGCAGACCACGATTATGATGCCTTTGACGATGAAGCTGGAGATGACATGAGTGAAGACATTCCTTTATTGTCTCGTCGTCGTAATCTACCATCTTTAAGACAAGAACTAGATGAAGCAGAACCAAACCCGAATGTAGAAGTTAGACCAAGGGAAGATAATATAGTAGTTGGAAAATCTCAATTTGAAATGCACTATGAAATACAGAAATCGAAAGTAATGGCTTTTCGTAAATTTATAGGTCAAGATTTATCCGATTTGTATGATCCTAATGACTATGTTTTAAATAGTGAAGGTCATTTATTTTTGAATAATAATGAATCAACCCGACTTACACACAAAAATAATCCAGCAAAGTTTTATAAAATAAGTTCACTAATTTCTCATGGCGTCCCCACTAATGATCTAAGACGTATTGGCGTTGACATAAAACCAAAACCAACCCTAAGCACGAAAGCTGTTTCTGCTCTTCAAAACACACTACAAGAACTGCCTACTGATTCCCAACTTCAATCGATTCCTCTTAGAGACTTAAGCGCAACTGCGGACCACATAATAGAAATGGAAACTAGTTTTATAGCTTTAGAAGATGAAGAAACCCATTTAAAAACATTACATGATTCACCATTACCTATGAGAGAACTAATGGCGCTCAATTCAACATTACAAACTACCAGAGGCGAGTTAACAAATAATCTAGCAAAGTTAAGCGAACTGGATGCTCACATTGACAGAGAAAAACAGAAATTAGTTGAAGCGGACGACAATAACCTAGGACAAGACGTAAAAGACAGAATCATGCAAAGACTAGATGATCTTCAACAAGAGAGAGCTGCAAGACTAGAAGTACTGTCAACTAACCGTGAACAATTACGAACACAAGTCAGCAGAATAAAAGAAACCATCCAAAGAATTTTACACGAAGATACAACGTTAGCAGAAAGAATAAAAACTTTATTTAGAGAGCAAGGAGTCACGATAGCGAGCGTTATGACAGCTTTAGGGTTTGCAATCTCTACTTTAGTGTTTGCTTTAACAGGAACAGGTGGTGGTGGTGGTCAATTACCTTCTCCACCTTCTCCACCTTCGCCATCAAAAGACTCTTGGATTAAAAAACAACTGGAACATTTAACGAATCTATTAAAAAAATTAGGAGAAAAAGCACTAGATGCGCTACCCGGTATATTAGGTGGAATTGTTAGTTGGCTTTTTTCTACTGCAAGCAAAGTAGTCGGTTTTATGGCTGAACACTTATGGATGCTAATAGTTTTAGTTGTAGGATTACTCTCTAGTAAAATAAAAATAAACTAGACCGGCTGCTGTTAGAAAAATAACTAGTGCTGTCTTTTCGTTTTCGTGACTGTCAGTTAAGTTCGTTAAGTTCGTTGAGTTCGTAGAGTTAGTTAAGTTCGTAGAGTTAGTTAAGTTCATAGAGTTAGTTAAGTTCGTTGAATTCGTTAAGTTAATATTCTTTTTTTGACTGACAGGGATTGGATGGTGTGTTCTTTGTATGATCGACAATGTAGAATTTATTTTTAAATTTTTACCAACTGCTTGATTATCTTTTGCTATAAGGATTTCGTTGTTATAGTTTACAATTGTTCCTATTTGAAGTCTAAGATCAGAGGGCAGCATGTATAATCCACTACCAACAGCAAAGTCTACTTTTGATCTTGCAAATCTTAAAACGTCTTGATACCTTTTAATGCTTGCTGGGAGGTCAACTGTAGAATTGATTGCATCTTCTAAATTAGCTAAATACTGTTTTTGTGCATCAAACCCAGTAGAAGGATCCATTATCTCAGATTTAACTTGCGCTTGAGATCCCAGCAAACACCACACGTAAGTACGAATAGAATCATTTACTCGTTCTATTCCCGCCTTTGTCAGTCCTTCAGAAGTATCAAGAATAAAAGTAGACCAAGCGTTTTTATGTTTTTGTTGAATAGATCCCAGATGAACGGTCGTACCTGAAGAAAAAGACGTGTAAGGTGGATTCCAATCATAGTTATACTTTCTGTGCACGCCCCAATAATAAAGTGTTCCCAACCCATGATTACGATCTAACTTTTGCCTAAAGTCTGTATTCAAGTTAATGTTAAACTCATTACAAATCCGTTCAAAGGCCTTCAAGTCAATTCTGTTGTTGAACGGATTAAAAGTAGAATCATTCGGTAATGGAGCATGCAGTTCAGACAAAATACGCTTGAAAGTATAATAGAAATGAAATCTATAAACTGCTTTTACCATGACTCCAGGATGATTTAAGTGATCAGCGAAAGAAACACCACACCCTGTTGTTGCACAGAACACAGCAAAGTTTAACTGGTTTTGATAAAACTGCATTGGATGACTAAACCATGCCTTTGCGATGTTATCATGTTTAACACTAGGATTTAAATAATGGTTTAATGGATTACTGACCTTAACTTCAAAAGAATCAACTCCCACTGCAACAACTATTGAATCAACAGCTATAGTTTTAGGGTTATATGATCCAACTGCATATTTAACGTCTTTGTTATATTTAAAAGCATTCATTTATATATTCGCAATAAAAATGTTTATTTATATAACTGATCAAGACGAGCCAATACTTTTACAACGCCCTATTGAAAATCATGGTTCTCTAAAAGTAGCGCTCCATGAAATTTATTACAAAGTTAAATGGATTAACATAAGCGAATCCTTAAAAAACAATTGGATAAGAAAAATTACCAAAGAAGAAAGGGTTGAACTGACTATACCAGACGGTTATTACGGTTTTTGTTCATTAAAAGAGATTTTAAACGACTTCGACATTACTTTAAAACTTAATGAGGGAAATTTGAAAGTGAAGATGACGTTTAGAGGTCAAAAAGGTGAAGTATTTGAATTTGCTAATGAATTGGCTAAACTATTAGGTTTTAGATTAGACAGGTTCCGTGTTACTGATAATGCACTGGAAAGTAATGCATTTACGGCTGTAAAATCACTTAATCTCGGAATACATTCTTTATTATACTTTCATTTAGATATCCTGAGTACGGATAACAACTTATTTGATAACCAGCCGTCTACTGTGTTAAGAGTTCTTCCAACAGCAAAAGCGGCATACTGTGATTACGAAATTATTACATTCACTAACTTACAGTTTAAAGAATTAGTTTGTGGGGTTCACCATTCACTAAAAATAAGAATAACTGACGAAAAAGGAAAAGAAGTTCAGTGCGACAGCTTGAATGCTTTATTAGAAATAAAATAATTTAGTATAAAACAATGTCACGCGGACCAGATCAACCGGTTATGCTTGACCCTGTTAGATGCGCAACTTTAGAATTGAAGGACCTAGCAGACACAGAAGACTTTGATTTAAATGGGGAGATAGGAGCGCTGTATGGTTTTGAGTACACAAACAACGGCTATTATAAACGAGCAGAAATAAGTGATAAAAAGGTTCCTAAACTAGAGCAACTGCGTAATGTAGTAGCTGACAATGTTGGCCAGTTTGAATATAAAGTTGTTAGGGAAAGGGATAACAAATGGCATTTAATTCCATTCATTGATTGGGAAATAAAGTTTGAATTTTTAAGCCCGTTTACATTCTTTGATAATAACAAATACTTTCGCAAATCATTTAACTCAGGGCCGTTACATGTCAGTCTGATTCCACAAAACAACAGCAGAAGAGAAATAGCAATCAAACCTTATAAAAAGAGACAGTACATACTGCATAGAAAAAAGACAGTGACAAAAGATGCAGCCACGCAATTAGAGTTCATTCCTAAAATGGCTTTAGCAGACGAATTTACTATGATATTTGAACTTTCTGTTAGAGCAGACAACCCTGATTCCCTACCTGTTGGTGTTAGCGACAACCTAATGAAAGGGATTCTTATTTCTTGGCAAAACTTGGATGTTGAATCAGTGAGATGTACTATCGTTATTCAAAACCGCGGTGAAGAAATTAAGGCAGTGTCGACCAGCGATAAAGTTATATTGAGTGTTGATCCAGACAATCTTAAAGAATTAACGTACATTAATGTTACTAATTTAGATCTCATTGGGTTTTATTACACTGAAAGCATTTTGCCTGATGATCTTCTTAAAATGATAGCAAGTGCAAATTAAATGTTAAAAATTTTTTTTTTTAAATATAAAAAGATGTCCGTTACAGTTTATCCAAAAATACCGAAAGAAAATACTGACAAAGAAAAGACTGATGGTGGTGATGATCCTGAAATCAGAAAGTTCAGATTGTCTACCATTACAGAAATACAAAGAGAATTGGAAAAAGACCTCACTAACTATAACAGAACCAAACGAAGGTACTCTTGTTTGTTTAATACAGCAACATACTTAAATACTGGATTTGGGAGTCTAGGTACTTTAACAGCAGGAAGCTCTGTAGGGTTGTTAGCGACAGGGGCCGGATCAGTAGTAGCTTTGCCTCTAGGTTGTGTATCGTTGGCGCTGGGGTTGTTTTCAATGACAACGTCCGCTTTCAACAAAAAAATAAAAGTCAAACTTCAAAAGCATACAGCCATGGTTCAATTAATAATGGCAAAACTTAGTTCATTCCGATTAATTATCAGTAAAGCTTTGCAAGACTCTCAAATTTCGGATGAGGAGTTCAATAGACTGCAAGCTGACTACAATGATTACAAAATGCAAAAGTTCGAACTACAAAAAAAGTCAAGAGCAAGTTTTTCACAACCGCAAGACATAGAAGCAATAAAAAAAGAATGTGAAAAAAAAATAAACGACACATTAAAATCTGTTCTAGGGAAATAACAATAAGAACTCCAAAGGGTGCTTATTCAATTCAATATGATTACAAGTTTCGAAAGTCTACTGACTATGACACTTAGTTCTCCAGTGGCCAATTGAATACGAAAACTCAGGCGATTTAAACACACGCTTTGTATTGTTTGAGTCGAGTGATTTTTTATTTACAACTGTTGTGTTTATTTCGTGTAACTTAGACTGTATTTTTATGTTGTCATGATAAAACGTCTTGGAGTCAAACAGTGCTTCTTTATAGTTATCGTGTGTCATGACCATTTGAACAACCGGTCTAGAAATTCCTTTTGCTTTTTTAATTACGCTAGTTTGGCTGGCAATTGAATACATCTTTGCTCTCAGACCAACGTACTCTTTGATTATAGTTCCATTCAGTTCATCCTTCATCTTACCGATTACCTTTTTATTTACGGATGAATGTAATGAAGATTCACTTGGGTAGTCAGAGGTGTCATACCAGGAGACAACACCTTTTGCTGAATCTGTCTCTAAATCTTTGTAGAAGTCTTCAGTCGGAATGTCTAGAATAAATGAGTCCGTATCTGTATAAAGTACTCTGGAGTCTGGATAGAGTGGTTTAAAGTAGTCGTAAAGAAATTCTAGCATCAATAACTTAGACAATTCAAGAACAGCAAACCCAATGAAGACTGGTTTATCTAGCTTCACATTAATTTTTTTCATCATTATCCCGTAAAGGTTGTCATGGAACTTTTTGAAGTCTTGATAATTAGGTTTTGAAGTTAATTTGATTGCTTTGTTTTCTTGGGTAACTAATCTAACGTCTTTGCGTTTGTGCGGGTTTTCCATTGTCTTTCCAAAACAACTGTTGTTCATTAGTTTAAAGAAGTCTTTTTCTGAGGCGTCGGTAGCTTGAGTTCTGAGATTAGTGTTCTTCATTATATATGGTTCCATGAACTTCCTCTGAGTGAACGAAATGATTCTATGAACTGCTGTTAGTCTTAATCCGTGACGTAAATAAAATTGTAGTAATCTATAATGACAGACGTATTTTTTTTTGGAGTGTAGATTAGGCACAAGTTTAGGGAGGTCATTCCCCACTTGAAGTCTTTCAACTGCTAACGGGTAGTCATTGTGCAGGTCATGGAGTTCGTCCGGATAATCTAAGTCGACTTCTAAAATAAATCCTGTTTCGTAAGAATCTGATAATTTCAAAAGCCATTGCAAAAACTCTGCGATATTAAAATTAAAAGGAGCTGTAAACATTTTAAAGTTACGTAATGGAAGTGACTGGCACATCGCCCAACCATAGAGATTGTTTGCATCTAAATACATGATATAATTTGATGGTTTAGAAGGATCGTAGTCGTCTAAGTATTTGTTGTTAGCCTTGCAGTAACCGTGTGAAGCCATAGAGATTCCCCCGCGTAGTCCGTCTTCAATCATCTGGAGAGTTGGTAGATCGGAGAGTAAGTCAATCTGTATTTTGGTAAATCTTAAGAAAGCATCCCAACTCATACCAGGAGCAGTGATATAATTAGCAGGGTCTAGACTGTAATGTTTTATACACGTTTTTCTGTAGTTCTCGAATACATCTGCAAGCAAACAAACGTCAGCCATTAAATAGGCGTCGTGGTAGTCTCCCATGGTCTGGCATTTTAACTTAATCCACGCTGACTGAGCATGGTTGTAGTCAGAGTCGCTTATATCTTTTCCTTTTAAACTAGAGTAGAATGCACCTTTGGGAGGTAATTTTAAATCGTCGAACCGCTCCCAACTACTCATGTACTCATAAGGGTATACTCCTTTTCGAACAAGTGCTGGATCAAAGTATTTTTCTGTTATAGTGCATTTGGATAGTGACTGACCTAAAGACTCTAGTGATCCCATCAGATGTTGTAATGAATCGTAAAAAGACAATTGACCTAATGTAAATGTCATGTACTTTTCTGAAGACTGAGCTATACAACTGACGGTTCTAAATTCATCAGTAACTGCTTGTAGAATTAAATGAGAGTCATATCCACGTAGATTGTGAAAGAATATAGGCAGTTTCCAAGTCTTTGGTTCAAACTTTAACTGCAAATTACAGGAGTTGTGTGCTGCTCCTCTGAATTTTCCACTAATGTGATCATGGTCTCGTACTTTATAGATGTCTGGACAGTCAGGGGAGTCTTCCACAAACCCTTTTCCGCAAATCCAACATTCAGTAGCTGATTCAAATTGAATTAAATCTTCAGGTGTCATGATTAAATCTAATAAATTTAGTTGGTTAGATAGTTCATTTCGTAGTTTCATCATTCTCATTAAAAAGATTTTTGCAGCATCGGGTCCTCTATAAAGTTCAGGTTCAAAATGTATCCCATCTGATCTAAGAACAATAAATGCGAATGAACAGATTTGATGATTATTCAATAAAACAGTTTTAGGAAGATTTTTAGGAGCTGGTCCTTGATAGGGTACAATGATTGACTCGAAATCAGCATAAACAACATAAGGACTTAATTGCAGTTTCTTCCAGTTTTTAAAGAACACCTTACTTCCTTCTTTCGGAGTAATAAGTTCAGTATTACAGTCAATGGATGAATTACAATGTTTTCTATGTTCAACCGCTGCTTGAATACTTGGCATTCTTAGTAAACATCTTCGACAGAATTCTTGTTTTTCTTTGTGATTTGTAGTATAGTTTATAAGTCTGCTCATTGTTCTGATTAAAGTGTAGTGTGTTTTTGTTCCGTCTGTTACTAAGAGAAGATCAATATGTTTTTTATCAGGATCACCAATCATAGGAGAGTTCTTTGAAACTCGGATTGGTTTAAGGTTTTCTTCTACAGACCATGTGTAGATGTTAATTGAAATTGGTTTATTCTGTTCTTCAAATTGATCAACTTCGCTTAGGCTTACAGGGAAGTCGATTCCATCAAAGTTTAATTCATTTATGTAAGGTTGATAGTTAATTACTCTTTCTGCGTTCTTTTTGATATAATGAAGTTTAGCTAAAACACACCACATAAAACATTTATCATCAGTATTTTTTATGTTTAATACTGCACGCTTTAAAACAAGTTCTTTAGGTAAAGGAATAAAGGAGTTTCCTACGATTGGAGCATATTTACTCTCCTTCATTTTAATTTCTAATACCCCGCCTTCTGACCAACCAGATCCTCTTAGTTTTGCCTCTTCTGATACGTTAATGAACTGGGTGATTAAATTGTCTGCCCAGGTTTCTGTAAAATCATTATATGAAAGAACTACTTGCTGTTTAGTAGAGACCCATACTTGAAGCTGCTCACCTTGGACTGTTTCATAATCTACGTACACTGCTAACATTACTTTAACTGGTGGTTCTATAGCTAGTTTTTCAGGTATTTGCGAAATAGCATGTTTTACACTTTTTAGTACATTTTTTGGATCAATAACTTCTAAATCCGTTTCTTTAAAAACTTTGTCTAAGTGCTCAATTATTTCATCAAGCGCCATTGTCATGTTGAGTTCCTTTTTCTAACTCAAATTATTTTGTTTAATTAAAAATAATTAATTTTGTTTCACCTAAAGTAGTGGCTTTTTTTTTTGATTTGGCAGAATAAAGGGGAGACGAATTTTTACTTTTTTTACCCCTTAAAGTAGCGTTTTTGTATCTAAAAGTAGAAGATTTTCCTCTTGAGCCAGAATCCCCCTTTAGCTGTTAAATCACGCTGTTTTCGTGAGTAAAAACGATTGAATCGCACTGTTTTTGTGAATAAAAAACGCAAGAAAATGGCTTAAATCACACCTTTTTTGGGGGGTTAAAAAGCATAAGAAAAAGTAGTGTTTTTTAGCCGTTTTTTAATAAACGGAGGAGTGAAACCGAAACCGAAACCGAAACTGAGCCAGAAGCCCCCTTTAGCTGTTCTTCTCTATCTGCCCCCTCCCCCTGCTATCTGGCAGTCATTGTCGGAAACGACAGACAGGCAACAACAACAACAATGTTGATAAAGGCACATTCGCCGCCGAAATATCCAGTTGTTTCGTTGTGTCTCTTGTGAATCAAATAACGTCACTTCACACTTGTGTGCCTGTTTGTTTGTTGTATGTTCCAGTGATGTTGCAGTCTGTTTGAGTTGGGTTTTTTCCCCCCTCTGTGTTGTTTCAGATCCACTATCCAGCAGACGGAGCCATCTGAGCTGTGTGAGATCTCCCCTCTACTGTCGTATGCTGGAGAGGTCTGTCTGTGTTGATTTCAGTATTTTTAATTTTACCAGAAACTGAACTTCAGGTTTTTTTTTAATTCATCCCCCCCAAAAAAATTACCCCAAGCGATTTGGGGCGTTCTTAGCTTAGTTCTATCTTGGAAGTTTACAAAGGCAATGTGATACTTTTACAAGGCTTATCAGACTCAAATTCTCTGTCTATCATTTTAACTGTCTGTCTGTCTATTTATATCTCTCTCTTAAGTTGCCCCCTTGAATTGTCCGACGAGGCTCTGCCCCTGTACCCTGCCGGGGCCATGGGTGACCGTCCCTGGACCCCAGCCTTTTGGGTTTTTTTCTTTGGAGGGAGTTGCACCCATGCTGTGTGCATTTTCTAGAAGACCTTTTTCCCATCATCATAATAAATAATGAAAGAAAGAAAAAATGTTGAAAAAATGTTGAGCATTTGAAAAATGCTGGAAGATTAATGGCTGCATAGAATGGAATTGCACAAAGGACAGACTGCAGATTATATTCATTTTGACGAGTATGATGATGATAATGATAGTGACAATGAAAGTTTTATGATGATGACGTTGTTGATGATAATGATATTGTTGATGATAGTGATGATACTGATGGTGATAGCTATGATGATGATACCGGTGATGATAATGATGATGATGATGGTGATGATGATACTGATAATGATGGTAACAATGATGATACTGAAAACATCGATGATGATAATGATATTGTTGAAGATGATAGTGATGATTAAGATAATTATGGTGATGATACTGATGGTGATGGTAATGATGATTTTAGTAATGATGATGATGATGATACTGATTATGATGGTGATGATACAATGATGATTTTTGTAATGATGATGATGATTTCATGTTTCAGGGCCTGGAGATGTTAAAGGGCCGTCAGCTACGTTCCCCAGTCATCCTGGACGTGTCAGCAGACAACAGCCTCTGCATTCGTCAAGTGAACCTCTGAAACAACAGAAAGGTGCCACAGGGAGCAAGGTGGCAGAGTGACGTTCGCCTGCCAAATGTGATGCGTGACTGCAGCGTGAGTGACCCGGGTTCGAATCCCGGCCTCGCCCTTTCTTTCTAGTTTGACAGGAAAATCGAACTGAGCGTCCTGTCCTTCGGATGGGGACTTAAAAAGCTAGTCTGACCCGTGCCCTTTATGCACGTAAAAACCCCATGGCAGTTGAAAGTCGGTAAGAGCAGGGAGAAATCCTGCTGCCTGGTATGGCCAAATTGATAGCTAAGTTTTCCAAATGTGCCCACACCCCTTCCTCACCCTGTGCCGTCCCCTCGCCCAATTTTAAATTTTTTAAAAATTGGTAGGCGTTGCACTTGTGGCAACGTGCTCTCCGGGCAAGAGCAACCCGAATTTCACAGAGGTAAGTCTCTGTGACTAAGATACACCAAATACCAAAACAGGATCATATAGATGTACCCCCATCTCTATGCGTCACACCCACAATTGTGCCCGCATCTATATTTGCCCCCAAATCTAGGCGTCCACTAGGGTTAGGATTAGGGATAGGATTTGGGTTTCAGATTAGGGTTAAGATTTGGATTAGTGTTAGTATTAATCTATCTTACCTCTGCGACAGTATTTCCATTTATGCGCCAGTTCGCACACTGCGTTCAGTGTCCGACCCTCTATCTCTCCAGATCCCTAGGTAGGCGCTCTTTTGCTGTTTCAGGACCGACCTCCTGGAACAAACTTCCTCTCTCCCCTCGGTATCCCCACAGGGAGGTTGTGTGCGATTGTAGCTACGAGATAGCAGAGGAGGCCACTGCTATTCTGCATAGTAGGTTTGGAATGTGTAGCCAGGCCTCGCCCTGAGTCCGTTCCCCACTCTCTTGGCTAAGAAGCCTGTAGTTTAGGTATCAGGGTATATAGTCACAGAGGCTTCTGTGAAATTCAGGTTGCTCCCACCTGGAGAGCGCATCACAGCCAGAGGTGCGCCACCCTTTTTTTTGTTTTTTGGCATGCGATTTTTGTGTGATTGATGAGGAAAGGGGGGTGGGTGTGTGTTAAATTTTGACCAAATGACAACTTTTTTGTTGCCACTGGGTTTAACATGTGCTAAGTGCATGGGCACACGGGACCTTGGTTTATCGTCTCATCTGAAAGACTCCATTAGGACAACTGGTGTTGGGGACAGTCCCCTAACTTGGCCTGAGTCCAACTAACCCATAAGGCTGGAGCACTCGCAGCAAGCGTAATGCCTTTTTTTTATTATTAATCATTTGCCAGAAATAAGCAAACAACCCAAGGCTGTACACTTTTTCTTTTATTGTAAAAAATCAATGACCATTCTGTTCATGGTCTTATTTTATAACTGTATCAATTTGGCAATACTGTTAGCATTTCGTGCGCATTTGTTTATATTTTGTATTATTTCTAACGTCTTGTTTGTTTTGTGTGTGTGTGTGTGCTTTGTTTTTTTAATTGTTAATTTTATCATTCTCTGCGTTGGACGGAATACGGTAATGTTCTGTGCGATTTTGTATTGAATTTTGTTCTGTATTATTTCTCCATTTTTTTATATAGCAAACTTGTGTTAATTGTGTAATTGGTTGGGACAGGGTAATGTTCTGTACATTGTTTATTTGTTTGTATTTTTTCACTTTGGTTATGTGTGACCTGTTTATTGCGTAACTCTGCACTGGACTGAACAGGGTGATGATTATGTGTTGGATGTAGTTTGTCACCATTTGATATACAGCTGTAGGCATTAGTTTCAGCCTTTCTATACAATGACTTCTATTTGATATACAGCTGTAGGCAGTTACATTCTATTAGTAGTCATGTAACTGGTATGTCGATGGCAGTATACTTTTATTTGCAGTATTGTATCTAAACTTGATTGAGAAGGTGAATGTGGTCTATGTTTCTTAGAATTTTCATATTGTAACTGTTTTACTCTTGTATAATTGTGTGTGTGTGCGTGCATGTATGTGTGTGTATGTATGTGTGCGTGCATGTGCATTCATATGTGTGTGTGTGTGTGTGCCTGCGTGCATGTATGCATTGTGTGTGTGTGTGTGCGCACGTGCGTGCGTGTGTGTGTGTGTGAGGAAGAAAGAGAACGTTGCGTGCAATCATCGTGTTTATTTTACTTTCTAATGATTCATTATTTGTTTGCCTTTATTGTTCTTGTTATCAATGTAAAGCGCACTGAGCTTATGTGAGAAAGAGCGCTATATAAATTGCCATTATTAATATTATTATTAGTTTCAACCTTTCTATGCAATGACTTCTATTTGATATACATGCATTAGTTTTAATCTTTCTATACAGTGTTAAGTCTTGCTGGAGCTTTCCTGTAAGGTTTGGCGCAGTGTGTTATTTAAAGGCACACAATGTCATTTGCTGTATCAGTGAATGTTTATTAATTTCATTTCATTATTTTTACTTCTTTCCAAGTTGTATTGGAATGTGTCATTGAACATTGTATGTGTCACTAATTGTTTTCCCAACAGATTTTGTGTGTGTATGTTTCAAATGGTCAGTATCCAAAAGGGCATTCACTCTTGTAAAAAGCAGCCATTCAGTGGCCTGAAATAGGGTTACTGTATTGGCGAGAGGTTGATCAGTACTCAAACATCTACCAAGGGCATTCACTCTTGCAAAAGGCAGTCTTTGCAGTGGCCTCAAATAGGGTTACTGTATTGGCGAGAGGTTGATCAGTACTCAAGCATCTACCAAGGGCATTCACTCTTGCAAAAGGCAGTCTTTGCAGTGGCCTCAAATAGGGTTACTGTATTGGCGAGAGGTTGATCAGTACTCAAGCATCTACCAAGGGCATTCACTCTTGCAAAAGGCAGTCTTTGCAGTGGCCTCAAATAGGGTTACTGTATTGGCGAGAGGTTGATCAGTACTCAAGCATCTACCAAGGGCATTCACTCTTGCAAAAGGCAGTCTTTGCAGTGGCCTCAAATAGGGTTACTGTATTGGCGAGAGGTTGTTTGATCAGTACTCAAGCATCTACCAAGGGCATTCACTCTTGCAAAAGGCAGTCTTTGCAGTGGCCTCAAATAGGGTTACTGTAATGGTGAGAGGTTGTTTGATCAGTACTCAAGTATCTACCAAGGGCATTCACTCTTGCAAAAGGCAGTCTTTGCAGTGGCCTCAAATAGGGTTACTGTATTGGCGAGAGGTTGTTTGATCAGTACTCAAGCATCTACCAAGGGCATTCACTCTTGCAAAAGGCGGTTGTTGCAGTGGCCAATAGCATAAATGTCTGAAACTTTTTAGATTTGGGGTGGGTTTTTTTCTTTCTCTGTCTCGGAATCGAATTGGTGGAAATCCTTTCAAAATGGTTACTAATGAAATTCACTGATCACTGTTGCTAACTTTTACTGTTACTTTTTTTGTTCTCTAGGCTAAATAAAACAAAAGTTGTAATCGGAACTTTAAAAAAAAAAGGCAACAATAAAATTAAAAAAAGGCATATAGTTATGGACAAATATTGCTAGCAAAATAGCACATTAAAACGCTTTTCAGAGTTATTGAAAGTGCCATGTAAAGTGAAAGTGCTGTGTTTTTGCGGACTGTAGGTGCATGGTATTATAAGGCGCACTCCCAAATTTTACTCAAAACTCTGATTTTGTCACAATAATTTCTGATCGTATTAGTCAAAATTATCATAAGGTGTAAGGATCTTTGTCTTGATCAAAAGTATCGCCTTACAGTCCGTAAAATATGGTAAATGTGCAAAGAAAATGAGTACGCTAAAATGCATTGTTTTATTGTGGTACAGTGGAACCTCCCTTATAAGACCTCCCATTATAAGACTCCCTCCCACATAAGACCTACTTCTCTGAGACATTGCCCTTCTTTGTTAGTATTAAATTACCTCTCTTATAAGACCTCATTTTGGATGATTTTATAAGGTCTTCTAAGGAAGGTTCCACTGTATGAGGAAAATCAGTCTCATGTAGTGTTTTCAAGAACTGAATGTTTTCAACTAAGTGAAAATGTAATTAGAATATGACTATATTGTTGTCAGTTGTGTATGAAAAGTCATTAAAATACGGCATTGGCAGCTGAAAATGACAGTGTCTTCTTGTGACGTCACATTAAATAACTATTAAAACAGTGTATGTGAAATTGTGGTGTAAAATGTGCAAAAAGCACGCAGGCCATGAATGTGGACTTTCAAAGATATATGTAACCCATCATCACAAAAGGGACATTAAGTCGCTGAGCTAGTTTCTCACAAGCCTATTGAAAAAGTAAAAAAATATTTTTTTCAATCAATTTTGAATTATGGGTATTTTCGTGTTCTCTAACATCTTAGCTTTCATATTCATAAAGGAAAATCTTTAATATAGTCTCTAAATGCTCTTAACTCATTCAAGTTGTTACGGCCACATATGTCAGGAATTAATACTAATACAGTAATAGGTATCTGTCAATTTAATGCATTTGCTTCAAGGGAAGTAAATCTGTGCACATCATACCTTGGTCACTTCTAAACTTGCTTCGCTCCCTTAGACCACAATTTTGCCTCTGACTTTGCTTTTGTAGTGGTTTATGGTGTTTATGGGGGAACCAATCGGTGTAGAGTGTTTTCTATATAAAGTCTATATATAAAAAAGTCTGATCTAGCACTTCCCTATGTCTATTGGCTGGAGTGATTTGTGAGTTTTTTTAATAATTCAAAATCGTTTGTGATGCGAACGAGTTAAAATGTTTCAAAAACAAGTAAGTCAATGCATTTGTTCTTCAGCTAGGCTGAGTGTCCTTCAAAATGTCCGACACTCGCCCTACTAAGTTTAAGTGCTCATAAGTCTGGATTGAAGAAACATACAAGAATGTTTCCTGTATATTAGAAAGAGAATTGTCTGAAGTTTTCAAACTGTATAAGTATCTCAGAATGATCAGTTTGACACTTAATGTCCCTTCCATGGTGATGGCTCACATATCAGATGGAAACAATCTCTGAATGGCATAGAAAATGAGATTTAAATTTTTCCAAAAAAAATTACCCAGCCAAACATTTGTAAGTGGTATTAGTTGTATGAAGTTTCTTCTTCTTTCTCTTCCCAATCACCATTTCATCGCTATCCGATGCTGACAGTGTATGCAAAATCTGATTTTACAGGAGCATCAAAAAACATGTTTGTCATCTGCTACAATGTCATTCCCCATTTGATGTATACTCTTGACTCTTCTTCTTTACCGATGAGTAAGCATGTGACACAATAAAAGTTGCCTAACACCTAAAGTTTTCATGACAATTCAGTTACAGTACGCTTAGCGCCGGAGTTGCAAAGAATGGGAGATCGACAGCTGCAATCTCTGTACCGGCAGCTACACGGTTAGCGTGTCAAGACTAGGATTTCCAGTAGATCATGTGACAAATTTGAACATTTCCATTGGTCGCAGACACAAGATATTTATAGAAGACCTGTGTGAGGTCATTAGAAGGGGTTTCAGTGAAAAATCTATTTTTGTCAAATTTGCAGACACACGGTTAGCGTCGGACAGCGACAATATTACATTTATTTTGCTACCTCTTTCTCTTTCTCACTCTCTCACACACACACTGGCATAAAGAGAAGAGAGAGAGAAGGGAAGAGATGGTAAGGGGAAGGAGGAGATAGGAGTGGTGGAAAGAGGAGTGGAGTGCTTGACAGACAGACTTAAGAGGAGAGAAACAAACATTGTTACAGACAGAGAAATAGATAACACACTCACTCATAGAGACAAAGGGAGAGAGAGAGAGCATGTACGCAAAACCCGTTACCCATCTGTAAAATAATTGATGTTGAATTATTTTATTGCAAAAATATAGACAGAAATGACTATAATTTCAAATTGTAAGCTTCTCGAAAATTCTAACATTGATTTCATGGAATATCACAAGTAAAATTTTGTAATATATATATATTTATATTCATTCTTTTTTTGTACAAGAACGTTTGGGTACAAGTTGCCTAAAACATGCCAGTTTTATTTTCATAATTTATCAGTGTAAACAAAAAGGTGTTTTTTTCCTTTTTGTGTGTGTGTGTGTGCATGCATGTGTTTGTACAACTACATGTGTGTGTGTGTGTGTGCTCATGCAAGTGTGAATATGAATGCTTCACATAAACAATGGTTTAAAAGATGTGATCTTCAAACACTTTTTGTACAGGAAACCTGTTATGTATAGTCAAGTCAAAGGAAGCTACAAAGGACTAGTTGAACACTGTTTCTTGGCTACAACTCTGCAGGGTACTGACAGAGTTCCAATAAAATCAAACATTTGTATCTCTTCCCTTTTCAAATTTTGTTGTTGGAGATTTCTCCAGCAGAACAACAGACGTATCATTTATTCCACTTGAAGGCCACAAAAGTCCAAGACAACCTCCTGGGAACCTCCTTGTCACTTTCCACCACTCTCTCCTTACCATTTCTCTTCTCTTTCCCCGTTTCACCCTCGCTTTCTTTATTCTTTCGTGCCCTCCGGCGCCGAAAGTTGCTGGTTGTTTTGTGAGTCGGGCTTTCAGCGTTGCCTTTGGGTGACGTTCCGCTGCGTTTCTGCGCACGTGGAGAAGGCAAGCCTCGGTCTTCTTCCTCTGAGGACGATAAGTTTTCGCTGCTTGTGATGCTGCTCATTCTCACTCCGCGATATCTTTGCCTTTTCTTTGTCGCCAATCCCTTACGTTTGGCTGTCTGTAGCTTCTGACTGGTTTTAGTAGATTTCACGTTACACGCACAACATCTCTCTTCATCCTTCGTCGACCATTCCTCACGACATTCAGCCAGCTTCAGACCCAACCGGTTCCCCCGATTTCCGTTAAAATCGGAAATCTCCTCCTCCTCCCAGTCGGACCACCACGGCACGGAATCAACCACCCTGCCACCATGCGGCAAAAAAGCAACCCCCCTGGTGGCAGAATCTTGGCATTCTTGGGATCGGCGTTTGTGGGAATCGGAACTCCCCCCCTCCTCAGATTCCGACCCCCACACCACGGAATCAAAATCAATCGCCCCGCCTACGCAGCCGCGCAAATAATCGATGCCCCTGGTGTCGGAGTCCTGGCGGTTCTGGGATCGGTTTTTGTCTGGGACGCAGGGCGCCCCTACCAGGCAGGACCTGACACATTTCGGGGAGCAGGGAGCGAAGAGGTTGCTGTGGGTGGGAGCGTCACTGCGCAGCTTTCTCTGCCAGCCGTCCTTGCCGAACTCGGAGTTGAGGTGCTCCTGCTTGACCAGGAGGTCCATGCGCAGGTTTTCTTTCTCCAGTTCCAGCTTCTGGTGTTCCGACACCAACTTGCTTAGCCTGACGCGTTGCACCGCGTAGTCCAGTTCTTTTGGGGCGGGCAGCGTGTCGCCGGCTGTGAGGAGAGAGAATGAATGAATTAATTAATAATTTTAGATAGAATAAGCAAACAATACATGCTTTTTTCCCCCAAAGACGGAGTGTGGCTGCCCATGTGGCGGGGTAATAAAAAAACGGTCACACACGTAATGTTCTCATTCCTAGCTGATGCAAATTTTGTACCATAGTGTTCAAGTGCTTCGGCTGTTGGGATGATCCCTGGAGTCTCTTAGCCAGGGTACTTAAACAAATATGCTTTTTTTCATCCAGCCCTCTTTAAAAAAAAGAAGAAGTTATAAACAAAGAAAAAGCATGCAAAACACAGTCATGCACATTAACATAATAAAATCGAACCTAATCTTACATGTTTGCACACGTATGTTGAAGCAAACGAACATTTTTTCCCCTGTAGAGGATGATACAGTCAACAAACATAAAATAGTAAAGGACAGTTATAAACAAGCATGTCCTAAGTGGTCATAATTTAGCGCATACAATTACGGTTTATATTGTAACAATGGAGTTAGCAGCATTGGAATTAGTCTGACACAATTAACTTTAGTGGTGATTAAGTAAATTCAAGCAGATTCAAATATTGTGAACGTTATGTACATACACAGAGGGAGAGAGAGGGGGGAGGGATACGAATGAGGGTAGAACAGATAAGCTGTGTAGCTTTTTTTTTTACACCATTGCCCTCAAAAACAACAATGAAGAAAATTATGAACAGAGAAAAAAGAAATTCAACTGGCAACAATAATGACAACAAATATTGAGTGACATAATACAAAAGGCAAAAATACACATACAACAGCAATCCAAAGAACAACAAAAAAGATAAATAAAACAAACAAATAAATAAACACCCACACCCATCCTCCCAGTCTCCTACACACCGCGTGTGAGCACACACACAGGATGAAAAAAAGCTTATAGCTTACTCCTTTATTTTATCGTCAATAAAGATCATTTTGACTTGACAAACACACACACATACACTCGAGCACGCACAGACACACACTGAGACCAAACCGACCAAACCAAACCACTGACCAGAATAGGACACCCTTTCACCAGAGACCATTCTCTGAATAGCGGACACACACACCACACACACACGCACTCAACACAGAGACCAAACCAAACCACTGACCAGAACAGGACACCCTTTCACCAGAGACCATTCTCTGAATAGCGGACGCACACGCACGCGCGCGCACACACACACACAACACACACTCACACAGAGACCAACCCACAACACTGACCAGAGAAGATGACCCTTTCAGCGGAGCGAACCCGTTCAGCAGAGGCCAACCTTCCAGCGGAGGGCACTTTTTCCACGGAAGGCGTTTTCCCTGACGTCCCCCCATCTCCACGGGCCTCATCTGCGGAGACCAGCTTGTACCTTTATAGGGAAGAAAGGTGGCAAGAGTGGTTAAGACGTTCGCCTGCCAAATTCAATGCGTGACTGCAGCGGCACTGCGGCAGTGACCCGGGTTCGATTCCCGGCCCTCGTCCCTTTCTTTCTAGTTCGACAGGAAAAACGAAACTGAACGTCCCGAGTCCTTCGGATGGGGGGACCTAAAGCTAGTCTGACCCGTGGGGGTGGGGGGTGGGGGGGGGGTGCGCTTTTACGCACGTAACGTACCATGGCAGTTAAAAGTCGGGTAAGAGCAGGGAGAAAATCCCGCTGCCTGGTATATACCAAATTTGATAGCTAGTTTTCCCAAGTCCGTCCCCCCCCCCCCCCCCGCAATTCACCCTGTCCCCCCCCCCCCCCCCCCCCCCCCGAACAACAAAAAATTAGGTGCTACGCTTGCGGCAACGCTCTCTCCGGCGGCAGAGCAGCTCGAATTTCACAGATTAAGTCCCCCTCTGTGAATAGAATATACCAAAATACCAAATACCTCTGCTGGGCGCTCGTACAAAGGAGAGGAGGCCCCTCCCCCTCCTCCTCCTGCCCCGGCAGCCCCTGCTTTGTCCTGGCTCAGCATCTTGGGGTCCAGGCCTTGGGCCTTCAGGGCGTCCAGACATCTGGGGCATAGCTCCGCGGTCCTGGCGCCCTGGTATATATATGATATGAACGTCAGAATAGCGCCTTACTGTCTATAAGAGGCTACGCCTAAGTTGACGTTAAACCAACCAGAGAGAGAGAGAGAATAGCGCCAATAACATTGATAATAATAACACTGAAGGACTTTTAAGAGCAAACGTGGGAGGATTCCCCCCACTCTGCTACACATCTGTATTGCTAAAAGTTTGGGACTTCCTGGTGTTGCACTGCTCCAGGATCGTTCCCACCATCTTATAAATGTCCCATATGTGTCTGTTCAAGACAACCGGAGGACGTTAAAGCAGAATTTCTTATACGGAAATAGGCAGAGGGCTTTAAGAGAACCATGGGAGGATTCCACATAAACATCACCACCCACCACTGGTGTGGCTTATAATAGATTGTACGGCGAAGGGCCTTATAAGGATGTATGAACTCGGACGAAAATGCAGAGGGCTTTTAAGAGCAAAACATGGGAGGATTACACACTTAACACACCACCCACCCCCTGTGTGTGGTTATACCTAGATATGTTTGTACGTCGAAGGAGCCTATAAAGGCTGTTATGAACTCGACGGAAATGGCAGAGGGATTTTAAGAGCAAACATGGGAGGATTTCCCACTACCCCCAACCTTCCCTGGTTGTGGTTAAGGCTATAATGAACTCGACGGAAATGGCAGAGGATTTTTAAGAGCAAACATGGGAGGAGTCCCCACTACCCTCCCCTCCATAACCTTCCCTGGTTCTGGTTCTAGTTTGGGTACGACGAAGGAGCCTATAAAGGCTGTTAAGTGTTATGAACTCAACGGAAATGGCAGAGGATTTTTAAGAGCAAACATGGGAGGAGTTCCCACTACCCTCCCCTCCATAACCTTCCATGGGTGTGGTTCTAGTTTGGGTACGACGAAGGAGCCTATAAAGGCTATGAACTCGATGCAAATAGCAGAGCGCATTGAGAGTTGGAGAAAATATCTTTTACTGTCCCCTTCCTCTGTGACACTCCGGCAAAATCCGAAGAAAAGATGGAAGGAACAAAAGACAAAATAAAGAAACAATTTGCACAAAACCAAGAGTGTTCCCCCATAAAGGGTAAGTTTTTGAATATAATTGCATTATGTAGCTTCTTTCTGACAGGATCTCAGTGCTCTTTAACACCAAGAGTAAAACATCGAAAGCAAATAATTTATTCATTAGAAGCTAGCAATGCACCGAATGCTTTGAAATCCCACGCAACCACGTCGTTAAAAACATGAAATCAAATTACAACAGCAGCAGTATAATGTCCCACACATACAACATACACGCACACACACATACACAACACACACGCCAAATTGTAACATTCTTATAAAGAATCAGAAATAACAAACGACGCCACACACATACGACACCATTATACACTTCATAAAAATCATA
>CM065701.1:4956249-4961167 GCA_017654935.2 Phymorhynchus buccinoides | reverse complement strand
TCGGCCAGGTAGAGGGGTTGTCAGTGAGAGGTGGTACACTGTAGAGCTCTCCGCAGCTCTCCTCTGCCGCTCGTGGTCTTTGGCAGAGAGTTGCTGGTACCGGTCAAAGATAACATATGTTTGCGTGATGTGCTGATGAAGCCAGCGCCCCATGCTGGCTGCGAGGTCAGCCACAGTACCTGCGGATGGCCACACCACGTGGTAGATGAGCTGCGATGTATCAACAAGTACGACATCGGGTGGTTGGGATTGGGGTCAAGGACTCCAAGGCGCTGGACGATCACAGGACGAGGCATCCATACTCATCAATCAAGGAAGCAGGGACAGGACCAAGCTCAAAGTCGAAGAGAGCAGATAGCTCCATGTGTCTCTTGCTCCCCACCACGAGCAGCTGAGCGAATATTGCCTGCAGGTCACGTACGATCTTCCCATTGACCTTCACTCCTTTCAGCATGAATTTCATCGTCACCACCTTCTTTGAAATGGGTGTATGAAATCCCCCAGGTAGCAATGAAGAGAACTTCGTGCTCATGCTTCTGCCAATCTTCAATGCATCTTGCACATTCACCTTTTCATCTGCCACCTGACCGTTCATGATATGGTAGAGGGTAGTGATCTCTGTGGTGAGTGGGTGGGAGTTATCGTGCAACACTCTCAGGATTTTGGCTTGGTCATCAGCGTCCAACTCCCGCCGTCCTTTACCCTCTTCTTTGTGTCTGTTGGGTTTCTGTGTCTTGTCCAGTCCTGTTGCATCATTGTACACCTCGTCAAATGACTTTGAGAGATGTGAGCAGATGCCAAAGGATTGGATCCATACGGCAACCAGCTCGGGGTTGGTGGAGATGCCCTTCATGCTTCCTGCTCCCTTCTCTTGCTTGATGCATGTCTGCTCCCCAAACATATCTGCACTCACAGCAGCTGCACCATCTGAGTGGCGACACACATGGCTTCCGGCGAGGAGGTCATCCTTGGCGGTATCAGGAAGATGCTGCATGTCGCGCAGATACCATGTGATCCATCTCGCGTAGTGGTGATGACCAGCGGCAAAGAAATAGGGCAGCATCTCTTCAAGGCAGTGTTGTTGCAGCAGCCAGTCACCCTCTCGTTCTGCTCGCCAGAATGTGTGCGCTATCAGGGTTGGGGTGATGAAGCAATCCACCCAGAGCTGGCCTGTGGGGTGCTCTCTTGCTTTCTCCAGGTATGCTGTTATCTGCTCGTGGGTCTTCTCTCCCTCCTCTAAGAAGTCATGGAGCAGAGCAGACACAACCATACGGAAGGAACGCATAGCCTTGGGTCAGGCTTTCCCGTTGAAGATGGACGTCAGGCCTCCAAACGACGCACCTACTAGCTCCTCCAGACCGGTTGACTTCATGAGCACTCCAATTGAGCCGATGAATGACATGAGAGTGTGCATCATCCCAGGTCTTAACACCACAGATGGCCATTGCTGCGGATCACTCCACTTGATCAGGCAAGCGATCTGGTATAGCTGCATGTCAAATGTGATATGACTGTGGCTCATGCCGAGCCACATGAGTGATGTGTCGAAGTAGGCGATGGTACTCAACACTGTATCAGGGTGGGCCTTGATTAATATAAGATTAAATTCATATTTTGTTGTTTAAACATCCTGCAATTTATAACCGAGTTGACGTTATTTCAATTATTGCCCACCGGGGGCTGAAATATGGCCACTTCCGGCTTAAACCGGAAGTGGCGGCCATCTTGAATTTCAGAAATGCCATAAATGGATTCAGAGTCACCAATAACCCCGAAAACCACTCTAAGATCGTCCAAATCGGCCAAGGGGTTGCCGAGATATTACCGATAGAGGTAATTATGCTAATTTGAGCTAATTATGCTAATTATGCAAATTGCTCAACACATGCAAGTTAGCATCCGGCATTTTCTGACTGCTGGAGACCCATACAGTACATTTCCGCAAAAAAACCTTACAGTACTCGACACTTCCGGGTTCACAATGGGGACCTTAAGGCTGGCAAGTAGACTATATTCTAGCTGCCAAGTTTCGTTATGACAAGTTCACTCCGGGAGGTGCCCGTTAAGTCCCAGGCCCTCTAAGTCACAGGCCCGCTATGTCCCACCCCCTCTTATCTAAGTGGTTATTATGCATGTATATGTCCACGTGTCTATGTGCATGTGCCCGGCACTCTGGTATTTGTTTGTTTACTGACACACGCGTGCCCGCGCACACACACGCGCACACAGAGAGAGAGAGAGAGAGAGAGAGAGAGAGAGAGAGACGGGGTGGGGTATATACTTAGTAGAGACTTGTGTCAAGACTACTCTTGAACATTGACGATAAGGACAGGGCCAAGTTCCGAGCAGACGACAGTTTTGCGTAAGGATTTTGAAATGTGTTTAGTTGACTGTGTTTTAACCAGCGTCAAAGCGAGGCAGGCATTTTCTGTCAGAAGTCGGAAAAACGGAAGAGGTTGAAACATTTAGAACAGGCGTCATGGTCTCTTTTCCATCTACTGTATGGACATTGAGGAACTTTTGCCTTTTGCAGAGAACTATATTGTCAGGAAGCGCAATTATATTATGCCCTGTAAACTTCCTGTTTTCCTGCTACGGCATGGGAGGTGCGAAATTTTGAAAGTACAAACAACAGCCGACACAAATTTAAAGTTTGGTGCTAGGCTACAGTCTGAGTAAGTTATATGTTGGAATGTACTTTTGGCTACAGTTTTCTCAGATTTTCTCATTCATGAAGGTTGTAGCCAATGTAGGATCAGAGCGAGGAGCCGAGCCTAGACCTGAAAAGGTCCAGCGTCTCAGACTCAGCTTCCAGTTCCACTTTGTCTCTGGTATTGTTTTCCCAGGGCTGTGAGTGGAACTCTCTTCCACCTGAGTCAATATCATCAGCCTCGGTGGAGGAATTCAAATCCCAGATCTGAACCCCCTACCCCACCCTTTGTTCCCTCCCCCCCCCTTCCCCCTGTCCTCACCCTTTCCGTTATCTCAACACTTAAGGCTTCTCCCCCAAATTATACCTCACCCCCTCCCATTCAGTCCCGGTGTGGCATTCTCAAAATGCATTTGTTCTCAACATGTCTGCGCATGTGCGAAGAGTTAGGGATATGTTTAGGGTTAGGAATAGGTTTAGGGTCAATTTACCTATCATATTGTGCAGCCAACACTGTAAATTTAGATGGGTTTTGAGCACCCAGTATAAGCTCTAAGCTTTTTTATGCTCTATGATCTCTTTGTTGATGCTTCTTTGGTATTTGTGTGTTTTTGGTATATTCTAGTCATAGAGACTTATCTCTGTGAATTTGGGCTGCTCTCCCCCGGAGAGCACGTCGCCACAAGTGCAGCGCTTACTTTTTGGAGGGTGGGTGGGTGGGGGGGTGGGCACAGGGTGAGGAGGGGGTGTGGGAACACTTGGAAAACCTAGCTATCAATTTGGCCATAGCACGCAACGGGATTTCTCCCTGCTTTTACCGACTTTCAACTGCCGTGGGATTTTTACGTGTGTAGAGCGCACGGGTCAGACTAGCTTTAAGTCCCCATCCGAAGGACTCGACGTTCAGTTCAATTTTCCTGCCAAACTAGAAAGAAAGGGCGAGGCCGGGATTCGAACCCGGGTCACTCACGCTGCAGTCACGCATTACATTTGGCAGGCGAACATCTTAACCACTCTGCCACCTTTCTCCCTCATATGCTTTGTCAAATGATTGATTACAAATTGGTTTAAGCCAATAGACCGTGTGGCCTAGGCTATTGAAAGCCTACTCTACTCTGTTTTGGTGGAGGTAGTGTGAGAGCTGACGCAGCTGTCAGCATAGGTGATCAGATGGAGATTAGATAACCCACATGCCTACAACATACATTGTGTTTGCTATACATTAATACAGTGGAACCTCCCTTATAAGACCTCATTTGGGATGATTTTTGAAGGTCTTATATAAGGGAGGTTCCACTGCACTTACAAAGAAGGGCAATGTCGCGAATTGGGATTCAGAACGAGCGGCGTGGGAGCAACGCCACTGTACAGCCCAGAAAATGGGACAGCAAAAAAAAAAAGAAAAAAAAAGGGCAATGTCTCACAGAAGTAGGTCTTATGTGGGAGGGGTCTTATAGGGAGGTAATTTTAATACTTACAATGAAGGGCAATGTCTCAGAGAAGTAGGTCTTATGTGGGAGGGGTCTTATAAGGGAGGTAATTTTAATACTTACAAAGAAGGGCAATGTCTCAGAGAAGTAGGTCTTGTGTGGGAGGGAGTCTTTTAATGGGAGGTCTTATAAGGGAGGTTCCACTGTATTTTGTTGTCCATGAGTCACACAGTGTTGATGACACAGACCGGCCTGACCTATTTACACCAGTCAGCTGGGACCTGTGGTGTCTCAGTCGAACAATGACACTGATACTGGGAAGGTATTGTACATACTGTTCAGTTGTTGTTTTCTTTGACCACAGGTGCTTGATTTGTTTTGTTTCTTCTTCATTGTTTACTGAGGTCTTGTTGTTTGTTGGTGTTGTCTTAACCTGGCTTAAAGACTCCAGGGATCATCCCAACAGCCGAAGCGCTTGAAGTAAGTTGAACAGTATGGCACAAATGCACCAGCTGGGGATGAGAGCATTACGTGTGTGACTGTTTTTGATTACCCTGCCATGTGGGCAACCACACTCCAACTTCGGAGGATACTGAGGTTTGTTTAGAGTACTTTGAAAACTTAATGAGGGCTTGTGTGTGTGTGTGTGTGTGTGTGTGTGTGTGTGTGTGTGTGTGTGTGCATTTATCTGTGAGTGCAAGTACTAAGTGCGTGTGTGCATGTGTGCGCACATGTGTGTATTTTCCAGTCTCTATGGCTTTAAAGTTTAGTAGAAAGGGTCATGTGTTATTTCTTGTCAGTGTTGATTAATTAAGCATAATGAATTATGCTTGTCATT
>CM065701.1:4913749-4951249 GCA_017654935.2 Phymorhynchus buccinoides | reverse complement strand
AGAGAGAGAGAGAGAGAGAGAGAGATGGACAAAACCCTCTACCAGCTGCAGGTCCAGAGGATAAGGAAGCTGCAGGCCTTGGCACAGCAGGAGACTGTGAAGGAATGCTCTATTCCTTGGTGAGTGTGTGGGAGACAGGGCTCCCAGGGACCCCCATTTGGGGGTCTATGAAGTACTAGAATTCTAAGGGACCCTCTAAAAGAATGTGCAGGGGGTCCCAGGGATGCACTAAAAAAATTTTTTTTAGCATTCACAATGTCATTGGGACCCTCTATCCCTGCCTCTAGGACCCTCTATGCTGTAAGTGAAGGAGTCCCTGGGACCCCTTGTTTTGCAGGACGATTGGGAGCCGTGGGAAGAGAGAGGGAATGGGGGGAGGGGGGGGGAGGAGATGGAAAAAGCTTTACCAGCTGCAGGCCCAGAGGATAAAGAAGCTGCAAGCCTTGGCACAGCAGGAGACTGGGAAGGAATGCTCTATTCCTTGGTGAGTATGTGGGAGAGGGGGAGAGAGAGAGGGAGAGAGGGAGAGACAGATAAAAACAGAGAGAGAGAGAGAGAGAGAGAGAGAGAGAGAGAGAGAGATGGAAAAAAAATCCCACTGTACCAACAGGGAAGCCCAAACCATCATTCACAATCGCTACCAGTCCCAGTGGAAGAGAAGGCGCTGTTGATCCAATCCACCAGGGGGAAGCAACTTCCCGTCCAAACCCAACTTCAACAACTGTCGATATTGTTGTTGAGGGGGATATTTTTGAGAGTGTGATTGAGGACTGTCTTGAAAGATTACGCAGGGATTTTTTGACATTAGCCAGGCCTCGATCATTTCTGGTGTTTTGAAATTCCTGGAGCTGAGCTCTATAGTCTGTAAAGAGCACAATGTTTGGTGGCGGGTTGGCTGATTATGTGCTTTATGCCGTAAATGACGGACTACAAGCCGCTTTGTTATATAAGCCACACCACCTACTTTAAAATTAAAATGAACAAAGTAACGCATAAGCCGCGGAAGCGTGGCGATGCACGATGTCCGCTTCCGGTTGAGTCTAGAGTTGATCGCGGGTGTGTTGACTGCCAAAACGAAAGTATCGGACCGCTAAACAGATCGTCATTTTGTGAAAAATATACCGAAATCAAGGTGGTTTTTTTTGTCATCAACCGTGAACAAGGCCACAGATCAAAGGTCTGAATCAAGGATGTCACTGAGTTGAGTTTACTTTCACTTTCGGTAATGTTTAGGCCGTGGCACTGTACTGGCCGCAGGGTGTAACAAAAAAGTTGCGGCTTAGAGTCTGCAAATTATGGTATGTTTTGTTTGTGCACAGGTACATAATGACCAGTGAGCACACCAAGGAAGCCACGGAGCGGTTCTTCAAGGAACACCAGTTCTTTGGGCTGCAACAGGACAGTGTGGTGATCTTCGAGCAAGGCCTGCTGCCCTGTGTCACCATGGAGGGCAAGATCATCATGGAGACACCCGCACTGAGACTAGCCATGGCCTCCGGGTCAGATCAACATCTCTGTATCTCTGTCTATCTGTCTCTCTCTTTCAGCACACTCAATCATATCAAGTCTGCTTGCTTCCTTGTGTTGCTATAGAAGGAAAAGTCATGGAGAAGCCTGCAAGAGTAGCCATGGTACCGGGTAAGATAAATATCTGTCTCTGTCCATCTGTCTGTCTCCCTCTCTGAACAAACTGAGACTTCTTCTGCCATATGTTAGTCTGGAGGGCAAAACATCATCATGGAGAAGCCTGCAAGACTAGCCATGGACCCGGGTGAGTGCACAGTATATTGTTCTTCAGTTATTCCATTTTTAATTTTTTTAATTTTTTTATTCAATAATTTTTATTCCTTCTCTTCATTCATTCCACAATTCCTGCTTTAACTCACTAGTTGTTCAATTTGTTATTTCACTCAGAACGAATGAGCCTGATTGGCCTGCACAACCGTTTAGGACGAAGGAATAGTCTGACTGGGCTCAAGGCCTGCACAACCATTTAGGACGAAGGAATAGCCTGATTGGGCTCAAGGCCTGCACAACCGTTTAGGACGAAGGAATAGCCTAATTGGGCTCAAGGCCTGTACAACCGTTTAGGACGAAGGAATAGCCTGATTGGGCTCAAGGCCTGCACAACCGTTTAGGACGAAGGAATAGCCTAATTGGGCTCAAGGCCTGCACAACCGTTTAGGACGAAGGAATAGCCTGATTGGGCTCAAGGCCTGCACAACCGTTTAGGACGAAGGAATAGCCTGATTGGGCTCAAGGCCTGTACAACTGTTTAGGACGAAGGAATAGCCTGATTGGGCTCAAGGCCTGTACAACTGTTTAGGACGAAGGAATAGCCTGATTGGGCTCAAGGCCTGTACAACTGTTTAGGACGAAGGAATAGCCTGATTGGGCTCAAGGCCTGTACAACTGTTTAGGACGAAGGAATAGCCTGATTGGGCTCAAGGCCTGTACAACTGTTTAGGACGAAGGAATAGCCTGATTGGGCTCAAGGCCTGTACAACTGTTTAGGACGAAGGAATAGCCTGATTGGGCTCAAGGCCTGTACAACTGTTTAGGACGAAGGAATAGCCTGATTGGGCTCAAGGCCTGTACAACCGTTTAGGACGAAGGAATAGCCTGATTGGGCTCAAGGCCTGTACAACTGTTTAGGACGAAGGAATAGCCTGATTGGGCTCAAGGCCTGTACAACTGTTTAGGACGAAGGAATAGCCTGATTGGGCTCAAGGCCTGCACAACCATTTAGGACGAAGGAATAGCCTGATTGGGCTCAAGGCCTGCACAACCATTTAGGACGAAGGAATAGCCTGATTGGGCTCATGAGAGTTTTCAAGAGATTTCAATTTATATTTTTATATTTGGTTCTATGCAGGGGTGGGAGACTTTCAGTTTCATTTTTGATACTGAATTCAGTATAGCACTGCTGTCTGAGGACAACCCCTGACACCCCCCTCCCCCTCAGCACCCACCCCACCCCCCTACTCCACCTCCATCACCACCCCTCCAACTTGAAAATTTATTTTGTGAATCTAAATTAACACTGCCATTCACGAAAAGCTTGTACTGTGAAATTGAAATTAGAATACTTCTGCTGAAACATTTACGATGACATCGCCATGATAGTGCTATGTTGCTAAAATGGACAATAGGTATAATCAGTAGAGAGGTAAGCATGCCATTTTATTGATCTTGTAAGGAGATGAAGCCCCCCCCCCCCCCCCCCCCCCCCCCCCCCCACTGATGGGAATGGAGGGCTGTACCGCGCACTGAAGCAGGAATGAGATGGGGAGGCGAGGGACACATTTCATACACATATGGATATAATGAGTAAGGTGATGTATGTGTCCGTTTTTTTCAGTTTTCACTGGTCTCCCCGCTGCGTACAGCCGACACATTTTGATTTCGGAGGAGCTGAAAGGAGAACAATTATTTGGAAGATTTTTTTTTTAAACGGTAGGAGAATGGGCCAATGAGTCAGAAAGATAGTAGATGATAGAAAGCAAAGGGAAAAGGCAGAGTTAAAGAGAGTGGCAGATTAGAGGAAGTTACAAGCACAGAAGGTGGGGGAACTATTTTTATGAGGAAAAAAAACCCCCGGTATCCCGGTAATAAAAGAAAATCCCCACGGGGAGAGACTCGTAGAGGGGTCAAGGGTGTCCAGTTCCCCATATGGAGGCACGAGGCATCCTACCCACTGCCCCGATTGCTCATGCAACACGTTTTGTGATTTTTCAGACGGCAACGGAGGGCTGTACCGCGCGCTGAAGCAGGAAGGCGTGTTGGAGGAGATGGGGAGGCGAGGAACGCATTTCGTACACGTGTACTGCGTGGATAACATCCTGGTGAAAATGGCCGACCCTGTGTTCATCGGCTTCTGTGTGGATAAAGGGGCTGAGTGTGGCGCAAAGGTGAGACTGAAGTTGAACTGAGAAAATGGGTGACGCGTTGATCGTGGTGGTTGTTGATTATGACGATGACGACAACTTTATATTTGCTTGTATGTTGTGGGCAAGAGAACTTAATGCGGTAATAAGGTGAGATACTGTATACTACCATCATTTATGAAGCTATACCCCCCCCCCCCCCCTCTCTGGGGTGGGCGATGATTGCCCACGATTATATTTTATCGCCACCAACAATAAAGTCATTCTGTACACCCATAGGCGCTCACAATTTTATTTTATCGCCTGGTGAAACGAACAAATGTTTGTCGCCATCAAAAACAGTTTGAAAGTGGGCGGAAAACTAAAACATCAGGCCATTTTTTTCAGCCAGCATGGTTTCCAAAAGCGTGGAGAAACTTGTGGTACTGGTGGAATACGTTGCTTGCAATTCTGTATGCACGATCAGGTTTTTAAGCGCAATGTTTAAATAGCGCCATCGAAAATTGCCAGGGCGATTTTAGCGTTGATGGAATTGCAAGCAACTTTTTTATGTCGCTGTCGAAAGTCGCGGGCAATTTAATCCAGCGGAAATAATGATGTATGTATGCTAGTCAGTCATTTCTGACCATGACTACCAGATAGCAGAGGGGCAGATACTATTCTGGCGGGCTGGTCTTGAACTTGTTTATAGTGGAGATACCTTGCCCAGGGTACATCCCCACTCTCTCGGCCAGAAGGAGACTAAACTGTGCCATGGTTTTCAATTACTGTAGAAAACCATCAATTGCACAGCTCTCATGTTACTGTTGGCCCCATCTATAGGCTAATGTCAACCAATGATAAAACCCATGTGAGCAAAGGCCGGGGCAGTGGGTGGATGCCTCGTGCCTCCATACAAGGAGCTGGACCACCCTGCCCCCCTCCACAAGTCTCTCATCGTGGGGATACTGGGGGGTCTTTCATAAAAATAGTTCCCCCACCTTCTGGAAGTTCTGTGCTTGTAACTTCCTCTAATATACCACTCTCTATGACTCTGCCTTTTCCCTTTGCTTTCTATCATCTACTATCTTTCTGACTTATTGGCCCATTCTCCTGCCTTTAAAAAAAAAAATATTCGAAATAACTTTTCTCCTTTGAGCTCCTCCGAAATCTGAATGTGTCGGCTGTAGGCAGCAGGGAGACCAGTGAAAACAGTGCATGTGGAATGAGCCGACTGCTTTCTAGGTGGTGGAGAAGAAGGCGTTCCCTCAAGAGGCGGTGGGGGTGGTGTGCAAAGTGGATGGACGCTATCAAGTGGTGGAGTACAGTGAAATCAAATCATCCACCGCCGAAAAACGCGCCCCGGACGGAGGGCTGGCTTTCCGAGCCGGGAACATCTGTAACCACTTCTTCACGCTGGGCTTCCTGAAATATGTGTGCCAGTGAGTTTCACACGCACGCATGCATGCAAGCATGCATGCACACAAGCACGCAAGCATGCATGCATGCACGCACACACACACATACTTAGGGCTAGGTTAGGTTGCTGCTGGACGTGGCATCATGTTGGTGTCCCGCTGAACGGGCGCTGGCTGGCCAGGTCACTAACATTAGAATAGGTTTTATTATCGTTTTGTTTTTTAAGATGTTCTCCCCATAAAGTTTGATCGATATAATGCGATTATAATGTGATTTCAACCACTATCAAGATCAAGACACACACGCACACGCACACGCACACACACACTCATGCACACACACACACACACACACACACTCACACACACACACAATCATACAAACACACACACACGCTCACACTCATGCACACATACACACACACAAAATCACACACACAATCCCCCCCCACACACACACACATATGCACACGCACACACACACTCATGCACCTGCACACACAGAAAACACAAAATTTGAATTATGGACTGTGGCCATTATGAATTCTTGGTTGATTGATGTCACTGTCTGTCTTTGTTGCCGAGTAGTATGCTTTCTAAGATGGCATCAGCTATTGAACCGAACAAAAAGAAAGTCACTGATCTCCACATTTTTAAAGATAATTTATTGAAAAGGGCCAAAATCGGCTGTCCTGAGGGAACTTTCTTGCCTTAAGTGAAGTTCACTGCAGTGTGCTGACGGCATAGGACGCAGTGAGAGGGGTATTGTTGAAAGGGTTAATTTTATTGCCATATTCCTGAAAATCAGGGTTGGTTCCATAATTTTAAGGTTTTGGTTCCTAAAATCGAAAATTAGGGTGGGTGTTTCTTCATTGAACAAACCATCCTGTCTGGTTATCTGTCTAAAAGCTCCACAAACTCTCTCTCTCTCTCTCTCTCTCTCTGTTTCTTCTGTCTCTCGTCTCTCTCTCTCTCTCTCTCTCTCTCTCTCTCTCTCTCTCTCTCTCTCTCTCTCTCTCTCTCTCTCTCTCTCTCTCTCTCTCTCTCTCTCTCTCTCTCTCTTCTCTCTCTCTCTCTCTCTCTCTCTTTGCCCGAATTTCACAGTATCCTTTTTCAAAATCCCCATTCCCCATCTCCCCTTACTCTTGCTGGTTATGTATATATATATGTAAATAATGTTCTTGTTTTTTTATGATTGTTGCTTTTCTTAGTTTGCTTCTTTTTTTTCCTCTTTTTTCTTCTTCTCCTTGTTCTTAATTTTATTTGTTTGTTGCTTTCTTGTTGTTTGCCTCAGGGCTGAGTGAAAAAAAAAGTTGTAGCTAATTAGCTTATCTCATTACCCTGAATAAATAACATTTCGTTTGTTCGTCTCTCTCGTTCTCTCTCTCTCTCTCTCTCTCTCTCTCTCTCTCTCTCTCTCTCTCTCTCTCTCTCTCTCTCTCTCTCTCTCTCTCTCTCCCTCTCTCCCCCCCCCTTTCCCAGAGAGGCCCAGGAACGTCAGCTGCAGCACCATGTGGCGAAGAAGAAAAATCCCCCATGTGGACGATGCAGGACACACCCTGAAACCCTCAGCGCCCAACGGTATCAAGATGGAGAAGTTCGTCTTCGACGTCTTCCAGTTTGCAAGGTCACACTTTTGATGCCACGAAGCGTTGTGGTATCTTTTATTAACCCTTTTGCAGACCTGTTTACTCTACTCTTTTCGAGTAGCATTCTACTCATTTTGGACCTCTACTACTCTTCAAAATTGAAAATAATGCTCTAACTACTCATTTTCAGTGAACATTGTTTGATGGTTTAATGAATAAAACTACATATTTTGCACCAAAACTACTCATTTCAGCTATCCAGACTACTCAAGACTTGTGTAGGTGGTAAACAGGTCTGCTTTTGTTGCTGCCAGCCATTTTTTCAGCCAAAACTTCTGTCAAACTTAACCCGGGTACAGAAAAGTTGACGTCTGCAATACTGTCAGGATCCCCTTATGATATGTCATTCTCAACATTAACCCCTTCTTTGCCAGAGAAAAACAGAGAAATTATAAATTTTCTTATTATAAAATTTAAAAGATGGTTAAGATGGAGAAGTTCGTCTTCGACATCTTCTAGTTTGCAACATCGGACTTTAGAGCAGTGTTGTGGTGTGTGGTATTGTATTGTATCGTTCCATATAAGCTGCCCTGATGGAAAAGTCAAACCTTACAAAATTGAGTTAAAACAATTCAAAAGTTGATTCCAAAATTTCTACGGGAATTAGTTCTTTGGAATATGGTGTGCTTGTTAAAACGTTTTCAATGGACAACTAAATTGAGGATACAGGAATTTTGCCATGGACAGTTGTGTGATTGTGTTCATGCATTTTCAATCGCAAACCCAAACTTCTCCACTTGGATTCTGGTTTCAGAAAATGGAATGACATTAATTTCATTTTGATAATTCAAATCACTTTTTTGCTGCCTGTGAACAGGAACTTTGCTGTGTGGGACGTAGTGCGCGAAGAGGAGTTCTCCCCCTTGAAGAATGCAGATGGCGCTGCCAAGGACACGCCCACCACCTGTCGCCATGACCTTTTGACCCTGCATAGAAAGTACGCTGTTCAGGCCGGGGCGGAGTTTGCGCACAGGTGGGGGGATGAGGAGAAATCTAGCGTAATTTGAAAATCGTTAACATTAGACCCCTATAAGCATTATCTTCTCCATCAGCATGTAAGCAAAGAAAAGCAATGGGAGACATTTTGAAGGGGGTGTGCAATGTGACACACTCTGAAACCAGGGGCAACAGTTTAAAACATTTTAGGTACAGTGGAACCTCCCTTATAAGACTTCCCATTATAAGACTCCCTCCCACATAAGACCTACTTCTCTGAGACATTGCTCTTCTTTGTAAGTATTAACATTACCTCCCTTATAAGACCCCTCCCTATAAGACCCGTCCATTATAACACTTCATTTTGGGTGATTTTTGAAGGTCTTATAAGGGAGGTTCCACTGTATAAAGGAATAAATCTACACACACACCTGCTGGTGTGTCAGGGTTCGCACAGTCTTTGAGAAATGGAGCGCCATTTTCAAGTCTTTGAAAATTGGCTTTGGTCTGTGAAAATCGTGAAATGGTTTGTGAAAAAGTCATTAAGGCCATTCATTTTTTTTTTTTTTTGCTTTAGAATTCATAAAGAAGCAATTTAATTTGACTTAGTTTCCATATATTGATATAGCAGACACCCTCGATTTGTCGAGAATTACTTCCCTTTACTATATCCAGGTCTTTTGGCTACACCGGTGCAACTTGAATGATCATAATTGAAGAAATCGTCGTCACTGCTAAAGGGTCTTTGAAAAGCTCTTTGAAAGTTTACGAATTTTTATGTGAAAAATCTGTTTGTACCCTGTAGTATGTTTGTATGTGTATGTGAACTATCTTAGTGACATTCTTAAAGGTTTTGCTTTAAATACTAAATTTCATTAATGCATGAAAAAATAATTACAGACCTGTTTTCCTTACGGATTTGTCCCCGTAATTATTACGTTTTGAGATTACGCTATTACGGTCAGCAACAAAAAAAATCCGCATTTCCGCTGAACGAGTGCGAAAAAATAAAAAATTGATAGAAAGTATATTGTTTGCACTGTCGTCAGCTATCAAATCGCAATTATGGCAAAAACATCAAACACATGTTAGGCATCGTCGTGTGAATATCGGTTCTCCCCCCCCCCCCCCCCCCCCCCCAACAGACACTGAAGTTGGGTTTGGACGGGAAGTTGCAACGTGACATGCGCGTACGGTGCCCCCCCCCCCCCCTTCAACAGACACTGAAGTTGGGTTTTGGACGGGAAGTTGCAACGTGACATGCGTGTACGGTGCCCCCCCCCCCCCCCCAATCCCCCCCCCCCTCCCTCCCTTCAACAGACACTGAAGTTGGGTTTGGACGGGAAGTTGCAACGTGACATGCGTGTACGGTGCCCCCCCCCCTAATCCCCCCCCCCAATCCCCCCCCTCCCTCCCTTCAACAGACACTGAAGTTGGGTTTTGGACGGGAAGTTGCAACGTGACATGCGTGTACGGTGCCCCCCACACCCAACCCCCCCCTCCCCACTCAAAGTTCTGACGGTAGGTGAAAATCCTGGTGGAAGGATTTCTCAGCCGGCAAAATTACCGACATATGCCTGAAATTACTGATTTTGGAGTTTGGATAGGTCTGTAATTATGCGTTTTAAGCTGCTGTGATTATGATCCAGTACACATTCTATAACCATGGGTGCAACTTTTCCTGGTATACAAGGATTTCCTGTGTTTGAATTTTACCAGAAAAGGAAGTTCCTTTTTTTTAATTTGTCAAACAAGATCTTTGTGTGTCTACTGTATTTTTCAAACACTTTAAAATAAGCATTTGTATAAATTGTGGAAAAAAGCAAACTAAAATACTTTAAAATAAGCATTTGTATAAATTGTGGAAAAAGCAGACTAAAATACTTTCATAAATCAATTTTTGCTTCAGCTGCAGGGGGACATTACCGGTACCCCTGGACCCCGGTCTTTCAGGTTTTTTTTTCATTTTGTGTAGTTGCACCCCATAACTCTGTGACAATTTTGTTTCCTTTTCTTTTCTGATTCCTTGAACGATTTGTTCCCTGTGACCGACCGGTCCTTCTTCTTCACAACTGTGGTCATGGATGACCGCTTCACCCCCCCACCAAACCTACCCCCCCCCCCCCATCACCACCACTACCATCGTCTTTGCCTGCTCTGTAGCCAGCTGAATGGGGGAGACGTCGGGTGAGTACAGTTTGTCATTCTTTTACCGCAAAAAACTGGACTATAAGACACACCTGTATATAAGCCGCATTTAACCCTCTGGCTCCTGTTGATGATAAACCCGTTCAAAAATGTTCCTTCCCTGGTTCCTGTAACGCCCGATTGCGCCCGCTGAACAGCAGGTCTAGTACTTTCACTTTCACTTTCGCCCTACCCACAATGCAATATACTAAGTTAGGTCTTCCTGTTCCTGACTCTCCCTGTTCCGTTTTTGTCTTTTACAGCAAGGGAAAGCACCCACTAGTCTTTTTGAACAGATTTTTCAAAGTGACGCCAATTTTTTTTTTTTTTCCACGTGACGTGAGCAGTATTGACCCCGTGCGATGTTTGGAGTGCCATTACGGATTTTGTCTTCCAATTCATGGTTTGTTGTGTGACATTGTGTTAGCTTTCGAATGAAAATATCATCATTGCTATTCAATATGCATCTTTCAGAAATTAAAGGTGAGTTAGACTTTATTCTGGGTGATTTTTTTAAATAAATGATTTGGTGTGATGTTCGGAGTTACTCCCCTTGACTTGGGCAATATGATCAATTCTTGGTACGAGTGATCGGGAGGCATAGGGTTAAATTGACATAGGGTTTATAAGACGCAGAGAAAATTATGTATGCATAAAGCAACACAAATATAGAAATTCTCCTTTCATAACATGCATATTGAATGTTTCAGACACTTTAAGCATGAGATTTGAATCTATTGATTACCAAAACCAGTTCTGAGTCTAAAGAAGCTCAAAATAGGCTAAAGAATGTGTCCAGAAACATGTAATCAAACTGATAAATGTAGAATGGAAAAAATCCACAGATAAGCCGCATGGGCCAAAGTTGAGGGAAAAAGTAGCGGCTTATAGTCCGCATTTTACTGTACACTCTTGGTTTTTTAGCAAGAGATCTCTTCTTGGTTCTATCATTTATGCACTGGACTGTAGAGGGGAAGTATTGTTTTTTGATCTTGTTCAATTTTTGCTCCTTCTGTTGCCTGCTTTTTGCTCCTTTTGCTATATTTGCTGTTTTCTTGTTTGTCTATGTTTATAAAGGCGCATTCGCCGAAATATCCAGTAGTTTTGTTTTGTCTCTTGTGAAAAGAATGTCACTTTACACTTGTCATGTAATTGTTTGTTGTAAACTCTTCCTTGGATCGACATATTTTTCCACAGAGAAATTCTGTAAGCTTTTAGAGGAAGAACAAGCAACCTTACTATTGTTTTAATGAATATGTCCATTCATGGTGTGTTCATTTTTGTTATGTTGGTTTAGAATTTTATGTTATTCCTTTTCTGATTGCCAAGAAAACTGTGTTTTTTTGTTTTGTTGTTGTTGTTGTTTTGTTTGGGGGGGGGGGGGGGGGACTTGGTGTTCCTTGTCAGCACCTGGAGTAGTTTTACAACTCATGAGATAATAACGTTCACTTGACTTCACTTCAGGGAGGGCAAAAATATCTCTCTTTACACAGTTTCTAAGAAAAAAGAAAAATAGAGAGAAAAAAACAAACGTTGAAAAAGAAAACAACCATCTTCTTCTTCTGCCAATGATGTCCAACTGCCGTAAGCGGCAATAACTGACATATATTGGGAATCGCTGTGCGGGGGGGGGATCAACTAGACAAATAACAGAGCATGTACAGCCGTTGGGCAGCTCCGGCTAGTCCGAGAACACCTGACCCCACACAAGGGGGGGGGGGGGGGGGGGGGGGGGGGGGGGGGGGGGGGGGGGGGGGGGGGGGGGGGGGGGGATGTGCCACCTGCATTACAGGTATTGTACATTTTAGAAAATGACAGCAGCAATGATTTTAAATCATATCGTTACCGCTCAGTTCTATGAGAACAGGTGTACGTTGGGATTAGAATGAGGGGAAGGCATTTCTTTGTTGCATGTGTGTGCAAGTGTGTGTGTGTGCAAGTTTGTGTGTGTGTGTTTTTGTAAAGTTTTTGTGTGTGTGTGCAAGTTTGTGTGTTTGTGTGTGTGTGTGTGTGTGCAAGTTTGTGTGTGTGTGTGTGTGTGTGTGCAAGTTGTGTGTGTGTGTGTGTGCAAGTTGTGTGTGTGTGTGTGTGTGTGTGCAAGTTTGTGTGTGTGTGTGTGCAAGTTGTGTGTGTGTGTGTGTGTGTGTGCAAGTTTATATGTGTTTGCGCACTTTTGTGTGTATGACTGTTTGATCATTTACAGATTGGATTGTCATAATAAAAATAATAATAATCTAATTTATATAGCGCGATAAAAAAAATCATTCTAAAAGCAAGCTCTCAGCGCTTTACATTGATGAAGCCATATAAAGCAAAGTCTTGTCTATTTACTGAAAATTTGGTGTGTGTGTGTGTGTGTGTGTGTGGTCACTGTCTCATTAAAAAATTTAACATAGAAATGTTCTCAGAAACTACAAACAATATCACAACAACAAAATCACATTATGTCTGCAGTGACTGTTTTTATTTAAAAGTCACTTGACTCAATTGGATGCAAATCTGATGTTAATTTGCTTAAGGAATATTTATTTAAATATCAGTCAGGGCTCCCAATCGTCCTGCAAAACAAGGGGTCTCAGGGACTCCTTCACTTACAGCATTGAGGGTCCTAGAGGCGGGATACAGGGTCCCAGTGGCATAGCGAATGCTAAAAATAATTTTTCTAGTGCATCCCTGGGACCCCCTGCACATTCTTTTAGAGGGTCCTGTAGAATTTTAGTGCTTCATAGACCCCCAAATGGGGGTCCCTGGGAGCCCTGTTGTCTGAGTTCAACACGTTATTACTTTAAGGGATATTTTAATTCTTCTCTGAGTACGGCGGGTCCTATTTGTGACGTAATAAAGAAAGGCTGAAATTTTTGTGATTTAAAAAAACCGACGTCATCTTTTAAACTTTGCTTGCCGTAAGAAATAAAATATGCTTAGTGAATGAACTAGGTTGTGCAGAATAATGTGGCACACACACACATATGCACAACGAGCGAGTCAATGCGGCGCTTCGCTCTTTTCCTTTTGCTATCTTTGCTGTTTGCAGCTTTGGCTGTTTTCTCGTGTGTGTATGTTGACAGAATGGTATCTGCCCCCTCCCCCTGCTATCTGGCAGTCATTGTCGGAAACGACAGACAGGCAACAACAACAACAATGTTGATAAAGGCACATTCGCCGCCGAAATATCCAGTTGTTTCGTTGTGTCTCTTGTGAATCAAATAACGTCACTTCACACTTGTTGTGTGCCTGTTTGTTTGTTGTATGTTCCAGTGATGTTGCAGTCTGTTTGAGTTGGGTTTTTTCCCCCCTCTGTGTTGTTTCAGATCCACTATCCAGCAGACGGAGCCATCTGAGCTGTGTGAGATCTCCCCTCTACTGTCGTATGCTGGAGAGGTCTGTCTGTGTTGATTTCAGTATTTTTAATTTTACCAGAAACTGAACTTCAGTTGTTTTTTTAATTCATCCCCCCCAAAAAAATTACCCCAAGCGATTTGGGGCGTTTTTAGCTTAGTTCTATCTTGGAAGTTTACAAAGGCAATGTGATACTTTTACAAGGCTTATCAGACTCAAATTCTCTGTCTATCATTTTAACTGTCTGTCTGTCTCGTTATATATCTCTCTTAAGTTGCCCCCTTGAATCGTCCGACGAGGGCTCTGCCCCTGTACCCTGCCGGGGCCATGGGTGACCGTCCCTGGACCCCAGCCTTTCGGGGTTTTTTCTTTGGGGGGAGTTGCACCCATGCTGTGTGCATTTTCTAGAAGACCTTTTTCCCATCATCATAATAAATAATGAAAGAAAGAAAAAATGTTGAAAAAATGTTGAGCATTTGAAAAATGCTGGAAGATTAATGGCTGCATAGAATGGAATTGCGCAAAGGACAGACTGCAGATTATATTCATTTTGACGAGTATGATGATGATAATGATAGTGACAATGAAAGTTTTATGATGATGACGTTGTTGATGATAATGATATTGTTGATGATAGTGATGATACTGATGGTGATAGCTATGATGATGATACCGGTGATGATAATGATGATGATGATGGTGATGATGATACTGATAATGATGGTAACAATGATGATACTGAAAACATCGATGATGATAATGATATTGTTGAAGATGATAGTGATGATTAAGATAATTATGGTGATGATACTGATGGTGATGGTAATGATGATTTTAGTAATGATGATGATGATGATACTGATGATGATGATGATGATACAATGATGATTTTTGTAATGATGATGATGATTTCATGTTTCAGGGCCTGGAGATGTTAAAGGGCCGTCAGCTACGTTCCCCAGTCATCCTGGACGTGTCAGCAGACAACAGCCTCTGCATTCGTCAAGTGAACCTCTGAAACAACAGAAAGGTGCCACAGGGAGCAAGGTGGCAGAGTGACGTTCGCCTGCCAAATGTGATGCGTGACTGCAGCGTGAGTGACCCGGGTTCGAATCCCGGCCTCGCCCTTTCTTTCTAGTTTGACAGGAAAATCGAACTGAGCGTCCTGTCCTTCGGATGGGGACTTAAAAAGCTAGTTTGACCCGTGCCCTTTATGCGCGTAAAAACCCCATGGCAGTTGAAAGTCGGTAAGAGCAGGGAGAAATCCTGCTGCCTGGTATGGCCAAATTGATAGCTAAGTTTTCCAAATGTGCCCACACCCCTTCCTCACCCCTCGCCCAATTTTAAATTTTTTTTAAATTGGTAGGCGTTGCACTTGTGGCAACGTGCTCTCCGGGCAAGAGCAACCCGAATTTCACAGAGGTAAGTCTCTGTGACTAAGATACACCAAATACCAAAACAGGATCATATAGATGTACCCCCATCTCTATGCGTCACACCCACAATTGTGCCCGCATCTATATTTGCCCCCAAATCTAGGCGTCCACTAGGGTTAGGATTTGGGATAGGATTTGGGTTTCAGATTAGGGTTAAGATTTGGATTAGTGTTAGTATTAATCTATCTTACCTCTGCGACAGTATTTCCATTTATGTGCCAGTTCGCACACTGCGTTCAGTGTCCGACCCTCTATCTCTCCAGATCCCTAGGTAGGCGCTCTTTTGCTGTTTCAGGACCGACCTCCTGGAACAAACTTCCTCTCTCCCCTCGGTATCCCCACAGGGAGGTTGTGTGCGATTGTAGCTACGAGATAGCAGAGGAGGCCACTGCTATTCTGCATAGTAGGTTTGGAATGTGTAGCCAGGCCTCGCCCTGAGCCCGTTCCCCACTCTCTTGGCTAAGAAGCCTGTAGTTTAGGTATCAGGGTATATAGTCACAGAGGCTTCTGTGAAATTCAGGTTGCTCCCACCTGGAGAGCGCATCACAGCCAGAGGTGCGCCACCCTTTTTTTTTTTTTTTGTTTTTTGGCATGCGATTTTTGTGTGATTGATGAGGAAAGGGGGGGTGGGTGTGTGTTAAATTTTGACCAAATGACAACTTTTTTGTTGCCACTGGGTTTAACATGTGCTAAGTGCATGGGCACACGGGACCTTGGTTTATCGTCTCATCTGAAAGACTCCATTAGGACAACTGGTGTTGGGGACAGTCCCCTAACTTGGCCTGAGTCCAACTAACCCATAAGGCTGGAGCACTCGCAGCAAGCGTAATGCCTTTTTTTTATTAATTAATCATTTGCCAGAAATAAGCAAACAACCCAAGGCTGTACACTTTTTCTTTTATTGTAAAAAATCAATGACCATTCTGTTCATGGTCTTATTTTATAACTGTATCAATTTGGCAATACTGTTAGCATTTCGTGCGCATTTGTTTATATTTTGTATTATTTCTAACGTCTTGTTTGTTTTGTGTGTGTGTGTTTGCTTTGTTTTTTTAATTGTTAATTTTATCATTCTCTGCGTTGGACGGAATACGGTAATGTTCTGTGCGATTTTGTATTGAATTTTGTTCTGTATTATTTCTCCATTTTTTTATATAGCAAACTTGTGTTAATTGTGTAATTGGTTGGGACAGGGTAATGTTCTGTACATTGTTTATTTGTTTGTATTTTTTCACTTTGGTTATGTGTGACCTGTTTATTGCGTAACTCTGCACTGGACTGAACAGGGTGATGATTATGTATTGGATGTAGTTTGTCACCATTTGATATACAGCTGTAGGCATTAGTTTGAGCCTTTCTATACAATAACTTCTATTTGATATTCAGCTGTAGGCAGTTACATTCTATTATTAGTCATGTAACTGGTATGTCGATGGCAGTATACTTTTATTTGCAGTATTGTATCTAAACTTGATTGAGAAGGTGAATGTGGTCTATGTTTCTTAGAATTTTCATATTGTAACTGTTTTACTCTTGTATAATTGTGTGTGTGTGCGTGCGTGTATGTGTGTGTGTGTATGTGTGCGTGCATGTGCATTCATGTGTGTGTGTGTGTGTGCCTGCGTGCATGTATGCATTGTGTGTGTGTGCGTGTGCGCACGTGCGTGTGTGTGTGTGTGTGAGGAAGAAAGAGAACGTTGCGTGCAATCATTGTGTTTATTTTACTTTCTAATGATTCATTATTTGTTTGCCTTTATTGTTCTTGTTATCAATGTAAAGTGCACTGAGCTTATGTGAGAAAGAGCGCTATATAAATTGCCATTATTAATATTATTATTAGTTTCAACCTTTCTATACAATGACTTCTATTTGATATACAGGCATTAGTTTTAATCTTTCTATACAGTGTTAAGTCTTGCTGGAGCTTTCCTGTAAGGTTTGGCGCAGTGTGTTATTTAAAGGCAGACACAATGTAATTTGCTGTATCAGTGAATGTTTATTAATTTCATTTCATTATTTTTACTTCTTTCCAAGTTGTATTGGAATGTGTCATTGAACATTGTATATGTCACTAATTGTTTTCCCAACAGATTTTGTGTGTGTATGTTTCAAATGGTCAGTATCCAAAAGGGCATTCACTCTTTGCCATTCAGTGGCCTGAAATAGGGTTACTGTATTGGCGAAAGCAGCCATTCAAGGGGCAAAAGGCAAAGTGGCAAAGGGTTATTGAGTGGCCTACTCAAGCATCTACCAAGGGCATTCATCTTGCAAAATAGTGGCCTCAAATAGGGTTACTGTATTGGCGAGAGGTTGTTTGATCAGTACTCAAGCATCTACCAAGGGCATTCACTCTTGCAAAAGGCAGTCTTTGCAGTGGCCTCAAATAGGGTTACTGTATTGGCGAGAGGTTGTTTGATCAGTACTCAAACATCTACCAAGGGCATTCACTCTTGCAAAAGGGCATTCACTCTTGCAAAAGGCAGTCTTTGCAGTGGCCTCAAATAGGGTTACTGTATTGGCGAGAGGTTGTTTGATCAGTACTCAAGCATCTACCAAGGGCATTCACTCTTGCAAAAGGCGGTTGTTGCAGTGGCCAATAGCATAAATGTCTGAAACATTTTAGATTTGGGGTACTTTTTTTTCTTTCTCCGTCTTGGAATCGAATTGGTGGAAATCCTTTCAAAATGGTTACTAAAGAAATTCACTGATCACTGTTGCTAACTTTTACTGTTACTTTTTTTGTTCTCTAGGCTAAATAAAACAAAAGTTGTAATCGGAACTTTAAAAAAAAAAAGGCAGCAATAAAATTTTAAAAAAGGCATATAGTTATGGACAAATATTGCTAGCAAAATAGCACATTAAAACGCTTTTCAGAGTTATTGAAAGTGCCATGTAAAGCGAAAGTGCTGTGTTTTTGCGGACTGTAGGCGCATGGTATTATAAGGCGCACTCCCAAATTTTACTCAAAACTCTGATTTTGTCACAATAATTTCTTATCGTATTAGTCAAAATTATCATAAGGTGTAAGGATCTTTGTCTTGATCAAAAGTATCGCCTTACAGTCCGTAAAATATGGTAAATGTGCAAAGAAAATGAGTACGCTAAAATGCATTGTTTTATTGTGGTACAGTGGAACCTCCCTTATAAGACCTCCCATTATAAGACTCCCTCCCACATAAGACCTACTTCTCTGAGACATTGCCCTTCTTTGTTAGTATTAAAATTACCTCTCTTATAAGACCTCATTTTGGATGATTTTTTAAGGTCTTCTAAGGAAGGTTCCACTGTATGAGGAAAATCAGTCTCATGTAGTGTTTTCAAGAACTGAATGTTTTCAACTAAGTGAAAATGTAATTAGAATATGACTATATTGTTGTCAGTTGTGTATGAAAAGTCATTAAAATACGGCATTGGCAGCTGAAAATGACAGTGTCTTCTTGTGACGTCACATTAAATAACTATTAAAACAGTGTATGTGAAATTGTGGTGTAAAATGTGCAAAAAACACGCAGGCCATGAATGTGGACTTTCAAAGATATATGTAACCCATCATCACAAAAGGGACATTAAGTCGCTGAGCTAGTTTCTCACAAGCCTATTGAAAAAGTAAAAAAATATTTTTTTCAATCAATTTTGAATTATGGGTATTTTCGTGTTCTCTAACATCTTAGCTTTCATATTTATAAAGGAAAATCTTTAATATAGTCTCTAAATGCTCTTAACTCATTCAAGTTGTTACGGCCACATATGTCCGGAATTAATACTAATACAGTAATAGGTATCTGTCAATTTAATGCATTTGCTTCAAGGGAAGTAAATCTGTGCACATCATACCTTGGTCACTTCTAAACTTGCTTCGCTCCCTTAGACCACAATTTTGCCTCTGACTTTGCTTTTGTAGTGGTTTGTTATGGGGGAACCAATCGGTGTAGAGTGTTTCTTATAAAGTCTATATATAAAAAAAGTCTGATCTAGCACTTCCCTATGTCTAAAGCTGAAGTAAAAACCTGTAACATTTCTTCATTTTACCTTTTGTTTATGTATGTTTTGTTTGTGTGTATGGCTGGAGTGATTTGTGAGTTTTTTTAATAATTCAAAATCGTTGTGATGCGAACAAGTTAAAATGTTTCAAAACAAGTAAGTCAATGCATTTTCTTCAGCTAGGCTGAGTGTCTCAAAATGACCGACACTCGCCCTACTAAGTTTAAGTGCTCATAAGTCTGGATTGAAGAAACATACAAGAATGTTTCCTGTATATTAGAAAGAGAATTGTCTGAAGTTTCGAACTGTATAAGTATCTCAGAATGATCAGTTTGACACTTAATGTCCCTTTCATGGTGATGGCTCACATATCAGATGGAAACAATCTCTGAATGGCATAGAAAATGATATTTAAATTTTTCCAAAAAAAATTACCCAGCCAAAACTTTCTAAGTGGTATTAGTTGTATGAAGTTTCTTCTTCTTTCTCTTCCCAATCACCATTTCATCGCTGTCCGATGCTGACAGTGTATGCAAAATCTGATTTTACAGGAGCATCAAAAAACATGTTGTCATCTGCTACAATGTCATTCCCCATTTGATATACAATGTATACTCTTGACTCTTCTTCTTTACCGATGAGTAAGCATGTGACAATAAAAGTTGCCTAACACCTAAAGTTTTCATGACAATTCAGTTACAGTACGCTTAGCGCCAGAGTTGCAAAGAATGGGAGATCGACAGCTGCAATCTCTGTACCGGCAGCTACACGGTTAGCGTGTCAAGACTAGGATTTCCAGTAGATCATGTGACAAATTTGAACATTTCCATTGGTCGCAGACCAAAGATATTTATAGAAGACCTGTGTGAGGTCATTAGAAGGGGTTTCAGTGAAAAATCTATTTTTGTCAAATTTGCAGACACACAGTTAACGTCGGACAGCGACAATATTACATTTATTTTGCTACCTCTTTCTCTTTCTCACTCTCTCACACACACACTGGCATAAAGAGGAGAGAGAGAAAGAAAGAGATGGTAAGGGGAAGGAGGAGATAGGAGTGGTGGAAAGAGGAGTGGAGTGCTTGACAGACAGACTTAAGAGGAGAGAAACAAACAATGTTACAAACAGAGAAATAGATAACACACTCACTCATATATTAATTATGTCAATATACAAAAGCTACTCCTATCTGTATTGATAAAAGATCGGGACTTTACTGGTGTTGCACTGCCTCCGGGCATTGCCTCCAGTGTCGTTCCCACCATCTTTGTATTTACAAATGTCCCATATGTGTCTGTTCCAGACCGAGAGGACGTAAAGCACCATTTTTCATTCATTCACTCACTCAGAGACAAAGGGAGAGAGAGAGAGAGCATGTACGCAAAACCCGTTACCCATCTGTAAAATAATTGATGTTGAATTATTTTATTGCAAAAATATAGACAGAAATGACTATAATTTCAAATTGTAAGCTTCTCGAAAATTCTAACATTGATTTCATGGAATATCACAATTAAAATTTGTAATATATATATATTTATATTCATTCTTTTTTTGTACAAGAACGTTTGGGTACAAGTTGCCTAAAACATGCCAGTTTTATTTTCATAATTTATCAGTGTAAACAAAAAGGTGTTTTTTTCCTTTTTGGGTGTGTTTGTACAACTACATGTGTGTGTGTGTGTGTGTGCTCATGCAAGTGTGAATATGAATGCTTCACATAAACAATGGTTTAAAAGATGTGATCTTCAAACACTTTTTGTACAGGAAACCTGTTATTATGTATAGTCAAGTCAAAGGAAGCTACAAAGGACTAGTTGAACACTGTTTCTTGGCTACAACTCTGCAGGGTACTGACAGAGTTCCAATAAAATCAAACATTTGTATCTCTTCCCTTTTCAAATTTTGTTGTTCGAGATTTCTCCAGCAGAACAACAGACGTATCATTTATTCCACTTGAAGGCCACAAAAGTCCAAGACAACCTCCTGGGAACCTCCTTGCCACTTTCCACCACTCTCTCCTTACCATTTCTCTTCTCTTTCCCCGTTTCACCCTCGCTTTCTTTATTCTTTCGTGCCCTCCGGCGCCGAAAGTTGCTGGTTGTTTTGTGAGCCGGGCTTTCAGCGTTGCCTTTGGGTGACGTTCCGCTGCGTTTCTGCGCACGTGGAGAAGGCAAGCCTCGGTCTTCTTCCTCTGAGGACGATAAGTTGTCGCTGCTTGTGATGCTGCTCATTCTCACTCCGCGATATCTTTGCCTTTTCTTTGTCGCCAATCCCTTACGTTTGGCTGTCTGTAGCTTCTGACTGGTTTTAGTAGATTTCACGTTACACGCACATCTCTCTTCATCCTTCGTCGACCATTCCTCACGACATTCAGCCAGCTTCTGACCCAACCCGTTCCCCCGATTTCCGTTAAAATCGGAAATCTCCTCCTCCTCCCAGTCGGACCACCACGGCACGGAATCAACCACCCTGCCACCATGCGGCAAAAAAGCAACCCCCCTGGTGGCAGAATCTTGGCATTCTTGGGATCGGCGTTTGTGGGAATCGGAACTCCGCCCCTCCTCAGATTCCGACCCCCACACCACGGAATCAAAATCAATCGCCCCGCCTACGCAGCCGCGCAAATAATCGATGCCCCTGGTGTCGGAGTCCTGGCGGTTCTGGGATCGGTTTTTGTCTGGGACGCAGGGCGCCCCTACCAGGCAGGACCTGACACATTTCGGGGAGCAGGGAGCGAAGAGGTTGCTGTGGGTGGGAGCGTCACTGCGCAGCTTTCTCTGCCAGCCGTCCTTGCCGAACTCGGAGTTGAGGTGCTCCTGCTTGACCAGGAGGTCCATGCGCAGGTTTTCTTTCTCCAGTTCCAGCTTCTGGTGTTCCGACACCAACTTGCTTAGCCTGACGCGTTGCACCGCGTAGTCCAGTTCTTTTGGGGCGGGCAGCGTGTCGCCGGCTGTGAGGAGAGAGAATGAATGAATTAATTAATAATTTTAGATAGAATAAGCAAACAATACATGCTTTTTTCCCCCAAAGACGGAGTGTGGCTGCCCATGTGGCGGGGTAATCAAAAAACGGTCACACGCGTAATGTTCTCATCCCTAGCTGATCACGACATTTGTACCATAGTGTTCAAATGCTTCGGCTGTTGGGATTATCCCTGGAGTCTCTTAGCCAGGGTACTTAAACAAATATGCTTTTTTTCATCCAGCCCTCTTTAAAAAAAAGAAGAAGTTATAAACAAAGAAAAAGCATGCAAAACACAGTCATGCACATTAACATAATAAAATCGAACCTAATCTTACATGTTTGCACATGTATGTTGAAGCAAACAAACTTTTTTTCCCCTGTAAGGATGATACCGTCAACAAACATAAAATAGTAAAGGACAGTTATAAACAAGCATGTCCTAAGTGGTCATAATTTAGCGCATACAATTACGGTTTATATTGTAACAATGGAGTTAGCAGCATTGGAATTAGTCTGACACAATTAACTTTAGTGGTGATTAAGTAAATTCAAGCAGATTCAAATATTGTGAACGTTATGTACATACACAGAGGGAGAGAGAGGGGGGAGGGATACGAATGAGGGTAGAACAGATAAGCTGTGTAGCTTTTTTTTTTACACCATTGCCCTCAAAAACAACAATGAAGAAAATTATGAACAGAGAAAAAAGAAATTCAACTGGCAACAATAATGACAACAAATATTGAGTGACATAATACAAAAGGCAAAAATACACATACAACAGCAATCCAAAGAACAACAAAAAAGATAAATAAAACAAACAAATAAATAAACACCCACACCCATCCTCCCAGTCTCCTACACACCGCGTGTGAGCACACACACAGGATGAAAAAAAGCTTGTAGCTTACTCCTTTATCATCAATAAAGATAATTTTGACTTGACAAACACACACACATACACTCGAGCACGCACAGACACACACTGAGACCAAACCGACCAAACCAAACCACTGACCAGAATAGGACACCCTTTCACCAGAGACCATTCTCTGAATAGCGGACACACACACCACACACACACGCACTCAACACAGAGACCAAACCAAACCACTGACCAGAACAGGACACCCTTTCACCAGAGACCATTCTCTGAATAGCGGACGCACACGCACGCGCGCGCACACACACACAACACACACTCACACAGAGACCAACCCACAACACTGACCAGAGAAGATGACCCTTTCAGCGGAGCGAACCCGTTCAGCAGAGGCCAACCTTCCAGCGGAGGGCACTTTTTCCACGGAAGGCGTTTTCCCTGACGTCCCCCCATCTCCACGGGCCTCATCTGCGGAGACCAGCTTGTACCTTTATAGGGAAGAAAGGTGGCAAGAGTGGTTAAGACGTTCGCCTGCCAAATTCAATGCGTGACTGCAGCGGCACTGCGGCAGTGACCCGGGTTCGATTCCCGGCCCTCGTCCCTTTCTTTCTAGTTCGACAGGAAAATCGAACTGAACGTCCGAGTCATTCGGATGGGGGACTTAAAGCTAGTCTGACCCCGTGCGCTTTACGCACGTAAAGTACCATGGCAGTTAAAAGTCGGGTAAGAGCAGGGAGAAAATCCCGCTGCCTGGTATAACCAAATTGATAGCTAGTTTTCCCAAGTCCGTCCCCCCCCCCCCCCCAATCACCCTCACCCCCCCCCCCCCCCCCCCCCCCCCGAACAACAAAAGAAGTAGGTGCTACGCTTGCGGCAACGCTCTCTCCGGGGCAGAGCAGCTCGAATTTCAGAGATAAGTCTGTGACTAAACTATAACAAATACCAAATACCTCTGGGCCTCGTACAAAGGAGAGGAGGCCCCTCCCCCTCCTCCTCCTGCCCCGGCAGCCCCTGCTTTGTCCTGGCTCAGCATCTTGGGGTCCAGGCCTTGGGCCTTCAGGGCGTCCAGACATCTGGGGCATAGCTCCGCGGTCCTGGCGCCCTGGTATATATATGATATGAACGTCAGAATAGCGCCTTACTGTCTATAAGAGGCTACGCCTAATTAGACGTTAAACCAACCAGAGAGAGAGAGAGAATAGCGCCAATAACATTGATAATAATAACACTGAAGGACTTTTAAGAGCAAACGTGGGAGGATTCCCCCCACTCTGCTACACATCTGTATTGCTAAAAGTTTGGGACTTTCCTGGTGTTGCACTGCCTCCAGGATCGTCCCCACCATCTTTATATCTACTAATGTCCCATGTGTGTCTGTTCCAGACTGGAGGACGTTAAACAGATTTTCTTCTACGGAAATGGCAGAGGGCTTTTAAGAGCAAACATGGGAGGATTCCACACTAACATCACCCACCCACCCCCTGGTTGTGGTTATAATAGTATTGGTACGTCGAAGGAGCCTATAAAGGCTGTTATGAACTCGACGGAAATGGCAGAGGGCTTTTAAGAGCAAACATGGGAGGATTCCACACTAACATCACCCACCCACCCCCTGGTTGTGGTTATAATAGTATTGGTACGTCGAAGGAGCCTATAAAGGCTGTTATGAACTCGACGGAAATGGCAGAGGGATTTTAAGAGCAAACATGGGAGGATTTCCCACTACCCCCAACCTTCCCTGGTTGTGGTTAAGGCTATAATGAACTCGACGGAAATGGCAGAGGATTTTTAAGAGCAAACATGGGAGGAGTCCCCACTACCCTCCCCTCCATAACCTTCCCTGGTTCTGGTTCTAGTTTGGGTACGACGAAGGAGCCTATAAAGGCTGTTAAGTGTTATGAACTCAACGGAAATGGCAGAGGATTTTTAAGAGCAAACATGGGAGGAGTTCCCACTACCCTCCCCTCCATAACCTTCCATGGGTGTGGTTCTAGTTTGGGTACGACGAAGGAGCCTATAAAGGCTATGAACTCGATGCAAATAGCAGAGCGCATTGAGAGTTGGAAAATATCTTTACTGTCCCCTTCCTCTGTGACACTTCCGGCAAAATCGAAGAAAAGATGGAAGGAAAAAAAGACAAAAATAAAGAACAATTTGCACAAAACCAAGAGTGTTCCCCATAAAGGGGGAAGTTTGAATAATAATGTGCATTTATGTAGCATTCTTTCTGACAGGATCTCAGTGCTCTTTACACCAAGAGTAAAAACATCGAAAAGCAAATAATTATGTCATTAGAAGATAGCATGCACACAATGCTTGAAATCCCACGCACACATTTAAAAACATGAATCAAATTACACACAAGCATATAATTGTCCCACACATACACATACACGCACACACACATACACAAACACACACGCCAAATGTACAAGTCGTATAAAGAATCAGAAATACAAACACGCACACACAAATACACACCAATTATACAAGTCATAAAAAATCATAAATGTAAACACACACATACCCCCTCCCCCCCCCCAATAATACAAGTCATATACTGTATCACAAACACTCCCACCACAGACACACATCAATCACTCAATCCATAATATAAAGAATCACACAAACACAAAATTGCCACACACACCTTCCAGAAATCTCCACTCTGCAGAAAGTCGGGCAAGTCAAACACCATATCATCATTCTCGCTGGTCGACGTAATCAGCTCAACGTGTTCCGACATCGTGGAGGGACTAGTTACTGTGGTGGTAGGCGTGGAAGCAGAAGTCTCTGACACAAACAACTCCAAAGATTTGTGCTCGCTGGGCATGCGGGAAGGAACAGTCTCTTCCAAAACGGCGGCGCTGGATAACGGTTGTTCCTCGTGCTTCTCGACTGGAGGATGCTCTACTTCTTCAGGGGGGTGTTCTTCTGGGGGTGGCTGCGCGGGAGCTGCTTCTTCTTGGGCGGGTTGCGCCTCAGGATGGGCTTCTTCCGCTTGCTCTTCACCTTTCTTCTTCTTCTTCTTCTTCTTCTTTTTCTTTTTCTTCCCGCCTTTTTCTTCCTCACCCGATTCGGAAGCGGAAGTGTCCGCCTTGTCCTCTTTCCCTTTCTTCTTCTTCTTCTTCTTCTTCTTGTCGCCTCCTTCCTCTGTGGATTTCTCGCCCTCCCCCTCCCCTTCTTTTTCTCCTTTCTTCTTCTTTTTCTTCTTCTTCTTCTTGTCCTTTTCGCTTGCCGAGCCCTCTGATTCTGTTCCTTCTGCATCCGCCTTTTTCTCCTCGCCTTCCTTCTCCCCTTTCTTCTTCTTGTCCTTTTCGCTTGCCGAGCCCTCTGATTCTGTTCCTTCTGCATCCGCCTTTTTCTCCTCGCCTTCCTTCTTCTTTTTCTTCTTCTTCTTTTTTCCTCCTTCATCCCCTGATGATTCTCCTTCTGCTCCTTCTTTTTTCCCCCCTTCCTCTCCCTCTTTGCCTTTCTTCTTTTTCTTCTTTTTCTTCTTGTCCTTTTCGCTTGCCGAGCCCTCTGATTCTGTTCCTTCTGCGTCCGCCTTTTTCTCCTCTCCTTCCTTCTCCCCTTTCTTCTTCTTTTTCTTCTTCTTCTTTTTGTCTCCCTCATCCCCTGATGATTCTCCTTCTTTTTTTTCTTCCTTCGCCCCTTCCTCCCCCTCTTTGTCTTTCTTCTTTTTTTTCTTCTTCTTTTTCCCTCCCTCATCTCCCGATCCTTCTCCTTCCTTTCCTCCTTCCTCCCCCTCTTTGTCTTTCTTCTTTTTCTTCTTTTTCTTCTTCCCTCCCTCATCTCCCGATCCTTCTCCTTCCTTTCCCTCCTTTCCTCCTTCCTCCCCCTCTTTGTCTTTCTTCTTTTTCTTCTTTTTCTTCTTCCCTCCCTCATCTCCTGATCCTTCTCCTTCCTTTCCCTCCTTTCCTTCTTCTCCACCTTCTTTGTCCTTCTTTTTCTTCTTCTTCTTCCCTCCCTCATCTCCCGATCCTTCTCCTTCCTTTCCCTCCTTTCCTCCTTCCTCCCCCTCTTTGTCTTTCTTCTTTTTCTTCTTTTTCTTCTTCCCTCCCTCATTTCCCGATCCTTCTCCTTCCTTTCCCTCCTTTCCTCCTTCCTCCCCCTCTTTGTCTTTCTTCTTTTTCTTCTTTTTCTTCTTCCCTCCCTCATCTCCCGATCCTTCTCCTTCCTTTCCCTCCTTTCCTCCTTCCTCCCCCTCTTTGTTTTTCTTCTTTTTCTTCTTCTTCTTTTTGTCTCCTTCATCCCCTGATGCTTCTCCGTCCTTTCCTTCTTCTCCACCTTCTTTGTCCTTCTTCTTCTTCTTCTTCTTCTTCTTCCCTCCTTCTTTGTCTCCCCCTTCCCCACCTTCCCCTTTCTTGGACTTGCTCTTCTTACTCTTCTTGCCCTCTTTCTGGTGCAGTTTTCCTGACGATGATCGCGAGACGTGACCCTTTCGGTGCCGCCGGGAAGAATAAGACCTCATCGCTTCGTCTCTTTCCGAAGGCGATGTGCCTTTCATCTTAGCGCTCAAACTTTCTTTTCTTGAACGGCTGGACGCTCTCCCTTTCTTGCCTTTGGACGTGGAAGCGTGCTCTCTGCGATAGAGCCGACTGGTGTGAGGCAAGACGGCGCTCCGGGGGAAAGGTGTTTGGCTCCATGCTGCGATGAGCGCCCTTGGCGAGGAGGGGCTGAGGAAAGTGGCGCTGTCTCTGGCTGAGACGTTGTGGTCCATGCTGGTGGCTGACAGGTTAGAGTCCAGGTCCAGGTGCCCCGTGCTCCGTGACAAGGAGGTGTAACCGGAGAGAGAGGTACAGGCAGACTGAAACGTGTGGGCGGAAACGCTAGTGTCCGAGGTGGATATCTGAGTGCTCTCTGAATGCCTGGAACTTCTCCTTTTCTTCCCACTCCTCTTTCCCCTCCCCTTCTCTCTACTGACTGAAGAACTCTGAACCGATGATCCTGACTGGCTGTCGGTCGCTTCGCTCTGGCTGCTGGTTTTGCCCCGGGAGATGGACGACCTTGACTCGGACGACCTTGATGCTCTGGATGCTTGGCTGTGACTGGAACGCGAGCTGCTATCTCTTGAGGTGGTGGCCGACTCTGATTCCGACTCTGACTCTGACCCAGACTGTGACTCAGATCCACTGACCCCTGTGCTGGACTCTGAGATAGAGAGGAAGACGTCCTGCAGGATCTGGGTTGAAGGTGACCCGCAGATCTGCACAGTGGAGGGTGACTGCTTGAAGGTCAGCTTCTTCTGGATTTCTGAGGAGGGGGAGCCCTGGGCCGCCTTGTCCTCCTGGGCCGTCTGTGTGCTCTGGTCGGACTTCAGCGCACAGGGTGCACACAGCTGACTATGCTCCTGAGACTTTAAGCTGTGAGCAAGGCAGTGGGGGCTGCTCCACTGCCCTTTTCTCAGCGACTGTTTTTGCGCGCAGATTCCCGGCGATCGGCAGATCCTGTCTTCCTGGCTCACTGCAGGGCTGGGACTTCGTGATTCTGTAGTGTCAGAAACACCCGGGCTCAGGCAGTAGGGTCCTGGGTTGAACTCCGCGTCACCCGAACGTAAGGAGGACCAGGCGCGTTCTGTCCCCCTCTCTCTCCACTTGGGAATGGCAGACTGCCTCTTCTGCTGTGAGCACCAGTCGTTCACTTTGTGTCTCAGATTGCCAGGCTTCTCAAAGGTGGCCAGTAGAGTCTGGAAGTTGGAGTTGGTCTTGGTGTAGCTGGTGCTATTGATGAGGCATCCTGTGGCAGGGGTCTGCTCTGGTGAGTGGGCAGGACCGGAACTTTTGGACAGCACTACAGGTCTGATAAGGGAGCCAACGCCTTTCTTCACTGCCTCTTTGAAAAGGTGTGTCTCTGCATTGTCCTCCGTTGAAGGGTCTGCTGGTCCATCGTATTCTGGCTGAAGTTCCGATGACCTGTCCATCCTGTCCTGACTGACTGCACCAGGGCGCTGCCCAGATGCGGCTTCACAGTCCAGCTGAGGGGCAAAGGTCACGCCTGTTCTGACGGCCGCGCTTCGAACCCTGCCTTCCGCCGGCCCTTTTCTGATTGGCTCGGACTTGGGCCTGTGAGGGCGTGCTGAACGAGCCAGTACCTGCGGACTGGAGCTCTTAGCCATGGAAGGCTTTGAGGCAGTGGGCCTGCCTTCACCTGACAAGCCATTAGCTTGGTTCCGTTTGAAAATGGATCGGATTTTGGCCATAGACTTGCTCTGCCCCTGAGTATCTTCAGGGCTGGCGGTGTGCAGGGAGCTTCCCTCCGTTTCCCAAGCAAGGGGGCTGCAGTTGGGAGAACTTTCCGACCTTTCCCACGCCTGAGGAGGGCTGGAATTTCTGGAGCTCTCCGAAGTTTTCCAAACTGGGGGGCTAGCATTGGGAGAACTTTCCAATTTTTTCCTAACAGGCAGGCTGGAGTTTCTAGGATTTCTTTCTGACTTTTTACACCACACGGGCGAGTTGTTAACGGGGGACTTCTGTTCCCTGATACCCTCCGTCTGTCTGTGAGTACCACCAGAGTGTCTTTTCAGGCCGAAGCGACTGTCCAGCCCGGGACTTTGCCCACCATGACCCGACAGGTTGGAGTGGTCAGAGATTTGGGGACTCAGCTGACCTCTGCAGGGGCCTTGGAATTTCAACTCTTTGTAGCCGAAGCGACTGTCTAGCCCGGGACTTTGCCCACCATGACCCGACAGGTTGGAGTGGTCAGAGATTTGGGGACTCAGCTGACCTCTGCAGGGCTCTTGGAATTTCAACTCTTTGTAGCCAAAGCGACTGTCCAGCCCGGGACTTTGCCCACCATAACCAGACAGGTTGGAGTGGTCAGAGATTTGAGGATTCAGCTGACCTCTGTTTCTCTGGAATTTCAACTCTTTGTGGCCGCTACCAGTTCTGACCAGCGAAGGGTCCGCGCCGTTGTGCGCACTCTTGGAGGAGATGGATTCTTTACTGACTGCGGCACTGTCCGTGCTGTAGTGGTGGTGTGCTGCTGGTTTCTGGCTGTTGCTGCTTCTGTGGTGGGCAGTGGGGGGACCTTGCTCATGGCTGCTTCCCTTGTGGGATTCTTTACTGACTGATACTATATTGTACAGACAACACTGACTGATACTATATTGTACAGACAACACTGACTGATACTAAAATGTACAGACAACACTGACTGATACTAACATGTACAGACAACACTGACTGATACTATATTGTACAGACAACATTGACTGATACTAAAATGTAGACACCACTGACTGATACTAACATGTACAAACAACACTGACTGATACTAACATGTACAGACAACACTGACTGATACTATATTGTACAGACAACATTGACTGATACTAAAATGTAGACACCACTGACTGATACTAACATGTACAAACAACACTGACTGATACTAACATGTACAGACAACACTGACTGATACTATATTGTACAGACAACACTGACTGATACTAAATTGTACAGACACCACTGACTGATACTAAAATGTACAGACAACACTGACTGATACTAAGATGTACAGACAATACTGACTGATACTAAGATGTACAGACAACACTGACTGATACTAAGATGTACAGACAACACTGACTGATACTAACATGTACAGACAACACTGACTGATACTAAAATGTACACAACACTGACTGATACTAAATGTACAGACAACACTGACTGATACTAAATTGTACAGACAACACTGACTGATACTAAATGTACAGACAACAATGACATACTAAAATGTACAGATAACATTAACGTACTAAAATGTACAACACTAAAATGAACAGACAACACTGATCTGTAACAGACAACTCAAACAGACAACGGACAAATGATATGGACAAGGCTGATGGATGGACCACTCAACTCTGTGATACATGTATGCATGCAAGCACACACCAACACACACACACACACACACACACACACACACACACAACACACACACACACACACTCACACACACACACACACACACACACACACACACACTCACACACACACACAACACACACACAACACACACACACTCACTCACACACACTCACTCACACACACTCACTCACTCACACACACACTCACTCACACACACTCACAACACACACACACACACACACACACACACACACACACACACACACACACACACACACACACACACACTCACTCACTCACTCACACACACACACACTGCATTGCATTTTATTTTTGAACACAAAGATTTAAAGCAAAAAGGAGCGGGGGAAAATATTGTCTTCAGACACACACACAAATGCATATTTACAGAAAAAGGCAAAAAGGAGTAGTTTCAGACACAACGATGAAAAAGAAACTACACACAAGAGAAAGTGACCTGGCCAGGCGAAGTTTGGCTGGGGATCCGCGGCGTGGAAGCTGCCCTGTGGGGTCCTCAGGGAGTGGGAGCCATGGATCTGATCCTGCCAGGAGACACTGGGGTCACCATCTGCCACATGCTCCTCCTCCCTGGGGTGTGACCCCACTTCCCCGGACTCCCCCTGCACACAAAGCAGGGGCTTTCAGTGATGTCTCCTGCTTTCTTCTTCTTCTTCTTCTGCGATCCCAGGCCAAAAGGTCATAATGGGTGAAGTACATACGTGTCCATTTTCAGTTTTCACTGATCTCCCCGCTGCGCACACCGACACATTCTGATTTCGGAGGAGTTCATAGGAGAAAAAATATTTGGAAAATAGTTTGGAAAAAAGGCAGGAGACTGGGCCAATAAGTCAGAAAGATAGTAGATGACGGTAAGCAAAGAGAAAGGGCAGAGTCAAAGACAGTGGCAGATTAGAAGATGAGCTACAAGCACAGAACTTCCAGAAGGGGAACTATTTTTACGACCCCCCCCCCCCCCCCATCCCCGCTATCCCCAAGGAGAGAGACTCGTGAAGGGGGCGGGGTGGTCCAGCTCCTAGTATGGAAGCACGAGGCATCCACCCACTGCCCCAGTAACATCTCCAATCTCTCTCTGCTAGGAACCGTGTCTAATGGAAATTGCGCACTGGCGGATTTTAATAACAAGTGTTTTTGTTTGTATTTATATAGCGTAATAATCCATTGAAAATCCTCTACGCGCTTTGCAACGATAAGGTAGGAAAACGACGGAAAGAACTGAAGAAAACCCCCCCACACCAAATCATCCAAATTTATGACAAGAAATAAAAGGCATAAAAAGCCATCACTAAAAGAAAGACACTCCGCAGTTTTTCATATTATTTCCATGTTACATGATTTCGAGGAATAATACACAAAGATTTTTGGTTTTCAAGGTCATACGTCAAATACATGACCTTTACCTTGATAATTCATGTTCGGATCTCTTTCTACTAAGGTGGCACACCACCACACAAAATTTGAAGCAATTCTGTCTACCCACTCTGAAGATATCCTTGGGACAGTCAGAAAAAAAAAAAATGACCCTCCGATTTTCAGGCTCCAGCGAACTTTTGACCTTGACCTTGATCAGTACACAAAATTTGGAAACACCATAAGCCAAACCACATTCACACCAAGTTTCAACATCCTATGTTAACCAGTGCCCAAGATATGGCAAAAAATAGATTTTCAGTTTTCAAGGTCATACATCAAGGTCATGACCTTGACCTGGATAATTCTAATTGGAATCTCTTTCCATTAAGGTGGCACACCAGTACACAAAATTTGAAGGAATGCTGCCATCCCGTTCGGAAGATATCATTGGGACAAAAAATTACTGACCCTCCGATTTTCAGGGTCCAGCGATCTCTGTGACCTTGACCTTGACCTTGACCCACACACACACAGCGTTGTGGTAGGCCTATATCTTATCATTTTTCTGTACTGTGTTTAAAAAATATGCTTTCTTATCTACCCCTCTTTGTGTCTGTCTCTCTCTGTGTCTGTCTGTCTGTCTCCCCCCCTCTCTCTCTCTCTCTCTCTCTCTCTCTCTCTAAAACTCGCGCACTATCTCACTCAAAACAACGTTTTAACAACAGCAACAACAACAACAGCAAAAGCAAAAACAGCAGCAACAACAACAACAGCAGTAACAACAACAACAGCAACAACACACAACAACAACAGCAACAACAACAACTGTAACAGCAACAACAACAACACACACACACACACACACATACACACACATACACACACACACACATGCGCGCACTCCACACAGAGAGAGAGAGAGAGAGCGTTGTGGTAAAATATCTTATCAATTTTCTGTACTGAGTTTAAAAAGATGTATGCTTTTTTATAACATACCCTCACTCTCTGTCTGTCTCTCTTTCTGTTTCTGTCTGTCTGTCTGTCTGTCTGTCTCTCTCTCTCTCTCTCTCTCTAACTCGCGAAATATCTGATATCTGTGAAAACAAATGTGGTAACTGTTTCTCATTTCCTTCCTATCTCTACCGTCTTTTTTATAATCCCTTCCCTGTAATAAACATGCACGTGCATATGCAGACACGTGCACGCACGCACGCACACACACACACACACACACACGCGCGCGCGTGCGCACATGCACACACATACACGCACACACAATGGGGGAGGATTTGCCACACACACACACACACACATGCACACACACACACACACACACACACACACATGCATATGACCATGCACACATATACACACGCATGCGCGCACGCGCACACATACACACACGATAGGGGATGATTTGCGGAGGGAGGGAGGGGGGGGGGACTTGACCAGGGTGGGGGGGGGGCCCCAGAAAGTCCCCCGGGGGACGTTTCAGGACACCAAAAGGTCCCCCGGGGGACGTTTTGGGACACTGATTCGTCCCCCGGGGGACGTTTTGGTGTCCCGGAAAGTCCCCCGGGGGACGTTTCCAAGGGGGGGACGAAGCGGGGTGTTACACCGGCATACAAAAAGTGTCCTGTTTATTTCTGCAAGAGCCAGGACATTTCGATTTCGTCCTGTTGATTTTCTTGTTTCGGGACAGTTTGTCCTGTTTGCTTAGCATCCTTGGTGCATCGCTGGGTTTACAGGGCATCGAACACAACATAGCAGAAGACCAGTATGAGATTCAATACTTCCCTCTCTCTCTCTCTCTCTGAAAGGGGCTGTTGGCCCATATTCAGTAAATTTTCCGACTTCCGATCTCTCTCTCTCTCTCTCTCTCTCTCTCTCTCAGAACAGTTTGTTAGTGACATTAAACAGTCAAAGTGTCAAAGTGTCTCTCTCTCTCCCTCTGCTACTGTTTGCTGTTTCTGTTGACGATTTTTCTGTGTCTCAATGCTGGTTTATAATATAGTATTAGTTATATTAGCAACTCAAAACTGGCGTCATTAGCTGTCCGCTTAGTAAAACTAGATCTAATTTTACCGATTTGTAACTGATGATATATCGGTGCATATTACACTGGTGGAAATAAAAACTTAACAGAAGAAACATTTTATCCTTTGTCTCTTTTCCTGTGTTGTTATTTTGTACCAGTACTAATAAGAAATGTTGAAAACGAACTGTTGAATTAACATACCCACTGACGTCGGAAGAAGTTCTTTAGACAACACTTACAACAGTGTGTGCAGGAAAACTAAACTCTAAATAGGTCGGAGTTTGGGGCGTTAAAAATAACTGCATGCAGGCGTTAGGGAAGGCTTATTGTAGATCTAGTGATTTGCGCTAACTCTGATTCGCTAAATTCCAAGAGAAAGCTTTAAATAAAGTCTTTTAAATGGAGGTTTGTCCAGGTATTCTCACCAAACACGTGCATTCCATATTCATTCGAAAGATCAATATCTTTTCTGCAAAGTTCAGTTAAAATAAATGCCTAGATCAATAGTGACCAATTTAGAGTTTCTGTCAAAGAGACCAAGCATGTAGGGTTTTTCGACGTTCTAGCAGAATGACGCAGCACGACGTCATGGCGAGTTGAGTCAAGTAAACAAAGGCAGTCGTTTTACAAAACGAACTGGATAACTGCCCTTAGAGCATCGACAGTCAAGTTAAACAGCTCTGTGGATAAAGTGGTGTCTGCTTGTTAGCTTAATGCAATATTTTTTGCATGGAAGTAAATGTTCATTGGAAAAAAACTACTTTATTATGCTCAGTCTGGCCAGCTAGCTAAAACCTTTGGTGACGATGTCATGGCAGGGGTATGTGCTCAAAATCTACTTGGTTATTTAATGTTGAAGCCCAGAGCACATCTTCTTTGTATTATTTGAATAAGGGAAAGGTTTAAGAGCCGGGATGCTATATTTCTTTTTAATGATAACTTTCATGTTATCCAGAAATATCAGTTTCTTGTGGTCACGTGATCAGTGATCAATTTATTGTTTCACAGATGAAGTCAGACCCAGATCTCGTAGCTTGTGATTATTTACGCTTATATATAGTAGATCTAGGTATAATAGATCTATCTGCAATTTTTCTCTTCGCATGGGCATTATACTGAACAGGTTTATAACGCGCGCGCGTGTGTGGATGTGTGTGCGTGCACGCGCATGTGTTTGTGTAAGTGTGTGTGTGTGTGCATGCTTGCGTGCATGTTCATGCGTGTGTATATGTGTTTGCCAGGGCCAGACAGACCGATAGAGACAGAGTATGTGTAGACCTGTGCGTACATGGGAAAGGCCTACACATACTCTGTCTCATGATGGGTGGTGCCGGTGGCAATGAGAGTGCTGTGCGCGAGCTTGTTAAAGAGACCGGTAGACAGACTCTCTCTCTCTCTCTCTCTCTCTCTCTCTCTCTCTGTGTGTGTGTGTGTGTGTGTGTGTGTGTGTGTGTGTGTGTGAGAGAGAGAGAGAGAGAGAGAGAGAGAGAGAGAGAGAGAGAGAGAGAGAGTGTGTGTGTGTGTGTGCGTGCGTGCGCGCGCGTATGTGTGTGAGTGCGTGCGTGACTGTGCGTGTGTTTGCATGTGCGTGTTGTTCTTGTCCTTCAGTTTAACGTCCTTCCACTAAAAGTGATTCAGACAGTATTATAATTAATGTTGGGTATGTGTACCGGTATTATACCAGTATTTTTTCGACGTACCGATATTTTGTACCGGCTGGGTTGCTGGAGATCCATTTAGGGCCTACAGTTTTTTAAACACAAGGAAGAGCTCTCCCAGAAAGTCCAATGGGTAGGCCTACGTGTGGCTAAGAAATCCCCCTAAATGCCTAACCTCATACTCTCTACCCCCTCTTTCTCTCTATCAATATATGCAAATACGCACACGCACACACACAGACACACACACGCGCGCACACGCATACACACCCACACACAACAACAACAACAACAACATACGGTATTTATACGGCGCTGAATCTTGATATAAATCAAATCAAAGCGCACACACACGTTAGCATTCATAACGCATTCAAACAAAAATGCAATACAAAGTGAGCACACACGTTTGACATAAATGGTATACAGCAGAAACAGACCTAATGGCAAGAGAGAGAAGAGAAAGAGAGTGGAGCCTCAATTACGGGGGAACAGGTGGGTTTTGAGGTTAGATTTGAAGGCTGAGAGGGTCGATCGCTGACGGAGGGAAAGAGGAAGTTTGTTCCAAGATGTCGGTCCTGAGACAGCAAAAGAGCGCCGACCAACAGTTGAAAGCTTATACCTAGGGATCTGGAGAGAAAGCGGGTCAGAAACTGAACGTAAAGTGCGAGCTGGCGTATAGATGGAAATATTGTCGCAGAGGTAAGATGGAGCAGCTTTATGGATAGATTTATAGCAAAGGGTGTTTAATTTATACTCAATTCTGTCTGCGACAGAAGAATGATTGCAACATGCTTTCATAATGATGCTATCTGGTCTTAAATTCTACGTTTACGTAAACTCTGATTTGTTTGGGCCCGTGGCCTAACAAATTAAATTATTTCATACTTCAGACCCCCACCCCCCACCTCTCTCTCTCTGTGTAAAAAACCTTTATCAAGCTTACTCTTTTATCGTCAATAAAGATCATTTTGACTTGACTTGACTTGACTTGACTCTCTCTCTCTCTCTCTCTCTCTCTCTTTCACTCTCTCAGGATAGCACCTTTTTAAAATAAAATTATAATCAAACACCTGACCTGTGTTACTGATGGATTGAGGGTAGCATTTCTTTCAAATTACAATAATTACGTGGGTTGTTCATTACAGTTTGGCAACGTGTCAATAAAACAGAAACAAGGAAGTTCACAAACTTCAAACTTTTGCATTCCTGTGAAGAACACCTTTCCTTTTGTTATGCAAAGTTCCAGCTCTCTATGCCAGGTTTCAATGTTCTTTTGGTAGCTTTTTTTTATGTAAGGGTCGGAGCTGTGATTTTGAGCTTTTTCTGAGGGCCCGTCCAACAAAAAACGCTAAGCTAATAAAAAGAAATTGAAAGTAATGTGGAGCTAAGTGAAGTCTTTAGAATAGTTGATTCGAACATTGATTATCTTACTCTTCTTGGAAACTGCTAGACATAATTCTAGTTGCTTGTATAGTAACTGTAGCTGATATTTTCTGTTGATGCATGACAAAAAGCGTGTACATTCATTAAAAGTCAAACGTCAAGGTTAATAACAGTTGACGTGAATTGTTTTTTGGCAGGCAAAGAAACAAACAAGGCCAACGGTCAAGGTTATCAAGGTCAATGTACCAGGGCTCCCAATCGTCCCGCAAAACAAGGGGTCACAGGGACTCCTTCACTTACAGTATAGAGGGTCCTAGAGGCAGGATAGAGGGTCCCAGTGGCATTGCAAATGTTAAAAAGAATTTTTCTAGTGCATCTCTGGGACCCCCTGCACATTCTTTTAGAGGGTCCTTGAGAATGTTAGTGCTTCATAGACCCCCTGGGACCCCTGATGTACGTACACGTAGTTAAGAGTCTAACATATTACTTA
>CM065701.1:4883749-4908749 GCA_017654935.2 Phymorhynchus buccinoides | reverse complement strand
GCCCAAATGGACTGTCCCTGGGGGTGGTAGAGCTTGGAGCAGAAGCTGACTTACCTAGGTAGCCGAAATAGACTGATCCGGGGGGACGGGGGGGGGGGGGTGGTAGGGGGGACCTTGGGCCCAAATGGACTGGGGGGGGGGGGTGGGGGGGGGGGGGGGGCTTGAAGGGCCTACCTTGATGGATAGAGCTTGAAGAAGCAGAAGCTAACCTACCTTGGTAGCCCAAATGGACTGTCCATGGAGGGTGGTAGAGCTTGAAGCAGAAGCTAACCTACCTTGATGGCCCAAATGGACTGTCCATGGGGGGTGGTAGGGCTTGAAGCAGAAGCTAACCTACCTTGATGGCCCAAATGGACTGCTCCTGGGGGTGGTAAAGCTTGAAGCAGAAGCTGACCTACCTTAGTAGCCCAAATGGACTGCTCCTGGGGGTGGTAAAGCTTGAAGCAGAAGCTGACCTACCTTGGTAGCCCAAATGGACTGATCCTGGGGGTGGTAAAGCTTGAAGCAGAAGCTGACCTACCTTGGTAGCCCAAATGGACTGATTCTGGGGGAAGGGGGTACAGCTTGAAGCAGAAGCTGACCTTACTTGGTAGCCAAAATGGACTGATCCTGGGGGTGGTAAAGCTTGAAGCAGAAGCTGACCTACCTTGGTAGCCCAAATGGACTGATTCTGGGGGAAGGGGGTACAGCTTGAAGCAGAAGCTGACCTTACTTGGTAGCCAAAATGGACTGATGGCAGACTATCACAGGAACTTTTCCGACAATAGGCCTTCCTCGGCCTCTGACGTCGGCTCCCAGTTGAAAACTCGCGTTAGGTGATCTTCTTCTGTATTATATTTGAAAGGCTCGTTGCGCCATAGTTTGTTCGATCGTGGCGCCATAGTTTGTCAAGTCGTATAGCCGAACTAATCTTAGAACAAAATTCTTTTCTAACAAAGTAATACAGTTTTGGAATACTCTTCCTGCACATATTAAACGAGCACAGAATCTAACACAATTCAAAAACCTCCTTGATGGATACACCAACATATCAAAACTACAATATGAGCATGACTAAAAGGCAGATTTGCCGAAAACAAAATGCAAAAACCTCTCAGCTGTGCAAAAGTTCAAACAAAAATGACAGGACAGTGAAGAGGCCGCGAGGCCTAATGTCCTAACTACCTGACCTGACCTGACCTGAGTTAATATTATACAATAAACCTGACTGTGTGTGTATGCGAGTGACATTATTTAGCGTTTTGATCACTTGATTTTGTGAGTAGGCCTAATGATATTTGACTCAGTGTGGGAATTTTTGCCACTAAACAAAATATTGTACCCTGTTGTATGTAATTTTATGCTTTTTTGTTCATTGACAGTGGCTATTTTCCCTCTTGTGGGAACATAAAAATCAGGATATTTTCTTGCACTTCCAGTCAACTAATGCTGTCTGCGCTAGAAATAGATTTCAATCAGTATGCGAATGAGTCTGCTGTCAGTGTGTGTGTGTGTGTGTGTGGACACGAGGAGAACACCCGGTGGTGTGTGTGTGTGTCTCTCTGTTTGTATCTCTCAATCTGTCATTCATTGTCTGCTGTCTCTGACTTTGTATCTATCTCTCTGTTTCTACGTCCTCCCTGTCTATCTGTGTAGAGTGGCACAGTGGTAGCGTGTTCACTTCATGTCAAGTAAACCCAGAGTTTGAACCTGGGTTCAGGGGATTTTTCCTCTCACTTTGCACTAGGGCCTTGCGGTCTGAACGTGGAGTCTTTCAGATGAGACGATAAACCGAGGTTCTGTGTGATCATGCACTTAGCACATGTTAAACCTAGTAGCAACGAAAAAGTTGTCATTTGGTCCAAATGTAACCCCCCTCCCTTTCCTTCCTCATCAGTCACACTAAAATCGCATGCCAAAAAAAAAAAGGGTGGTGCGTCTCTGGCTGCGACACGCTCTCCAGCTGGGAGAAACCTGAATTTCACAGAGACGCCTCCGTGACTATAATGTACCTAACCTAACCTAACCAAGTCTGTCTATGTGTATCAAAGTGTGTGTGTACTGTATACAACTAATCAATGTGTGGGGGGAGCATGTGTGCTTGTGTCTTTATCATGTGTGTGTCTGCATTGATATATAAAAAAAAAGAAACATGAAGGGGTTGCCTGAGCACAGAACCTTGGGGAACTCCTGATTCGACAGTAATTGCTTCTAATGCAACTCCTTCTACCACTACTTTCTGCTGTTCGCTTGTCAGGAAGTTATTAATCCATGTGTTGAAAGGGCCGCTGTGCCATAGTGGTAAAGTTTGTGGATGAGGAGTGAATGGGAGACTTTGTTGAAAAGCTTTTCAAAATCCTCAACTGTGTGTGCGTATCTGTGTGTGTTCTTTGATTTTATGTTCTTGCCGCTAAAAGTGATTCAGACAATGTGTAAGTGCATGTGCATGCACACACAGATGCACATGTGTGGATGTTTGTGTGTGCATGCGTGCATCTGTCCATAAACTTATATGTGTTTATGAGCGTGTGCAAGCGCTTGCACATTAATTTTTGGAAGTGCACAAAATGCGCATTCATCTGTCCATAAAACTAGTACTTGCACACAAACAGAACCACACACACAATTACCCCCCATATAAACACATATATGCTTTGTTGTATGCAGTACACAAACACACTTTGCTACACAGACAGGGAAAACAGAGGAACAGAGACAGAAACAAAGTCAGAGACATAGAAAGCAGACAGTGACAGATTGCATGGGTGCAACTACACAAAATGAAAACAAAACTGAAAGGCCGGGGTCCAGGGGTAATGTCCCCCTGCAGCTGAAGCAAAAATTGATTTATGAAGGTATTTTAGTCTGCTTTTTCCACAATTGATACAAATGCTTATTTTAAAGTGTTTGACAAATACAGTAGACACATAAAGCTCTTGTTTAACAAATTAAGAAAAAGGAACTTCCTTTTCTGGTAACATTCAAAAACAGGAAATCCTTATATACCAGGAAAAGTTGCACCCAATGAGATTGAAACAAACACACACACACACACACACACACACACACACACACACACAGAGACTCATTGGCATACTTATTGAAATCTATATTTTTAGTGCAGAGAGCGTTGGTGACCGAAGGGAGGGAAAATAGCCCGGGTTCTATTTTCCCACTAGAGGTTAAATATCCACTACTTTTTCAACTACTGATTTTTACTATTTCCACAATCATCCTTATCAACATCATGTAAGTTTTTTTATTGGTGAATTTCTTTGTACTTTACTATTGGTAGGTATTTTTACATGCCTGCTATTATAAACCATTACAATGTTTTGATTCTGCATGCACATCATTAAGTAGCTATTCCTCCATAATACTGCACTACACACACACACACACACACACACACTCACACAACACACACACACACACACACACACACACACATACACACACACAACACACACACACACACACACACACACACACACACACACACACACACACCACTTGGAAGCTAAATGCCAGTATGCCATGATTCTTTCATATGCAAATAAATAATGGATCATAAAGTTTCAGTAAGCATTTTCATGGATGAATGCTATCCAAATCAATTGCATAAATCCAGCTTTTAATTGATAATGTTCTCTGGGATTACTAAGGAGGACATTTACAGATGACTTGTGTCCATTAAAATCCCCACACATGCATGTCTGTGGTGACTTTGCTAGGACTAGTATGTGTGCCACAACCTGCTTATACAAGTTTGTGGTACAGCTGTCATTTAAAAAAAAAAGAATTATAAAAAAACAAAAAAAAACAGAGAGAGATTATGAATAGAAAATAAATGTTTCTCTCAAATTTTATTATAATCAAATGCAAAGTTTCAGAAGAATACAGTGATGAAAACTTTAATTTTATTGCAACTGAGGTGTTTTCCCCCCTTGAATATTAATGAGGATTTGATGCATGTAAGGGAGAAAAAAAAGAAAATCCATTTATCTTCAACTGTCAGTCTTTTATGTGTTTCACATAAACAAATTCAAAGCAGAAGCAACAACAAAAGTGCTCTTCAAAATCCAGTTACTGGTTAGTTACACCCCCCCCCCCCCCCCCCCCCTCTCTCTCTCTCTCTCTCTCTGTGTATGCATATGTTGTTATCTAAAACAAATTGTGTTCTGTTTTATGTATTTTGTTTGCATTTTATAACCAAGAATTTTGATTAGCACTTGGATCCACAATCCTTTTGTCTGTCTTTTTGGACTGTTTTGATGTCTTGCACAATTACATTTTTGTGCTTTTTATTTAATCTATGTAAGAATGTAATAGTCTATATGCAAGCAAACCAGCATCAGTTGATCAAGGCTTATTTCAGCATTGATTCTTAAATTTAGAAAAATTAAAAAAGCATCAAGAAAATTTGTGTCAAAATTTCAGGAACCCTTAACTTCTTATTTTAAGTTAAAACATTTTGCGCCTTTGGACACACTTCTTCTTCTTCGCCTTAGGCAGCCACTTCATCACGCTGAAGATTCTGCTGCACTGTAGGCACACACAGGCATACATACTACATACACACACACACACACACATAAACATACAAAACACACACTAAATTGTGCTTGGATTGAGTTGCAATGTGTGAAGGCTTGCTGTGCTTGTATGAGACCACAGTGTAGTGTGATTATGAGACCAAACTGTAGGCCTATATCTTGTTCTGTACGAGATAATAGGGCCTACAGTGTTTTGATTTTCACGCACTGAACACTCAGAGTTCAGTCTGATCCTTCACCGCCGTTGACTGACTGCCTTTCAGTTTCACTCAGTTATTGTGCGTCTGTGCCTTTTTATCTTTAAAAAAAAAATGAAATGTCGATCACATAGTCTGTGGCATGGTTTGGTACAATCAAAGGTCAGTTATTTTCTACCGATCTGCCGCAACCACTCTCTCCTACGAAATGATCGCATAGAAACGAAGCGTCAAACATAGGCCTACTTGGCAAGTAACTTGCAAATGGGGGAGGGAGAGAGCCGAGCCGGTTCGCATGGCAGAGCTCGTTTTCCACCTCGCCCACTATTCTGAGAATGTCTGCGCGTCGAAAACGAAACTTATTAAAAATGTCAACGTCGTCAAATTATTCAAGTGGGTCAATGCGATCTCTAAATACTCTGTTTCTCCGCAATGCACGCCTATTTCTTCTCTGCATAAACACAACAACGGGTCCGCCATTTTTACCAACGTTCTAGGGCCAGTTACCCACTGCGTACCCCGGCTAGGGGCAGGGGCAAATTTGCCAACGGAGTTGAGGGGCTAGGCTGTTCATGAATACGCGGGTAGCGCTACCAATGGGTAGTGTACCCGCTGTTGGTACTTTACCCATGGATTGGCGACTTTACCAATGGGTAACGGGCGTCATGAAGCCCAGCCCTGGGGGTGGTAAAGCTTGAAGCGGAAGCTAACCTACCTAGGTAGCCCAAATGGACTGATCCTGGGGGTGGTAAAGCTTGAAGCAAAAGCTGACCTACCTTGGTAGCCCAAATGGACTGATCCTGTGGGTGGTAGAGCTTGAAGCAGAAGCTAACCTACCTTGGTAGCCCAAATGGACTGATCCTGGGGGTGGTAGAGCTTGAAGCAGAAGCTAACCTACCTTGGTAGCCCAAATGGACAGATCATGGGGGTGGTAGAGCTTGAAGCAGAAGCTAACCTACCTTGGTAGCCCAAATGGACTGATCCTGGGGGTGGTAGAGCTTGAAGCAGAAGCTAACCTACCTTGGTAGCCCAAATGGACTGATCCTGGGGGTGGTAGAGCTTGAAACAGAAGCTAACCTACCTTGGTAGCCCAAATGGACTGATCCTGGGGGTGGTAGAGCTTGAAACAGAAGCTAACCTACCTTGGTAGCCCAAATGGACTGATCCTGGGGGTGGTAGAGCTTGAAACAGAAGCTGACCTACCTTGGTAGCCCAAATGGACTGATCCTGGGGGTGGTAGAGCTTGAAACAGAAGCTGACCTACCTTGGTAGCCCAAATGGACTGATCCTGGGGGTGGTAGAGCTTGAAACAGAAGCTGACCTACCTTGGTAGCCCAAATGGACAGATCATGGGGGTGGTAGAGCTTGAAGCAGAAGCCGTCTTTCTTGGAAGGGCGTTCCACCAACTGACAGGCACTGAGCACAACAGAGCCCACCCAGTCACTGCCCTGTGGGGATGTCATGAAAAGGTGTTAAGGGCCAGCCACACGTCCACTAAAATCGCACGACTGTACGATACGATTCGATCACGCGGTCTCTAAGAACAAAATGTGATCGAATCGTATCGTACAGTCGTGCGATTTTGGTGGACGTGTGGCTAGCCCTTTAGGGTCATCAGCACACATGAAACACACGCACGCACAGACACACACACACACCCACATCACGCACAATCATGAATTACACACACGCATACGCACACACACTCAAACACATGCGCAAATATACTGACAGGCAGAAGTTCTGCACACACGCATTGCAAAAATCATCAAAAATGTAAATCAGATTCAAAATTAATTTTACTTTGGGTAATCCTAAATCATGCAATTGTACACACAGCATGATTTAGGATTACCCAAAGTAAAATTTATTTTGAATCTGATTTATATTTTTGATGAATTTTGCAATGCGTGTGTAGAACTTCTGCCTGTCTACAAGCACTCTACCCCTAAACAACAGTAATGAGTGACTATTTGTATGAAAGATTCCCCGGTATCCCCACGGGGGGAGACTCATGGAGGGGGGCGGGGTATCCAGCTCCCCGTACGGAGGCGCGAGGCATCCACCCACTGCCCCGTGTTTACATCCAAACTGGACCCTGCCAACCAAGTTAGCCCATCAAGACCCGTACCTCCCTCTTTACCTGTGCCAGCCCCTCCTCCTCCACCACCACCTTGCGCTTGTCGGTGTTGAAGAGCAGGAGCAGTCCCGGCTTGAGGACGCACCAGAGTTGGGTCCACGCCTTGAGGGTGCCCCGCACCTTGAGCCAGTCCCCCAGCAGCACCACCGAGGGGTCTGTGATGGTGCTCAGCAGCTCCCTGGCAGCCTCCTTCTGCTGACTGCGGTGAGTCTGCCAGACAAAGCACAGCGTGCTAATACTAAATAGACGATTTTCGGAGAGAAAAAAAGAACTAAGGGAGAGCACTTCGTGAAAATTAGAGTTGTTTACCTCCATTACTCGGTCAAATACCATAGCAACAATGTAACAATGGCGTCGAAGCTTGAAACCGCAGGATGCGAGTCAGCGACTTGCAAACATTTAAAAAAAAGAAAAATTAGGGATGGTCAGTGGCCACAAACTGATAAAATTTGCAAAATGTGACATAAAAATATAAATTATTAGAATGACGCACGGTGTTCTAAGTGCTGTATGTCTGCTCAAACACACGAGTCGAGAGCTGATGGTAGAGTAACTTCCCCTGTTTGACCGATTGAATTAGGCAAGATCACTCCCACACACCATGAAATTATTCCCCTTAATTATTTCCAAACAATTCCTGTTATGTAGGTATGCCAGTCGGTCGGTTCCAAATATGACCGCCAGGCTGACAGTCTGACAGCAATAGGTTTTCTGTCTCTTGCATCCATCCACACAAAACCTTTTTTTGTCATAAGTCAAAGAACACACAGGACTGAGAGTGAGAATGGGCAACTTTATTTTTAAGTGCCAAATAAAATGTTATTTTATGAGACATAACATTGTTTTCCACTGCATACCAATCAATAATTAGCATACAATTCATAATCACATTCGCAAGAAAATGATTTTACTTGTAATAACGTAAGATTGAAGTTGTGTAACAATAATTATATTAGGACATTGACAGAGTGTTTAATTCAAAGCATAAAAAATATACTTAGTTGGTAAAGAATTAATTAGCTTAATAACACAATTGCAACAACTTAATACTTAGGATTGTACAGAAACACAATGGTACATTAAATTTTACATAATGCAAAAACAAAGAAAATTTGAAATGTTCCTATACTTGACAGCATTTTACTTTAAAGACCCACCACGTCACGTGTCAAAATCATGGTTTTCATGTGTTTTCCCTATTATAGCTGGCAAGAAATCTTAAGAAATCTTCCAAGATTAAAAGGGAATGTGACACGTGACGGCGGGGGGGGGGGGTGGGTGGGGGGGGTGGGTGTGTGTGTGTCTTTAAGAGTGTGGGGCTGACCGCCACAGCTGGCAGAAGAGCCCTTCTGACAGCAGCCCCACACAGTAATAATGTAACCCGCTATCTTATAATGACAAAGCCCAGAGACTTTTGACTTGCACAAAAAACTGAATTTCTGTGAGGCCAGCCAACAGAACCGTGTCAGATCGTGTAGGCTACAGCAGCCAGGCCAACTTACACAAAACTTAGCACAGAAAAATACCCAGCAATGCTAATAATAATTATGAGGAAAATGTATATACATGGATGCAACTGGAGAAAATCCCAAAACAGGCAAGGCAGGGGTCCAGGGGCCTGGGCAGCCTCTGGCAGGGTACAGGGGCTCTGTTGGGGGGTCCGGGGGGCAACGCCCCCCCCCCCCCCACCTCCTGAAGCTGAAGAAAAAGCAAAATCATACTCAATTTCAAGATTATTCCAGGCTTGTAAAGTGATAATTCAACTTTTTTCCCCTTGAACTTTGAATAATTTTTTTTGGGGTGGTCAACATTTTCAAAAACAGGCTCCGCCTCGAATCCGAGGCAAGTTTGCATCCATGTATAGTAGTGTCCCTCCAAAAAGTCCCTGGTCCATCCTACTATGTAGGCTACAGGGCGTTTTACACACATAACAATAGAGCATGTGATGGTATAGTAGTGTCCCTCCAAAAAGTCCCTGGTCCATCCTACTATGTAGGCTACAGGGCTCTTTACACACATAACAATATAACAAAAATTGATTAAAAACATGAAACAGAAATCGGAAAAGATGCAGATGAACACTCCCTCCTCCATTTCTCGGCTCTTTCCGTATTTTTTTCTTCAGTATTGCATTTCTTACTGCAGATTGAGCACTTAAATCTTTAACGTTTTCTCTATATTTAACGTTAATTTTCATCCATTTACACAATCAAAAATATGCGTTCTATACTAGTAGAAGATAAAGGCAAGACGGAAAGAACGCAATGAACCCAGACTGTGACTTGACCTGACTTGACCTATTTCCGTTGACTGCTCGTGGAGCATGGGGTGTTGATCTGCATCTTTACCCACAAATCCAATAACATGAGCAGCAAGTGCAAGGCATTGATGAACAGTAATAAAAACTCATGTAGTCTGTATGACGATTCACAATAAACTTCAACACTTTTAGGCAGTTGTATTTTAGCCCCCACCCCCTTCTCATGTTTACGACCCTCGATCTCAAAGTCTGGTTCTTTCAGTTTCATGACAATAACCCTAGGCCAACCTATGCCTATCCCTTTCCCAAGAATGGTGGCAGAATGGTGCTTCTCAAAGAAAACATTTCAATGCGAACATGTGATGGGGGTGTCTAAACTACATGGTATCAATTTTTAATGGAAACCGAGACCAAAACCTGTTCCAAACTTTCCGAGTTACTGATGAATTAATCTTTTTCTTCTTCTTCGATCGCTCAGACAGTTTCCTGTCAATTGTGAGCGCAGATGCGTCATGCTGCCGTTATGCGCCTACGTAAGAAATAATCAGGCCCAGCATGTCCGACTTCGGCTGGAGGAGGAGATCTTTTTAAAAGCGTTTCTTGAAAAAAGGGCAGGAGAATGGACCGGTTAGGCAGAAATATAGTAGATCACAGTAAGCAAAGGGAAAAGGCAGAGTCAAAGAGAGTGACAGATTAGAGGAAGTTACTAGCATAGAACTCCCAGAAGGTGGGGGAACTATTTATACAAAAGACAACTGTTGAGTAAAAGCAGAAAATGCAGAGGGGAACCCCCAGACAGTGGGGACAAGGGTGTTCCAACCTTGTAAGCCTCGTGCTTGGAATGTTCGTTAGAGGTGACGGATCCGAATGGTTCTGGGATGTCTTCCCCTTCCATGGGCATGTCTTTCTTTGGGCTGGGCTGAAACACACACACACAAATATGTATATATTTATAAGAGAAAGCATCATTGTGAACACATTCTATAGGCAGAATATAGTGGGGTTTTTTACTATTTTATTTTTGGCATTTTACAATAACAAAGAATATATAACTAGAAAGTAACTAGAAAGGTAGTCGGACGATCCTGTAGGTATTGCAATACCAGGAAAGTCCCGCTATTGAACACACCGAGACAGCAGATGGTTCCAGAGAGGGGTGAAGGAGGCCATCTACATCGCGGCCGCCAAGCCCACACTGAACCGTGACCGTGGGAGACACACCTTGCCCGCGGCTTATTCTTCCCTGGTTCAGTCATGCGCTGTGGGCGCAGCCTTGAGCTGTACTCACGATCGTGTGCACTGATCCGCCAGTGGCCTCTCAGCAGACGACGCTGACGAAGGGAGCGCGACGCCCCCGAAAGCTCCGATGTGAGCCTATATTTTAGCTGAGTGAAACTTATAAAATTCGTTTTATCAAAGAATAATATATAACAATGTAACTAATAAGCTGATGGTTTTGTACTTGATATAGTAGTAAATATGAGTGAAATGCAAACGTACAAATTACATGTTACAATAACTGAGAACACATAACTTTGTAACGAATACACACGACATGGTAATAATAAACTGTTGATATGACAGCGAGTGTGAAATTAGCTTATAAATCAATACATTAAAAAAAAAAAGAAATGCAAACATTCGCAAATCTTTGCCTCACTCCCTGTTCCCACTAAGCCCCCCCCCACTTACATTCCAGCAACCAAGGTACACGCCTCACTTTACATACTTTTACAAACAAACAAATATGGCATTTCTTAGACAGAATGTTTATAAAGATATTTTGAAACACTCACACAAAATATATTTTTCTGAGTGAATGAGGCCTAGATCCTCTATATTTGACAAGAACATTTCTAAAACATACAAATTCTTGCATTTGCCTTTTATCCCTCTAAACTTGTGTGCCTAGATTGGTGGTATTTTTGGGGTTTTGTTTTTCCAAAAGGTAAGAAAATGTTCAAAGGAAAATTTCTAGAGGCAGTATTTAATTGTGTACACAAACAATACACACATTTGAACACACATGCATATACGCAACCCGCCCACTTGCGCATACACACACCACACACACACGCATGAGCCACTTACTGGAAATAATGATGGGGAAATCTGACCTTGCTTCATCCTCACTTCCATGGTGGTATCTGCGCACAGTGATTGATTACAATTCTCTATCATATTGCTGCGTCTCTCCCTCTCTCTCTCTCTTTGTGTGTGTGTGTTTGTATATGCACGCACATGCGTGTGCATGTGTTTGTACACACGTGTCTTATGTGATTGTGTGCACGAGCGCGTGATAATGCTGCAGCTGCTGTTGCTGTTGATGGTAGTGGTGATGGTGATGATGGGGATGGTGATCATGATGATGATGATGACGATCATAGTGATGGCGATGACGATGATAATGATGAAGATAATGATGGTGATGATGGGGATGATGACGATCATAGTGATGGTGATGACGATGATAATGATGAAGATAACGATGGGGATGATGATGATGATGATGATGTCGATCATAGTGATGGTGATGACGATGATAATGATGAAGATGATTATGGTGATGATGGGGATGATGATGATGATAATGATGACGATCATAGTGATGGTGGTCACTGGTGGTGATGGTGATGGTGATGAATATAATGATGATGATGATGATGATGACGATCATAGTGATGGTGATGACGATGATAATGATGAAGATAATCATGGTGATGATGGGGATGAAGATGATGATGACGATCATAGTGATGATGATGACGATGATAATGATCATGATGATGACCTCAGCATAACTTTCACCGACTGGGGTCAATGGTGTCGTGAAGCTATGACCAAGCGGAATCAACCCTGCTGCTTTCTGGACCGATTCCCTCGTGCAACCCGCCAAGGTACTTTATGGCCACTGTGCCTCCCACCAACCTCCCCACACATCTGTGCAGCCACAAACAAACAGTGACCAGTGACCCACCGAGGATGTAAAGATGATAGGACAAACCGGGTGAAGATGCAGATCAACCCCCCCCCCCCCCCCCCCCCCCCCCCCTCACCCCCCCCCCCCCCCCCCCCCCCCCCCCCCCCCCCCCCCCCCCCCCCCTGTCACAGTCTTGGTTCATTGCGTTCTTCCCGTCTCGCCTTTATCTTCTACTATTATTGAATGCATATTTTTAATTGTGTAAATGGATGAAAATTAACGTTAAATATAGAAAACGATAGAGGTTGAAGTGCTCAATCTACAGTATGAAAGGCATAGAGTGGAAAAACCCCACCCGGAAAGAACCCAGAAATGGAGGACGGGGTGTTAACAGGGCTCCCAATCGTCCCGCAAAACAAGGGGTCCCAGGGACTCCTTCACTTACAGTATAGAGGGTCCCAGTGGAATTGCGAATGCTAAAAATAATTTTTCTAGTGCATCCCTGGGACCCCCTGCAAATTAATTTAGAGGGTCCTTTAGAAAGTTAGCACTTCATAGACCCCCAAATGGGGGTCCCTGGGAGCCCTGTGTTAATCTGCATTATTTGCCGACAAACTGTCCTAAAACAAGAATATCAATGGGACAAAATGTCCTGGCTTTTGTGGACATCAATAGAGCAAAGTCCTCCAGTGTTAAATGTCAATATGGCAATTGTACTGACAAGAGGTGGTGGATACAATAGGACCTATGCACGAAGTCCGTCCAAAAGTGGGGGGTGAGCGCTTATTCAGTAAGGACCCCTATGCATGAATGTTTTCTCAAGAACCTTGGTGGGCGATTACAAGATAATTGACAAACATTACTCTGCTCTCTCTCTCTCTCTCTCTCTCTCTCTCTCTGTGTGTCATCGAATATTTTCTCAGTTGACATATTACGTGAAAGCAACATTCTTCTTCGTTAAATGACTTTTTTTCGATCGCGTTTGTGTCATGAAATTCTAAAAGAAAAGAGAGCAAGAACAAAGGATTGTATTGCTGTAGTTTTCATGTCTGGAGACTAACAATTTGAGTGTATCGCGTTTGTTAAATGAGTGTGTGTGTGCGCGCGCGCTCGTATGTGTGCGTACGGTGTATGAGAGAGATTATCTGAGCATGAGAAATAAAGAAAAAATAGAGACACACATGCACGCACGCACGCACCTATGTGTGGGCACATACACACACACAAACACACTGCATGTGTGCAACACACGCACACACGCACGCACGAACACATGCTGTCACACCCATACACATGCACTGTGCTGCAGACGCCAACTTTCTTTACCTGGGTAAGTTTCCCAGAAAAGTTTTGGCTGAAAATTTTCTGGCAGCGAAACTGTTAACCCTTTCCCTGCCTGCTCCTGTGTCTACTACGGGAAGTGTGATGTCAATTGTCATTGATGATCTCATAGTCCTGGAATGCTAGTTTTTATTTTCGACAAGTCAGGAAAGATACAACTAAAGGAAGCAATGTAATGTCCTAGATAATAGTTGGCTTACCCAAGTACCCTCACCCCCCTGATCCAAAGTAGAGAGGGTGGGCGTCTACAAGGTACATACCCCTTTGCCGTTTGCGCGAATTTGCTCCAGAGTGGGGGGTGGGCATTTATTCGGTAAGTACCACTATGCACGAAAATTGCTCAAAAGTTGGGGATGGACGTTTACATGGGCAATTACAAGGTACTTTACAGTACTATTTTACTATTATTAGTAGTAATAATTAATATTAGATCTACTGCTACATTTATAAGTTCGTCGTTTGTCTTGATGTTACTGTTATTAAAACGTACTTTTGAATCTTGGTTGAGATAATACAATATCTTAAGTGAAGTGTTTATTTCTTTTTTGTAATTGTACGATACACATATCAAATTAATACAACGAATCCCAGTAGATCTACAGTAATAAACGAAAAAGTCAACAGAACAAAACAAAACAAAGGATTTGTAAACCATTGTCTAACAGATTCAGACTCAAACCTTTTCAAAAAATATTCTGAATGCGACAGATAAGTAAGCAACTTGCTCTTATTACAATTTGATAACTGTAAACAAACCTGCTTTGTAAATTTATGCGAAATTCAAGATGTCATAGATGTTATAGGACATTCCCCAGCCCAAAGTTTTGATGTTCAAATTTAGATCTAGCAGACGTGAGGTTGGGAATCAGCGTTACAATGACCCGGAAGTCAACTTTTCAACATCTGCGCATTTGAGGCCCTGTATGGGATTTATTCCAGGTCTATCGTTGTACACAATGATGAGAGCTGTACAGTTGATGGTTCTTCTCCTTTCTCTTCCCAGCCACCATCATGAATTTGGTGGTTCTGTTGGCATAAAACATGGGGACTTCGGCCAGGCAGGAACTGTAGATAAAAACATAGCCGCCCGGATGATCAACGTTGATATGGAAGGGAAAGGGGGGGGGGGGGGGGGGGGGGGAGCAGGATAATGGGGGCAGTGGGAGGTGGTGGGCACATGATGGGTGGGTGTGTAGGGGGAGGGTTTGGATTGGGGGGGGGGGGGGGTAAGAGGGGGGGATGAGTAGGGTAGCGAGAAGGGGGGGAGTAATTGGAAATCATGGTACAGTTCATGTCTCTTGTTGATAGACTACGACTATGAAGACTACGACTCTCAAACGAGGGGGCATTTGCACCGGCTCACATGCGCGCGTAGATGTGTGCGTGTGTGTGTGTGTGTGTGTGTGTGTGTGTGTGTGTGTGTGTGTGTGTGTGTGTGTGTGTGTGTGTGTGCGTGCGTGCGCGCGCATGTGCGTGCGTGCGTGCGTGCGTTCGTACGTGCGTTCGTGCGTGTGTGTGTGAAGGTGCATATCTAATAATCGCAAAAAGAAGAAACGGAAAGAGAGAGACCGACAGACATAGTGTGTGTGCGTGTGTGTGTGTGAGTGAGAGAGAGAGAGAGGCTGTAGAATGAGAGTGAAAATAATGCACGCACCGATGCACGCATACACGCACATACACATAGACACACTGAGAGAGAGAGAGAGAGAGAGAGAGAGAGAGAGAGAGAGAGAGAGAGAGAGAGAGAGAGAGAGAGAGAGAGAGAGAGAGAGAGAGAGAGAGAGAGAGAGAGAGAGAGAGAGATCGTAAATAATTTAATGACTTAGGCCAACAGCCCCTATCACAAGAACAAAAAGAAACACATCAGAACATACAGAACAACCGCATAGGTCTGGTTATCAACAACAACAAAAACAAATGCACACATACGCGTGCGCACATACATACTCCCCCACCACACACAAGTAGTACGCAGGCATGCACACACATACGCACGAACACACACACACACACACACACACACGTACACACACACACACACACACACACACACACACACACACACACACACACACACACACACACACACACACATATATATACACACACACACACACACACACACACACACACACACACATGTACACACACACACACACACACACTGACACACACACACACACGTACACACACACACACACACACACACACACACACATACACACACACACACACACACGTACACACACACACACACACACACACACACACACACACACACACACACACACACACACACACACACACACAACGCACGAACACACACACACACATACACACACCACACATTGAGAGAGAGAGAGAGAGAGAGAGAGAGAGAGAGAGAGAGAGAGAGAGAGAGAGAGAGAGAGAGAGAGAGAGAGAGAGAGAGAGAGAGAGAGAGAGAGAGAGAGAGAGAGAGAGAGAGAGAGAGAGAGAGAGAGAGTTGGGGCAGAAAGAGAGGCCACAAATATGTGAAATAAATTCTGCCTTTGTGTGTTTGACTTTCAGGTAGTGATGACAACAACACTACATCGTTCATACCAATGTGAAAGGATCTTCTTTTTTTTATTACGATAATAATTTCATATACAAAACAATATTTAGAGTACCAAGGAGGGATGCGTACCCCTCAAAATGACGCAAACAATGACGCAAGCAAGACTTGATTTCTCTACAATCTCTACGATTTCAAGGGGGGGTACGCGCGTACCCAACCAACGCGGAGACCTGTTAGTACTTCTATGTCATATTCTTGAACACGGCTCTGCCCATAATATAAGCACAATGATATTTACCATTTAATAAAATAACAATGACTGATTACAAGACTGATTCATGATGAAGAATACTAGACTGCACATATAGGACGAATCATAGACTGAAATAGAATACAATCCAGACTACACCTATGACTGAAAATTAATCTACAAAATCGGGTCTCTCCTGGTGTTGCAGTACCGCCAGGATCGACACACTATCTGTATATCTAAAAACAATATCCCATAATGTACCTGTACCAGGTCGGAGAACTATTTAAACTCATTTCATCTCTCACCTATCTCCTTCTTGTTCTTTTTCGATCGCTCAGACAGTTTCCTGTCAATTATGAGCGCAGATGCGTCATGCTGCCGTTATGCGCCTAACTAAGAAATAGATAGGCCCAGCAAGTCCGACTTCGGCTGGATGAGGAAATGTTTTTGAAAGTGTTCCTTGAAGAAAAGGGCAGGAGAATGGACCGGTAAGGCAGAAAGATAGTAGATGACAGCAAGCAAAGGGAAAAGGCAGAGTCAAAGAGAGTGACAGATTAAAGGAAGTTACAAGCATGGAACTTCCAGAAGGTGGGGGAACTATTTATACAAAAGACATCCCCTCCCCCCCGTATTCCCACGGTGGGCTCTCTCACCTATGATTTGAGACCAATCATTTCAATAAGGAAACAAACTGTATTTCCTAAAGTAGGATATTGCACTGCACATAATTAATTACAGATAACGAGACTTAACATCAACATGAATATTAATTTGCACAACAATCACAGTGTCATGAATTAGCCCTGTATTAGATAAACGCGACGATCCAATAATCCAACGATCCAACGATTTCGTTTGACGAAAACATATGTTTTACTTAGTCAAGGGACGGAATTGAGAAACATGGAAAATACAATGAACTACAAGTATTCATCTTTGCTATAGGTCAACATCCACGTTGTTATGTTTTACTCCCCCCCATGTCAACACAGTGCTACACTAGTAAGGATATTACCAGCGTACCACAGAATAGCCATGGGGAAAGTGTGAAAAATAGCAACACTACTTTGACCATTGCTATTGATTTTGATAAGCAGTTTAAGATAACTACAAACATTTGAATTATTTGGTTTAGACATAATCTGATTGCAAACAATTCTATAGAAAGTATAATAACAAAAACAAAAACACACCAATTAATAGAGCAATTAATTAAAAATCCAAAATTGATAATGCGTTTCAAAAATAACATTCAACAATAATAAATGATTTGTTTGTTTTTAACCACTGACAATGAAATACATCTACCATTTTGAAATAAACTAGGAAATGTACAATTACATCACAATATGATTTGTTTTGACTGATTCAATGTAAAGTCTGTCCACACAATGGTCATAACAACAAAGAAAAAAGGACCAAAAAATGTGTATGCACGCACCTATGCGTGAGTGTACTTATGTGTGTGAGAGAGAGAGAGAGAGAGAGAGAGAGAGAGAGAGAGAGAGAGAGAGAGAGAGAGAGAGAGAGAGAGAGAGAGAGAGAGAGAGAGAGGAGAGAGAGAGAGAGAGAGAGAGAGAGAGAGAGAGAGAGAGAGAGAGAGAGAGAGAGAAAGAATGTGTGTGTGTTCTTCTTCAGTTTAACATCCTTCCACTAAAAGTGATTCAGACAGTATGTGTGTCGTGTGTGTGTCAGTGTGTGTGTGTGTGTGTGTGTGTGTGTGTGTGTGTGTGTGTGTGTGTGTGTGTGTGTGTGTGTGTGTGTGTGTGTGTGTGTGTGTGTGTGTGTGTGTGTAGGTGTGTGTGTGTGTGTGTGTGTGTGTGTGTGTGTGTGTGTGTGTGTAGGTGTGTGTGTGTGTGTGTGTGTGTGTGTGTGTGTGTGTGTGTGTGTGTGTGTGTGTGTGTGTGTGTGAGAGAGAGAGAGAGAGAGAGAGAGAGAGAGAGTGTGTGTGCGCGCGCGCGCGTTTGTGTGTGTGCGCGCATGTGCGCGCGCGTGTACGTGTGTGTGTGTGATTGTACATGCGTGTATCACTATATCAAGCCATGAAGTGCACACAAAGAACATGAGGATTAAACAAAATCCACATTAGTAATTTTGGAAGTTGGGATGTAAATGGGAAAACAGGGAAATCAGTTGTGCAAACTGGTTCATGGAACGGGTAGAGAAGGAAATAAAGTTTACTGGAGAAAAGAGAAGGTCAGTGGGCAGAGGACACAGAGAGAGAGAGAGAGAGAGAGAGAGAGAGAGAGAGAGAGAGAGAGAGAGAGAGAGAGAGAGAGAGAGAGAGAGAGAGAGAGAGAGAGAATTGAATTGAATTGAAATTTTTAATGAGGATAAATGGATATTAAAGCAACAATACTTTTTTTCACCATGTCGTCGACAAAAACAAGTGTTTGCTTTGTCTGTTACCTGAATGTGTAAATTAACAACAACAAAAGTTTGGCTAATCAAAGAGGAAATTAATGCAACCTATTATCAAAAGACAATTATATAATTGATCTTCACAAGCCAAGAAATCTTGTTAAAAAGACATCAAACAACAACAACAACAACAACAACCACCACCAAAGCAAACCCTGACCAGATACCAAAACAATACCACATCATATAAAGGATTCTTCAATCTCATACACCACACAACAATCACAAACAATTATATTTTACATCTTTCGGACATTAACCAACGCATATATTCATAAACACAAACAGTAAAACATGAAATAAGATGTATCTGTACAAAGTGGGACGGAATGTTGAAGGCTTCCATGTGCGTGCTTGCGTATGTGTCATGAAAAGAATGCTCTTCACTGTTTTATATGTAAACTGCTTTTTTGTGTTCCTTTCATCCATTTCCAAGACATGCAATTTGTTGTTCAGGGATAGGAATGTTCCGCCAAACAGCAACTTCCGCCGAAATAACATTGCTTTTCCGCCGAAAAAAAAGTCTGTCTGCTGAGAAAAAACACAAAGAAATTTACAAAATTTAGCTATTCTAATGCTGTTTTAGGGCTTTAGTTACCAAAAGAGCTTCAACATTACCCCCTGGAACCCTACTAGAGGCCTTCTGCGGCCCCCAGTCCCCCGCTTTTCAGAGTTGTTTTTACTTTTCCAATTCCCATGCCTGGTTGCTGTTTCTATGTATTATAAGATTGCTTGTAACACTTTATATGCTGTATTTTGTTCCCTCCTGCATACACAAAAAGGACATGTAGGTTGACGTATGAATGTGTGAGAGAACTGTTGAGTGGAAGAAGGAAAGAGGAGTTAACAACAAAAATCTATAACACAAAAGGTTGAGTCTGAAATACAGTGTTCAAAAATCCAAATCTTGCGTTCAGTGGTCCTGTGGATCGGGTATATATCGCCTCTCTAATGCAGTGCAGTAGTCTCATCCACCATCTTCAGCTTGGGCGGGCGGGAGGAGAACTGCCTGAGGATGTTCAACCCCCGGCACTCTTTCTCGAACAGCTCCGGTATCTCTGTCCCCCCGTCCCCGTCCCCCGTCCCCTCCTCCCCCGTCACCCTGATCCCCGGGCGGCCTTTCGGGGAAACGTCTTTGCTTTGATGATGGCCTGCCTGTCAAGAGTCATCAGATTACAGGATAAGCGCGAGTTGAGTGGAAAAGCAGTGGCCATCGAGCTCAGCTGAACACAGCAACTAGCTTTAACGGGGACGTCCTGATTGGCCCTTTCCCATCTTACCCTTTCCCAGTTGGCCCTTTGTGTAGGGTAAGACGGGGTAAAAAGCCCATGGGCGGGTAAGAATCCCATGCCAATTATCTCATGAAATAAAGCAAATTTCAGTCAAATTTGCCCATGAGACGAATGCTAATGCTCATGAGACGAGTGTTAATGCTTAGCATTCGTCTCATGGGCAAATTTGACTGAAATTTGCTTTATTTCATGAGATAATTGGCATGGGATTCTTACCCGCCCATGGGCTTTTTACCCCGTCTTCCCCTAATGAAAAAAACCACCTCACGGGAGTGCCATTTCGTCCTTTCATTTCTGTTGCAAAGACCCCTCTCTTTCTCTCTCCTCCCCTTTCTTTCTTTCTCTCTGTCTCTCGGGCCCCTGTCTCCTCTCTCTCCTTGTACCTGTCTCTCTCTCTGTTTTTGTTGTGCTGCACGTGTGTGTTTCTCGCGCTCACTCAACACAAAAAAAGGATCAATGTAATGATGCATTACCTTCCTTAAAACATTAATACGAGCATTTTTATTTATTAAAAAACAAACCGCTTATAAAACGCGTTTATCTCATGACAATAACATGACTGCAAATTTCGGTCCCCTGAAGTCGGAGTATGGCCGCCCATGTGGCGGGGCCCTTTAAAAGCAGCCATACACGTGATCTTCCCACCCAAGGCCATGCGAAATGTTCACGTGGCACTGGGTGTGCCCCCAGAGCGTTTAAGCTGGGGAACGAAAACAAACAACACAACACAACAACAACTGCACATTTCTCAGTAAAGATGCAGATCAACGCCCCCTGTCACAGTCTTGGTTCATTGCGTTCTTTTCGTCTTGCCTTTATCTTCTACTAGTATTGAATACCGCTTCTTTAATTGTGTAAATGGATGAACACTAATGTTGAATACAGAAAACGATAGAGGTTGAAGTGCTCAATCTGCAGTAAGAAAGGCAAGACTGAAAAAACGGAAAGAACCGATAAATGGAGGAGGGGGTGTTGGTCTGCGTGCTTGCCATTTTCTCTTGCTCACTTGATCTCTCTCTCTCTCTCTCTCTCTCTCTCTCTCTCTCTCTCTCTCTCTCTCTCTCTCTCTCTCTCTCTCTCTCTCTCTCTCTCTCTCTCTCTCTCTCAAAATTAAAACTAGCGTATCTTCCTTTTGCAAATCTTATCATAAGTACATAATGGACAATCTTGTCCATCAGTTATGTTAATGAGTTTTACTACAAATATCAACTTATGCCAAGATTCTTGTAACATTTTTATGTCTCTCTGTATATCTGTTTAATGTCCCAATTTGATTCTCTGTCAATTATTTCATGTGCCAATTTTTGTTTCATTTTCTTGACTTGATTGTTTTTATGTCATTTTTTCATTGCCTGATGCATGGTGTGAGTGTGTGAGTGAGAGGGCCAGGTGCAAAGAAGCTATTGTAGCTTATCCTTTTTACCCTCAATAAAACATTCGTATTTCGTATTTCGTATTTTCTCTCTCTCTCTCTCTCTCTCTCTCTCTCTCTCTCTCTCTCTCTCTCTCTCTCTCTCTCTCCTCTCTCTCTCTCTCTCTCTCTCTCTGTTTCTCTCCTTATGAGCATATCCGCAAGTAAGTAAGTAAAACAAATTGAAAGAAAAAGGGCGAAATGGAACTCTTTGAAAGGGCGAAATGGCACTCCTCGCCCAAGAGAAATCACGTGAGGAGGCACGCGGCACAGAAAGGGCGAGATGGGAAAGGGCCAATCGGGACATACCCGTTTTAACATTGAACGATCGCCTTGCCTTAAGGCTGGGCCGTGTCGGACCAATTGACATAGGCTAGAACACCAAGGCTACATCAAAACGTTGTTATGCTACGCATAGCTATACGGGAATTTTTGTCTTTAGCAATGACAAGCTCCTAGCATAACAACATCATCAGTCTCCAAGATCCCCCGAAATCGGATCGGAGAGTGGCTGCCCACGTGGCGTGGTAATCAAAAACGGTCACACACTTCTCATCCGTAGCTGATGCACATGTACGATAGTGTCCAAGTGCTTCCCGCGCTGTTGGGATGATCCCTGGAGTTTTTTTAATTTTTTTATTAGCCAGCAACAACAACACTGAACGATAAATGAGTAAAGGAATGAGTGAAAAAAGAAGGTGCTGATGGAACCCACAGACGCACTAGCCACATCTGCCCTACCAACACAAGAGCAGCTCTATGGCCGCCCTGTGATGCACAAGGACACAGGAACACACAGGGCAATCCATAAATATATCAAAGACACCCAGCTGCCCCTCTCTCTGTCTCTGTCTGTCTGTCTGTCTCTCTCTGTCTCTGTCTGTCGCTCTCACCTTTTCTCTCTGTCTCTGTCTCTCTTTGTCTACGTCTCTCTCTCTCTCTCTCTCTCTCTCTCTCTCTCTCTCTCTCTCTCTCTCTCTCTCTCTCTCTCTCTCTCTCTCTCTCTCTCTCTGACACACACACACACGCACACACACATACCTTCTTTCTGACCTTTTTGCTTCCAAAAGTACCATCAGTAGCCGGAATATGAAGGTCTGAGATATTAGAGTATGGAAGATATATCTCTCTGTCTCTGTCTCTCTCTCTGTCTCCCCCCCTATCTCTCTCTCTCTCTCTGTGTCTCCCCTCCCCTATCTCTCTCTCTCTCTCTGTGTCTCTCTCTGTGTCTCTCTCTCTGTCTCTCTCTCTCTCTCTCTCTCTCTCTCTCTCTCTCTCTCTCTCTCTCTCTCTCTCTCTCTCTCTCTCTCTCTCTCTCTCTCTCTCTCTCTCTCTCTCTCTCTCTCTCTCTCTCTCTCACACCTTTTTGCTCTCCGAAGTGCCAGCCTGTGCCGGGGTGGACGGCACAGAGGTCTGGGAGGCCGGAGTGTTGAAGAACTCGTCCATGCTGAAGTTGTGCAAGTTAACCATGGAAGGGTTGCGGGTCTTGGCGTGGACGTCTATCGGCCCCTCGTCAACCTCTACCTTCCCTTCCAACCAGTAAGTCTTCATCAGCCCTTTACCCTGTAAACATAACCGTCATAAAACCATTAACCCTTTCACCGCCAGCCATATTTCAGCCCCAAAATGTCCCATTACATTTACCTAGGTAGAGAACAAAATCCATCTGCAGGATTCTTCTGTGGCATAGATACAATAAGGTATATCCTTACTTCCCAAAACTAAGACAATAGGGTCTTTGGATAATAGACCCCAATTTGATGCCTTTTAGTGATATAGAAGTTAAATCATTGTGGTGCTAAAATGCGATTTTGGCGGTGAAAGGGTTAATCTGTGCAATTTCAAGATTATCAGAATAGCAATGCTATTAATCCCTGTGGCTTTGCCACGGTCAATTTACAAATCTTGGCAGTGAACACATAATTACGGCTTAGTATCAGAAGTGGCCATTTTCCTTTCTCAAGTAATGACCCAAGAGGGGCTCAACCGCCATCTTGGGATAATCATGGCGTCTCATCCAACTCGTTCACTACTTAGATTTATTCCAAGATGGCGACTATGAAGACTAACTGATCCCCAAATATAGGACCATCATCTGCCTTTATTTTCCCCTATACCTAACTAGCAGGTCCTCAAGGGGACTTTAGCCCATGATTATTACAACGAAAGTAACTAATAATTGAACAAAATATTAAGTAGTTAGGTTAGGTTAGGTACATTATAATCACAGAGGCGTCTCTGTGAAATTCGGGTTGCTCCCACCTGGAGAGCGCGTCGCAGCCAGAGGAGCGCCACCAATTTGTTTATTTTTTGTTTGCATGCGATTTTTGTGACTGATGAGGAGGAAGGGGGGGGGGGGGGGGGGGGGGGGGGGGGGGGGGGGGGGGGGGGGGGGGTGGTGTAAATTTTGACCAAATGACAACTTTTTCGTTGCCACTGGGTTTAACGTGTGCTAAGTGCATGGGAACACGGGACCTCGGTTTATCGTCTTATCCGAAAAACTCCACGTTCAGACCGCAAGGCCTAGTGCAAAGTGAGAGGAAAAATCCCCAGTACCCAGGTTCGAACTCGGGTTTACTTGACACGAAGCGAACGCGCTACCACTGTGCCACTCTACACTGTTATGACAATAACATATGAGTTAATATAGAAGGTCATGAAAGAGATACTAGTCTAAAGGTCCCTCGGCCATTACCACCTTTCTCTCTAAACTGTAGGTCTTCAAACATTAGACTAGTAAATAAATAAATAAATAAATAAATAAATAAATGAATGAATTAATTAATAAAAATAAAACAATCAAACAAAAAGTCTTCTTGAACTGTCATGATAACTATAAAAGAGGAAAACAATAATTTCATTATGTGACCTTTGCCTTTAATAAAATGAACCCTTCAAAAAAGCACAAATGCGCCTAATATCAGTGCAATAACACTGATATTAAACCCTTTCAATGCCAGCCATTTTTCAGCCAAACGTTTCCATTAAACGTATCTGGGTATAGAAAAGATTTCATTTGCAATATTGGGGATTCCTCTGTGACATGCATAAAATAGGGTTTATCCTTACCTTCCAAAATGAAAATGAAAAGGTCAATGGTTAACAAACCCTTATGTGATACCTTTCAATGACATTGGTGTTAAATCATTGTGGTGCCAAGAGGCGACAGTAGTGATGAAAGGGTTAACACCAGGTGCAATAACAATCAGTGTGCATTAGAATGAATATAATCTTGACTTCAATCTCCCCTTGCTCTGTGATGATGTACTGACTTTTCTCCTCAATAACTAAACAATCATCATCGTCATCGTCATCGTCATCATTATCCTTCTCTGGAGTCATCAACAACCACCCCACGTACTTCACCTTGACTTCAATATCCCCTCGCTCTGTGATGACTTATTGGCTTTTATCTTCAATGGCTATTAATTTTAATAATAATAATAATAATAATAATAATAATAATAATCATCATCATCATAATCATCATCATCATCACCAGCATCATCATCATCATCATCATCATCACCAGCATCATCATCACCATAATCATCATCACCATCACTATCATCATCATCATCATCATCACTATCATCATCATCATCACCATTATCATCATCACTACCATCATCAGCATCATCATCACCACCACCATCATCATCACTAGCATCACCACCATAATCATCATCAT
>CM065701.1:4858749-4871249 GCA_017654935.2 Phymorhynchus buccinoides | reverse complement strand
GTTAAGCATGTGCAGTTCCTCCTCGTAAGCGGAGTTTTTGCAGAGGATCTCTCCCCCCACCTCTCTCCCTCTCCCTCCCTCCCCACTCTCCCCCTCTCTCTCTCCATATCCCTACCCCTAGGCGACATGTTCAGCATGTGCAGTTCCTCCTCGTAAGCGGAGTTTTTGCAGAGGATCTCTCCCTCCCCCCCCCTCTCTCTCTCTCCATAGCCCTACCTCTAGGCGACATGTTCAGCATGTGCAGTTCCTCCTCGTAAGCGGTGTTTTTTTGCAGAGGATCTCTCCCTCCCCCCCCCCCCGTCTCTCTCTCCATAGCCCTACCTCTAGGCGACATGTTCAGCATGTGCAGTTCCTCCTCGTAAGCGGTGTTTTTGCAGAGGATCTCCTTGAGCACCACAGCCAGGGAGTAGATGTCGGCGGCCTGGGTGTACTGCCTCCTCTCCCCGCGCAGCACGCGGCGCAAGTTCTCCGGGGCAGTCCAGAACAACTCTGAAACATACAGCTTTTAATGTTAACAATAACGATAAAGATCATCTTCTTCTTCTTCTTTGATCGCTCAGACAGTTTCCTGTCAATTATGAGCGCAGATGCGTCATGCTGCCGTTATGCGCCTAACTAAGAAATAGTTAGGCCCAGCAAGTCCACTTCGGCTGGAGGAAATATGAGCGCAGATGCGTCATGCTGCCGTTATGCGCCTAACTAAGAAATAGTTAAGGCCCAGCAAGTCCGACTTCGGCTGGAGGAGGAAATGTTTTTGAAAGTGTTTCGTGAAAAAAGGGCAGAAGAATGGACCAGAAAGATAGTAGATGACAGTAAGCAAAGGGAAAAGGCAGAGTCAAAGAGAGTGACAGATTAGAGGAAGCTACGAGCATAGAACTTCCAGAAGGTGGGGGAACTATTTATGCAAAAGACCCCCCTGGTATCCCCACGGGGAGAATAAAGATCATAATGAAGAAGATTTTTACACTTTCTCTCAACCTTAAAGGCACGGCCGGACTATAAAAGAGGGGAGGCGCTGAGCGCGTGCGCGCCGCATTTGAATCACAGCTGGCGAGAGAGACGGTTCGCCCTTCTTTGTTCCCTGTTGTGCGAGCCACCGCGAGGCAGAGCTTTTCTGGCGAGAACGACCCGATCCCTGGGATCGGTTGTTTTCCCTTTAGAGTTTACTACTCGCGCGTAGCTTTCGCCAGTCTTCTGATCCCGCAAACAAGCGGATAAGCGCATGATGTTTCCGCGTGTAATGTGCACAGCCCCTAAGGGCTTGGGTTCAAGTTAAAGGAATATTTTTTTCAGCCTGAGTTTATGAGTACATTGATATTCAAACAAACAAGATTGTGATACGACTTGATCAAGAAGCTGCGCGGTAGTACTTTGGGCTCCACTGACCACCGACCTTCATTTTCGAACTTGGCCTAGATATCCTAATACCTATCTAGCTGCGAGCGACATTTGAAAGTCCTAGGTCCCTGCGTTCAAACGCTATCGTGTTAATATAGTCAGTCAGAGACAGACAGCGGTGAAAACATTCAGCAGCTATTGCTTCGCAGTTGCCTTAAAATCATATGTGACAGTGCATGGGAAAAACAGACATAATGGAATTTTGACATACATTGAGATTTTAATTTTTCGTGGTGGAGCAAAGATTCCTCGTTAATACACAACAAATCGATTTCAGTTATCTTGTCTAGTTTTTATTTTATAATTATTTGAAATTTGGCATCTCGAAATAGAACATTTTCAGAAATCGGGCATAGAAGATACAATTTTGCCTCTTTGTTTCTATTGACTTGATTTAGAAAGCGATCAAATAAACAAAGAAATCATTCAAAATTGTCTTTCATGTTGTGGATACTGATAGAATACATACAAATAGACATAAATATGCCCTGAACAGAAAATTGATATTTTGGGGGTTGTTGACTATTTTTGGCTTTTGCTCAAAACATTCTGAGCGACTTGTGTAGGTTTTACCCATGCACCGTCACATTGTCTGACTATGTTTATATCACTGACTGCCGTATCGTGTGTTGTCGTCCTGGTTGTCCAGGGGGGGTTCTCCCCTCAGCAGGTTTCGCAGGCCAAAGCCGGCCAGCTTGCAGGTCCATCGACTGTCCACCAGACAGTTAGAGCTGTGCAGGTTGCCGTGGACTTTAATCTCTGTGCTGTGCATGAACTGGAGACCCTGGAAAACAAACAGACAGGCAGACAAAGTCATTCGGAGTCAGACACACAGACAGACAGACAGGCCAAAGCCGGCCAGTTTGCAGGTCCATCGGCTGTCCACCAGACAGTTAGAGCTGTGCAGGTTGCCGTGGACTTTAGTATCGGTGCTGTGGATGAACTGGAGACCCTGGAAAGCAGACAGTCAGTCAGAGTCAGACAGACAGGCAGACAGACAGAGAGAAAGTAAAGCTGGCCAGTTTGTAGGTCCAGCGGCTGTCCACCAGACAGAGCTGAGCAGATTTTGCCGCGAGCCTTGATAGCTGTGCTGTGAACGAACTGGATACCCTGAGAGATAGACAGAGAAACAGAGTCAGACAGACATACAGATAGACAAGCATACTAAAGCCGGGCAGTTTGCAGGTCCATCGACTGTCCACAGACAGACAGACAGTTGGAAACAGAGAGGCACAGACAGACAATTACATCTGTGGGCATTGCCGTGGACTTTGATATGTGTGCCGTGGATGAACTGTAGCCCCATAGCGAAACAGACAAACAGACAGTAAAACAGACAAGTAGAAACAGAGAGACACCCAGAGACAGAGGTGGACAGACACTATTAAGACAGACAATCAGAGCTGTGCAGGTTGCCACGGACTTTGATCTGTGTGCTGTGGATGAACTGGAGACCCTGGGAGATACGCAGAGTGGCGCGGAGGTAACGCGTTCGCCTTGTGTCAAGTAAACCCGAGTTCGAACCTGGGTACAGGGAATTTTTTCTCTCGCTCTGCACTAGGCCTTACGGTCTGACCGTGGAGTCTTTCGGATGAGACGATAAACCGAGGTCCCGTGTGCCCATGCACTTAGCACACGCTAATCCCAGTGGCAACGAAAAAGGTAAACACTTAGAAACAGGCTGACACACAGTTGGAGCCGTGGAGATTACCGTGGACTGTAATCTCTGTGCTATGGATGGACTGTATGCCCTGAAAGACAGACAGAAAGGTGCACAGTTGGAGACAGAGACACAGACAGACAGATGGACAGACTGAAGCCAGCCAGTTTGCAGATCCATCGGCTGTCCACCAGACAGCTGGAGCTGTGGAAGTCGCCGTGAACTTTGATCTCTGTATTGTGGATGAATTGTAGACCCTGGGAGAACAGACACAGAGACAGACAGAGCCACAGACTCAGACAGACAATCAGAGCTGTGGAGATTGCCGTGGACTTACAACTTTGTGCTGTGAATGAACAGCAGACCCTAGGAGAACAAACACACAGTATGTGATTGTAAGAGAGAGAGAGGGATTCAACCAGAGACAGACAGTTTAAGACAGACAGTTAGAGTAGTGGAGGTTGTCGTGGACCTTGATCTCCGTGGTGTGGGTGAACTGTAGACCCTGAAAGACACATGGACAGACAGCTACAGCTGTGTAGACTGCCAAGAACTTTGCTCTCTGCATTGCCAATAAAGAATGGACCCTGACAGACACATGGACAGACAGCTACAGCTGTGTAGACTGCCAAGAACTTTGCTCTCTGCATTGCCAATAAAGAATGGACCCTGACAGACACATGGACAGACAGCTACAGCTGTGTAGACTGCCAAGAACTTTGCTCTCTGCATTGCCAATAAAGAATGGACCCTGACAGACACATGGACAGACAGCTACAGCTGTGTAGACTGCCAAGAACTTTGCTCTCTGCATTGCCAATAAAGAATGGACCCTGACAGACACATGGACAGACAGCTACAGCTGTGTAGACTGCCAAGAACTTTGCTCTCTGCATTGCCAATAAAGAATGGACCCTGACAGACACATGGACAGACAGCTACAGCTGTGTAGACTGCCAAGAACTTTGCTCTCTGCATTGCCAATAAAGAATGGACCCTGACAGACACATGGACAGACAGCTACAGCTGTGTAGACTGCCAAGAACTTTGCTCTCTGTATTGTCAATAAAGAATGGACCCTGACAGACACATGGACAGACAGCTACAGCTGTGTAGACTGCCAAGAACTTTGCTCTCTGCATTGCCAATAAAGAATGGACCCTGACAGACACATGGACAGACAGCTACAGCTGTGTAGACTGCCAAGAACTTTGCTCTCTGCATTGCCAATAAAGAATGGACCCTGACAGACACATGGACAGACAGCTACAGCTGTGTAGACTGCCAAGAACTTTGCTCTCTGCATTGCCAATAAAGAATGGACCCTGACAGACACATGGACAGACAGCTACAGCTGTGTAGACTGCCAAGAACTTTGCTCTCTGCATTGCCAATAAAGAATGGACCCTGACAGACACATGGACAGACAGCTACAGCTGTGTAGACTGCCAAGAACTTTGCTCTCTGTATTGTCAATAAAGAATGGACCCTGACAGACACATGGACAGACAGCTACAGCTGTGTAGACTGCCAAGAACTTTGCTCTCTGCATTGCCAATAAAGAATGGACACTGAAAGACACATGGACAGACAGCTACAGCTGTGTAGACTGCCAAGAACTTTGCTCTCTGCATTGCCAATAAAGAATGGACCCTGACAGACACATGGACAGACAGCTACAGCTGTGTAGACTGCCAAGAACTTTGCTCTCTGTATTGTCAATAAAGAATGGACCCTGACAGACACATGGACAGACAGCTACAGCTGTGTAGACTGCCAAGAACTTTGCTCTCTGCATTGCCAATAAAGAATGGACCCTGACAGACACATGGACAGACAGCTACAGCTGTGTAAGTTGACAACAACCTTGCTCTCTGTATTGCCAATACACCGTGGACCCTGACAGAACAGACAGACGGACGGACATCAGACAGTTAGAGACACAGAGACGTAGGCCTACAGACAGAAATATTAATGCATGCAGACTGATAGAGACATACAGACAGTAAGAGACAGACAGACACACACACACACACACAGCACTCACAGAAATGATGTCCATGGCCATAGAAAATTGGAACATGCTGTCCAGGAGACAGACAGATAGACAGAGAAACAGACACAGACAGACAGACAGACATAATAATGATGATACATAACATGTATATAGCGTCTTTCTTTAAATGAATTAGACTCAAGGCGCTTACATTCACTGAATCATACGCAGATACACTTTACAGATACACTTTACATTCTCACTCATTCATACACCCATGTCTCTAAAATCACAGAGGAAAAGCTTTTTCCAAACAGACGGGTCTTAAGCTGGTTTTGAAACTGGAACGGGCTGCCTGGTGACGGAGATGGACAGGGAGAGAGTTCCTGACAGTGGGGGCGCAAAAAACTGAAGCTGCGCTGACCAAAAGATTTCAAGTACCTTTAAAAAAAGCATGGCATTTGAAGATCGGAGTGAGCGAGAAGGAGTGTACAGACAGAGAGGCAATCATACATACAGACAGAGCACTCACAGAAATGATGTCCATGGCCATGGAGAACTGGAACATGCTGTCCAGCAGACAGACAGACAGACAGACAGACAGACAGACAGACAGACAGACAGACAGACAATCATACATACAGACAGAGCACTCACAGAAATTATGTCCATGGCCATGGAGAACTGGAACATGCTGTCCAGGAGACAGACAGACACACATACAGACAGACAGAACACTCACAGAAATGATGTCCATGGCCATGGAGAACTGGAACATGCTGTCCAGGAGACAGACAGACAGACAGACACACATACAGACAGACAGAGCACTCACAGAAATGATGTCCATGGCCATGGAGAACTGGAACATGCTGTCCAGGAGACAGACAGACAGACAGACAGACACACATACAGACAGACAGAGCACTCGCAGAAATGATGTCCATGGCCATGGAGAACTGGAACATGCTGTCCAGCAGACAGACAGACAGACAGACAGACACACATACACACAGAGCACTCACAGAAATGATGTCCATAGCCATGGAGAACTGGAACATGCTGTCCAGCAGACAGACAGACAGACAGACAAACACACATACAGACAGAGCACTCACAGAAATGATGTCCATGGCCATGGAGAACTGGAACATGCTGTCCAGGCGAATGTCGTTGTTCTGGATGATGTCCTGACCACAGAGAAACCTTGATAGTTACGATTTATTGCATTTATATTTATAGAACATTTCTTTCAATACTTTAAAACCCAAGGCGCTTGCACCCACTGACACACGCAGACACGCTAACATTATCCATTCTCCCACATTCAGCAATAGCTTGGGATGGGATGGGAGTGTGTGTGTGTGTGTGTGTGTGTGTGTGTGTGTGTGTGTGTGTGTGTGTGTGTGTGTGTGTGTGTGTGTGTGTGTGTGTGTGTGTGTGTGTGTGTGTGTGTGTGTGTGTGTGTGTGTGAGAGAGAGAGAGAGAGAGAGAGAGAGAGAGAGAGAGAGAGAGAGAGAGAGAGAGAGAGAGAGATGACAGGATTAACGTCGTTTTAGTCGTAGACTCTTAAAGACAATACTGGTGGGTCTGAAGCTGAGTTTTAAAACATGAAAGCTTTGGTTTGTGACGTAGATGGGCAGGAAGAGAATTCCAGACAGTGGGAGCCACAAAAGCTGAAACTGCGCTGACTAAAAGACTTTATATAAATAACCATTTCAGGTACTTTTGACAGCTTTGAATTAGAAGATCGGAGTGACCAAAAGGGAGTGTAACTATGTTACGGTAAATTTACAAAACTAGTAAATTTTAAAATTTCCTAACATTTTCAGGAATTTTGTTTCACTTAGGGATTTTGCAAATTTCCCCCCAAAAATCAAGAAATTTGCAAATTTCCTGAATTTTGCATGCATTTCTTTCTCAATTTTACTGAAGATTGCAAGTCAGTAAATTTGCAAATTTCCTGAAAATTTTAGGAAATTTGGAAAATCCCTGAGTGAAACAGCTAATGTTTGCATTTGTTTCTCAAATTTACTGAAGATTGGAAGACCAGTAAATTTGCGAAATTCTTCATACTGATTTTGACCCCCCCCCCCACTCTCTCTCTCGCACTGTCTCTCTCTCTTATTGTTTCTGTATCACTCTGCCTGTCTCTCTCTGTCTAGATCGCATCGTGCGCACGCATACACACACACACACATGCACACACACACAGACACGCGCACACACACACACACACTTGTACATATTCACACAATTAAAATAACAAAATTGGCTTTAGGAATAAGTTCACTTTGATGGATAATAGTTTTGTTTTTCTTAAAGCGTAAAAAACCCGTCACGAATCATAAATATAAACAAAAAAGGTTGCCTCGGCATTTAGAGTAGTTAAAAAAAAAAAAAAAATGCAACTCTAGAAGTCTAGAAAGCACAAACGCACAACTGTTAGCAAGTTGCAATAAGAAAACATTTCGACAAAACGTGTCATTATGACTCGTTGTTATGTAGCAAGGGTTGTAACGCGTTGTGTTGTGCAACGAGTGCGGGTTAACCCTTTACTCACCACAACGCTGCCCTTGGCGCAGTGGCCTACTCCCAACAGCACACATTGCGACAAAAATGTATTATTATGACATATGGTGTTGTAACCCTGTTACAAGACTACTCACCACAACGCTGCTCTTGGCGCAGTGGCCTACTCCCCACGGCACATACTGCGACACAAATGTATTATTATGACATATGGTGTTGTAACCCTGTTGCAAGACTACTCACCACAACGCTGCCCTTGGCGCAGTGGCCTACTCCCCACGGCACGTACTGCGACACAAATGTATTATTATGACATATGGTGTTGTAACCCTGTTGCAAGACTACTCACCACAACGCTGCCCTTGGCGCAGTGGCCTATTCCCCACGGCACGTACTGCGACACAAATGTATTATTATGACATATGGTGTTGTAACCCTGTTGCAAGACTACTCACCACAACGCTGCCCTTGGCGCAGTGGCCTACTCCCCACAGCACATACTGCGACACAAATGTATTATTATGACATATGGTGTTGTAACCCTGTTGCAAGACTACTTACCACAATGCTGCCCTTGGCACAGTACTCCCAGAGCACACAGGCGTTAGGGGGATCGACACAGGCCCCGTAAAATAAGGCCAGGTTGCCGTGTCTCACTGTGTTCAGCTGGGAAACACACACACACACAGACACGGACGCACGCACACGTGCACGCACGCACATCGCACACACACACGTACGCACACAACAATAACAACAACAACAACAACATGCAGTATTTATACGGCGCTGAATCGTGATAGAAATCAAATCAAAGCGCACTCACACGTTAGCATTCATAACGCATTCAAACAAAAATGCAAGACAAGGCGAACACACACGTATGACATAAATGGTATACAGCAGAAACAGACCTAAAGGCAACAGAAAGAAGAGAAAGAGAGTGCAACCTCAATGTCGCAATACTAGCCTTTTTAAAAAATTTTATTTTATTTTATACAGTTTATCTAAAGGAGTTTCGTTCACAACAAAGGAAATAGCTTCATTTTTTTAACTGCACTACAATAAATTAAAAAAACAAAAAACCGCTTCAACTACAATGAGTGACCTCCACCCACCCCATCCAAAATGGCTACTCTCTCCGGCATCTCCGCCAAGAAGGAATCGCTGTTTTGACGGCTTAATATCTAGGAAAGTGCTCCGATCCTTGAAAAGGCTGTCTTTCTGGTGATCTCGACGTGTTTCTTGCAAAAGCTCATCCGTCAGGGTCTACCTTTAAGAAGTCAGTGCATTAGCCCCTTGGTTTGAGAGTGATCGTCTTCTTCTTCTCCTTCTTCTTCTTCTTCTTCTTCTTCTTCTTCTTCTTCTTCTTCTTCTCTTTGGGGCCCACGATCGTTAAATTGATCATTCTACTGGCACCCTCAGGAGAGAAAAAAAAGACTGAAAAAGGGGGGTCGGTTCCATCTGATAAAGAGGCCTAAGCTGCTGCATGGACATAGGGGTGTTTGAGTTTTAATGACCCAGCCAGCTCGCGCCCGCTGGCGATCCATGCGTGGGTAGTTTCTGACACCGTAGCGTTGGAGCTTCCAGAAAACTAAACTGTACCCGTGCGTGTTTTGTGCTTAAACTATAGGAAATCAATGAGGCTTTATACCGAAAATTATCTGCCCCTGTCTCGTGCCCTGATATCTGCGAACGCCACCTACTTAAGATTACCGTCCTTGCCTGTCATGAAGTAGTAGCCACAAGAACATTATCTGCCCTTGACTCCTCGCTAGGTGGCATGAGCAGTTCGGGCCTAAAAGTATTGCAAGAAATAGTATAGACCCCCTATAACTGTGCAGCTCTCAACTACAGGCTAATGCCAACCAGTAACTAAAACCATTGGATTAAAACACCAAAAGCAGGGGGTAAAACAACACACACAAACATGGCTATTTAAACACACACACACACACACACACACATTGCACAAAATGATAATAATAATAATAATAATAATAATAATAATAATAACAACAACAACAACAACAACAACAACAACAACAACAACAACAACAACAACAACAACAACAACAATAATAATAATAATAATAGCAATAATAATAATAATAATAATAATAATAATAATAATAATAATAATAATAATAATAACAACAAAAACAACAACTGTGGCATATTCGATGAGTATAGCAACACACCCTAGCAATCGTTACAACATGTTTTTACAATCGAAAGACACCAAATGTTAACCAAAACGTTTATTAAATATTTTACACGCCCCCCGCCCTCCCTCCTAAACATTTGTAGTTCAGTTTCCCAAAGATGAATTCAAATTCGGCTTCAAGTTGAAGGATTCCAGATTTAAGCTTAGTTTGAAAGGAAAATGGAACACTGCGTGGATTTGAGTCAGTGCCTGCTAACTAGAAGCATGCTGTGAATGTTGGTGTTATTGTGGGCTGTATTGCTATACTCACAGCGTCAGTGACATGTGCCAGCTAAGACAGAGAGAAATGGAAGGACATGTCGAATCAGTACACAGGGAAATGGCACGTGTTATAAAGTAGAAGAAACAACAACAACCACCACAACAATAACATGCATATAATAATAACATGCATATAATACATCAACCATCAAACAGAAAAGACAGACAGACAGACACACAGGCACGCACGCGCACGCACACGCGCACGCACAAACACAGAGAGAGAGAGAGAGAGAGAGAGAGAGAGAGAGAGAGAGAGAGAGAGAGAGAGAGAGAGAGAGAGAGAGAGAGAGAGAGAGAGAGAGAGAGATTGGACACTGGAAAACTTTGTTTGACATGAGAGAGAGAGAGAGAGAGAGAGAGAGAGAGAGAGAGAGAGAGAGAGAGAGAGAGAGAGAGAGAGAGAGAGAGAGAGAGAGAGAGAGAGAGAGAGAGAGAGAGAGAGAGAGAGAGAGAGAGGACTGAAAAGAAAAGATAATATCTAAACGTTCGATTACATCTCCTATTCCTCCATGGGTACTTTTAAGAGAGCAGACTTTGACATTTCAAATGACGATTTAATCCTCATCAACTGGCTCTCTCTTTTCGTTCCCATATTCATTCAAGTTATCCTAACCACTTAAAGGTCTGACTTAATAATCGAAATCAGTCATCTTATTCATTTTCTCATTCAAAAGGGTTCTAGTGTGGTCTTTACTTGGGATCCATCACATTGTGGTGTTCATGGCAATGAGTGGGCAGACAGAGTAGCCAGAAGAGGGTCCTAGTGTGGTCTTTACTTGGGATCCATCACATTGTGGTGTTCATGGCATTGAGTGGGCAGACAGAGTAGCCAGAAGAGGGTTCTAGTGTGGTCTTTACTTGGGATCCATCACATTGTGGTGTTCATGGCATTGAGTGGGCAGACAGAGTAGCCAGAAGAGGGTTCTAGTGTGGTCTTTACTTGGGATCCATCACATTGTGGTGTTCATGGCATTGAGTGGGCAGACAGAGTAGCCAGAAGAGGGTTCTAGTGTGGTCTTTACTTGGGATCCATCACATTGTGGTGTTCATGGCAATGAGTGGGCAGACAGAGTAGCCAGAAGAGGGTTCTAGTGTGGTCTTTACTTGGGATCCATCACATTGTGGTGTTCATGGCATTGAGTGGGCAGACAGAGTAGACAGAAGAGGGTTCTAGTGTGGTCTTTACTTGGGATCCATCACATTGTGGTGTTCATGGCATTGAGTGGGCAGACAGAGTAGACAGAAGAGGTGCACGAAGCAGAATCGGTTGTTAAAATATTAATATTCCGTTATCTGTAAAAGAATGTTTCAGACTTTTAGAGAACAAGATATGAAAAATCATGTGGGTTGTATTGTAAATTCAAATATCCCTTGCAACGTTTCTTCGTTAAATCATATTTCGAGAGACAATTCTAGTTCATGTAACTTATAGACTTAAACTTAATTCCTTGCAATGTAAACACTGCAAGATGCATATGTGGGGAGAACATTTTAACATTTCATATAGGCTAGTGTTTGAATGTCCCCTTATGAAGCAGTACCTACCCAATTTCCAATTACCTGAAAATCCTTCAACAGATATTTTTTTGTTAAATTCTAATTTCAAATTATTTATTTCTGTCTAATGTATCAAAACATTTACTTCGCAGTCCCATTGGCATGCTAGTTTGACATGTTCAATTTCTTTTTTTGTATTTCTTTTTTTTTAACAGATGAAGTTTACGTTGTTGCTCTTGTTAATCGAATTAAGCCTTTATTGTGCTTTAATTAATATAATATTCTTATTTCGATATCATTCATTCATAATATCGTAGTCGACTAAAAACGATTCAAGTGAAAAGACGTTAAATGTTATTATTATTATTTGTTGTTGTTGAAAAGACGTTAAATTAAAACAAACACACACACACACACACACACACACACACACACACACACACACACACACACACACACACACACACGCACGCTCGCACACACAACACAACCACACACACTGACACACACACCCACACACACACCTACACACACAAACACACACACATATACATATGCACGCACAAGCAAACACACACACGCACGCATGCACAAGCAAACGCACGCACGCACGCACAAACAAACAAACACACACACGCACGCACGCACAAGCAAACACACACACGCACACAATACACACACACACACACACACACACACACAGACACACACTGACACACACACACACACACACACACACACACACACACACACACACACACACACACCTACCCCCCCACCCCCACCCCCACACACACAGAGGGAGCATTCCCAACCACCCAACACCCAAACCCAACCCTCGACACAAACACGCATCCCTCCCCACCCCCATCCCTCATCCACCCCACCGACCCAAACAAACTCATACCCGTACCTGGTTCAAATCC
>CM065701.1:4836249-4843749 GCA_017654935.2 Phymorhynchus buccinoides | reverse complement strand
TCCAAGCCATCGAATTTTCTTGCGGACACGTCAAATATACACACAAGAAACCAAACAATTTATAAAAGAACACAATAAATTGTAATTACATGCTTTAAAAGTATTCTTTCACACTTCACACGCCCCGCTCACTTTAACAACCGCACACCCGCTTGCGCACTCACTTTCATGCAACCCTCCACCCTTCCCACCAACATCCCACCTCATCACAGGACTTTGGCAAGAAAACATTATACACGATACTATTTAAAATACTAACCCCTCGTGGGGATACCGGGTGGTCTTTTGCATCAATAGTTCCCCCACCTTCTGGAAGTTCTGTGCTTGTAACTTCCTCTAATCTGTCATTCTCTTTGACTCTGCCTTTTCCCTTTGCTTACTGTCATCTATAATACTATCTTTCTGCCTTACCAGTCCGTTCTACTGCATTTTTGTTTCTTCAAGAAACGCTTTCAAAAAGATTTCCCTCCAGCCGAAGTTGGACTTGCTGGACCTAGCTATTTCTTAGTTAGGCGTATAACGGCAGCATGACGCATCTGCGCTCATAATTGACAGGAAACTGTCTGAGCGATCGAAGAAGAAGAAGAAGAAAATCGAAACACACGCTTGCCTGTCTGACGTTTCCGACTATGACTGCCAGATAGCACCAGGAGCATTTGCTATTATGGACGGCTGGGCTAGAATGTATTTATACTACCAGCTGCCGTGGCGTAGTGGTTAAGTCGCGGACTACTGGCTGGGAGATCACGGGTTTGAATTCCATCAGAGGCCAGAATTTTGTTTTTCGGTCCTGGACCGACTCCTACCCAGAGTGAGTGGCTGTGGGCTCAACGGGAAGACTGAAGCCACGCAGTCGAGCTTCATCCGCTTAACGGATGCGATTCTGAGAGTGTTGCTCTAATTTCAAGACCAACACTGCAGGTGTCTGTAGTTCTCGGGCCTGATTAACGCCGTTATACAGACCTGTCACGTAGTCTCAGACCGATACGGAACTCCATAGCATCATCATTATTGTCATCCACCTCATTTCCATCAATCATCAAAAAGGGAAAAAAGTCTCAATTTATGTGGTCTTGCATGCCCTGCTCTCATGGTGACCTGTTTCGATAACCAATCCAGTCTATGCCTTGGTGCGTTCGGGTCAAAGTCACGGGGATCAGTGTGTTCTAGGGAGCTGTCGGTGGACAGCCGTGGTGGCGCCCTCGGAGGAGGACATCACTCACGCTGGCTCCGCAACTAAGACATTATTGTCGTCAGTAGGGGGCTTAGTAGGTGGTGTCCTGCGTACAGGCTCCACCGAACTCAACCGAAGTGACTCAGCAGCAGTGCAGTGTCTTCTCGGTTGGTTGCCTCCTGACGGCCTAACATAGATTCGCTCCCATTGGACCACTAGTTTCGGATTCTGCGACTTGAGCAAGCCAGGGTGTGGCCGCGAGTTGTCACTCTTAATGAGCAACGCCACTGTATGGCTTAGAAGATGGGACTGCAAAAAAAAAGATTTTGTTATACTGGAAACACCTTGCCCAGGGTACATCCCCTCTCTCTCCGCCAAAAGCATTTGAGGACAGCTGGCGTTTGGGAAGGTCACCAAAGGCCAACCAAACCCTTTGGCTGCAGCACAAAAAGCAGTGCGTGTGGCTGAACCCTAGTTTGAGAGTCATGAAAGACTAACCTGTATCTGGATTTCACATTCTGTAGAAAGCCAGCTGCTTACAGCTCTCACGTTGTTATTGGCCCTTACTGCAGGTTCATTGTCAACTAATGATAAAAGCCACGCGCATGAGCATTTTAACCCTTTCGTCGCCAGCCAATGTTTAGCCCAAAGTTCCATTAAACCTATCTGAGAAGTGAAAAGATTGTGACTGAAATATTGGGGATTCCTCTGTGATGTATGAAATAAGGCCTAACTTTACCTCTCCAACTGAAACAAGCGCGAAATCGCAATGGTTTGTGGCACGCGGTCTATTTTTACCACTCCAATCATGAGTCACCTCCCCTGGCTTTTCAATAATTTTAATCTGTAAACCAGAATGTTATCTCTGCACCATTTCGTAACTTTTTATATCTTTTGGAAAACATTTAAAACTATGTATCCTACTTATACTCATCGAAAGAAGCACCGCATACTCGTCGTGTCTGTTGTAGTGTCTGTATTACGCTTTTAAAATACATCATTTTAAAGAGCGGCCAGAAGTGTAGCCTCGATTTGAAGTGCGACAATTTTGTCAAAATGTGCGACAATTTTGGACCGACCGACCGACAAAGTGAGTTATAGGTTTGTGGCTTGAGCCACAAACAAAAAACACTACACCTTTGGATAATAGGCTCAGATGTCAAGGCGTTTAATAACATGGCTGTTAAATCATTGTGGTGCAGAAATGCGACTTTGGCGGCGAAAGGGTTAAGGGCCTAGCTTAAAACGAAATACACTGTGTGAATGCCTTATAGTAAGATATCCGGGGATACCATTCTATGATTCAAAACGTTTCAGTTTATCCAACCACATAGGTTACTAGAGGCTTGCCATTTGATGGTGCTTTGAAACAGTGGAACCTCCCTTTTAAGACCTAGAAAAAACATCCAAAATCAGGTCTTAAGTGGGAGGGGGTTGTACTAGGGAGGTAATTCTAATATTTACAAAGAAGGACAATGTCTGAGAGAAGTAAGGTCTTAAGTAGGAAGGTCTTAACCCTTTCGTCGCCAGCCATTTTTCAGCCAAAAAATGCCATGAAACTTAACTGGGCAGAGAAACAAAATCTGCAATATTGCAAATTCCTCTGTGATGTGCATAACGTTAAGCCTCCCCAAATTCCTCTGTGATGTGCATAACGTTAAGCCTTCCCAAATTCCTCTGTGATGTGCATAACGTTAAGCCTCCCCAAATTCCTCTGTGATGTGAATAACGTTAGGCCTCCCCAAATTCCTCTGTGATGTGTATAACGTTAAGCCTCCCCAAATTCCTCTGTGATGTGTATAACGTTAAGCCTCCCCAAATTCCTCTGTGATGTGTATAACGTTAGGCCTCCCCAAATTCCTCTGTGATGTGTATAACGTTAGGCCTCCCCAAATTCCTCTGTGATGTGTATAACGTTAGGCCTCCCCAAATTCCTCTGTGATGTGTATAACGTTAGGCCTCCCCAAATTCCTCTGTGATGTGTATAACGTTAGGCCTCCCCAAATTCCTCTGTGATGTGCATAACGTTAGGCCTCCCCAAATTCCTCTGTGATGTGTATAACGTTAGGCCTCCCCAAATTCCTCTGTGATGTGTATAACGTTAGGCCTCCCCAAATTCCTCTGTGATGTGTATAACGTTAGGCCTCCCCAAATTCCTCTGTGATGTGTATAACGTTAGGCCTCCCCAAATTCCTCTGTGATGTGTATAACGTTAGGCCTCCCCAAATTCCTCTGTGATGTGTATAACGTTAGGCCTCCCCAAATTCCTCTGTGATGTGTATAACGTTAGGCCTCCCCAAATTCCTCTGTGATGTGTATAACGTTAGGCCTCCCCAAATTCCTCTGTGATGTGTATAACGTTAGGCCTCCCCAAATTCCTCTGTGATGTGTATAACGTTAGGCCTCCCCAAATTCCTCTGTGATGTGTATAACGTTAGGCCTCCCCAAATTCCTCTGTGATGTGTATAACGTTAGGCCTCCCCAAATTCCTCTGTGATGTGTATAACGTTAGGCCTCCCCAAATTCCTCTGTGATGTGCATAACGTTAGGCCTCCCCAAATTCCTCTGTGATGTGTATAACGTTAGGCCTCCCCAAATTCCTCTGTGATGTGTATAACGTTAGGCCTCCCCAAATTCCTCTGTGATGTGTATAACGTTAGGCCTCCCCAAATTCCTCTGTGATGTGTATAACGTTAAGCCTCCCCAAATTCCTCTGTGATGTGCATAACGTTAAGCCTCCCCAAATTCCTCTGTGATGTGTATAACGTTAAGCCTCCCCAAATTCCTCTGTGATGTGTATAACGTTAGGCCTCCCCAAATTCCTCTGTGATGTGTATAACGTTAAGCCTCCCCAAATTCCTCTGTGATGTGTATAACGTTAAGCCTCCTCAAATTCCTCTGTGATGTGTATAACGTTAAGCCTCCCCAAATTCCTCTGTGATGTGTATAACGTTAAGCCTCCCCAAATTCCTCTGTGATGTGCATAACGTTAGGCCTCCCCAAATTCCTCTGTGATGTGTATAACGTTAAGCCTCCCCAAATTCCTCTGTGATGTGTATAACGTTAAGCCTCCCCAAATTCCTCTGTGATGTGTATAACGTTAAGCCTCCCCAAATTCCTCTGTGATGTGTATAACGTTAGGCCTCCTCAAATTCCTCTGTGATGTGTATAACGTTAAGCCTCCCCAAATTCCTCTGTGATGTGCATAACGTTAAGCCTCCCGAAATTCCTCTGTGATGTGTATAACGTTAGGCCTCCCCAAATTCCTCTGTGATGTGTATAACGTTAGGCCTCCCCAAATTCCTCTGTGATGTGTATAACGTTAGGCCTCCCCAAATTCCTCTGTGATGTGTATAACGTTAGGCCTCCCCAAATTCCTCTGTGATGTGTATAACGTTAGGCCTCCCCAAATTCCTCTGTGATGTGTATAACGTTAGGCCTCCCCAAATTCCTCTGTGATGTGTATAACGTTAGGCCTCCCCAAATTCCTCTGTGATGTGTATAACGTTAGGCCTCCCCAAATTCCTCTGTGATGTGTATAACGTTAGGCCTCCCCAAATTCCTCTGTGATGTGTATAACGTTAGGCCTCCCCAAATTCCTCTGTGATGTGTATAACGTTAGGCCTCCCCAAATTCCTCTGTGATGTGCATAACGTTAGGCCTCCCCAAATTCCTCTGTGATGTGTATAACGTTAGGCCTCCCCAAATTCCTCTGTGATGTGTATAACGTTAGGCCTCCCCAAATTCCTCTGTGATGTGTATAACGTTAGGCCTCCCCAAATTCCTCTGTGATGTGTATAACGTTAAGCCTCCCCAAATTCCTCTGTGATGTGTATAACGTTAAGCCTCCCAAAATTCCTCTGTGATGTGTATAACGTTAAGCCTCCCCAAATTCCTCTGTGATGTGTATAACGTTAGGCCTCCCCAAATTCCTCTGTGATGTGTATAACGTTAAGCCTCCCCAAATTCCTCTGTGATGTGTATAACGTTAGGCCTCCCCAAATTCCTCTGTGATGTGTATAACGTTAAGCCTCCCCAAATTCCTCTGTGATGTGTATAACGTTAAGCCTCCCCAAATTCCTCTGTGATGTGCATAACGTTAGGCCTCCCCAAATTCCTCTGTGATGTGTATAACGTTAAGCCTCCCCAAATTCCTCTGTGATGTGTATAACGTTAGGCCTCCCCAAATTCCTCTGTGATGTGTATAACGTTAAGCCTCCCCAAATTCCTCTGTGATGTGTATAACGCCTCCCCAAATTCCTCTGTGATGGTATAACGTTAAGCCCCCAAATTCCTCTGTGATGTGTATAACGTTAAGCCTCCCCAAATTCCTCTGTGATGTGTATAACGTTAAGCCTCCCCAAATTCCTCTGTGATGTGTATAACGTTAGGCCTCCCCAAATTCCTCTGTGATGTGTATAACGTTAGGCCTCCCCAAATTCCTCTGTGATGTGTATAACGTTAAGCCTCCCCAAATTCCTCTGTGATGTGTATAACGTTAGGCCTCCCCAAATTCCTCTGTGATGTGTATAACGTTAAGCCTCCCCAAATTCCTCTGTGATGTGTATAACGTTAAGCCTCCCCAAATTCCTCTGTGATGTGTATAACGTTAAGCCTCCCCAAATTCCTCTGTGATGTGTATAACGTTAAGCCTCCCCAAATTCCTCTGTGATGTGTATAACGTTAGGCCTCCCCAAATTCCTCTGTGATGTGTATAACGTTAAGCCTCCCCAAATTCCTCTGTGATGTGTATAACGTTAAGCCTCCCCAAATTCCTCTGTGATGTGTATAACGTTAGGCCTCCCAAAATTAAGAAACCAGGGTCTTCAGATAACAGGCCCTGATTGGATGCCTTTTAGTGACATGTGTGTTAAACCATTGTGGTGCAAACATGCGACATTGGCGGTGAAAGGGTTAATAGGGATATTCCAGTGTATCCTCTTCTACTGGCTTGGTTACAAATGACAAACACACACATTCAAATCTACCCCCAGCTTTAGCAATGTACAGTCAATGAATATGTCACGCAGACATAGCCTTTTAATCAGCTTTAACCCTTTCACCGCCAGCCATATTTCAGCTACAAAAAATCCCATTAAATTGACCTGGGTAGAGAACAAAATCCATCTGCAGTATTGGGGATTCTTCTGTGACATAATTATATAAAATAAGGTTGAACCCTACTTCGCATAACTTAGACAACCGGGTCTTTGGAAAATAATTATACCACAATTTGTTGCCTTTTAGTGACATAGGTGTTAAATCACTGTGGTGCTAAAATGCGACTTTGGCGGTGAAAGGGTTAAGCTAATCTTCAGGCTTCCATGATCAGTGAGAAAGCGCTGACTCAGTGAGCTCTAAGCGCATTACAATCAGCCCAAACCCCACTGTGTAGTGGGTTTTACCGGTGAATCTCAGCTTGGTGACGGCTTTGAAGATGTCTTCTCCGGTCGTGGACAGGTTGTGATAGGAGGACTGGTTGAAGGCCAGACAGTATGTGTAGAAGGCGTCATGCAGGAAACGGGAGTAACGGTCAGGCTGTGAGCACACACACACACACACACACACACACACACACACACACACACACACACACACACACACACACACACACACACACACACACACACACACACACACACACACACACACACACACACACACACACACACACACACACACCATAAACTATGTCCTTAAGCAGTATATTTTATGTTTCGTGCATGTATGTCTGGTTTATGCTTCTGTTTATAGATGGCTTGACTTTGACTTTGACACACACACAAACGAGCGCACGCACGCACGCATACACGCACACAAAGCATGTCATGTCAGTTGCTTACACAATGTTCCAATCTGGAAATACAATTTTGACTTGACTTGACACATTTATGCACACAAAAACACACTTCTTCTTGCATAATTATCATCCTCGATCAACAATTTGATGAGTATGACGCTTAAAAAATCACACGCTTATATACACACGCACGCACACACGCACGCACACACACATACGCACTATTGTTATGTGCCTGGCACAGTACGTGTACATAGAATGAATCGTGTGTGCTCGTCTGTCATGTCCGGTTATGTGTGTGCCAGTAGTCGCTTCCGACCATGACTGCCAGATAGCAGTGGAACAGATGCTATTCTGGCGGGCTGAGCTAGAATTTGTTTACAGTGGAGATGCCTTGCCCACGGTACATCCCCACTCTCTCGGCCAAAGCGATTTGAGGATTGCTGGCGTTGAGGAAGGTCCCTAAAGGCCAACCCATCCCTTTGGCTGCAGCACTAGAGCCAGTGCAAATGCATTGTATCACTGG
>CM065701.1:4816249-4821249 GCA_017654935.2 Phymorhynchus buccinoides | reverse complement strand
AACATTCACACAGCCACAACACGCACGCACGCACACGCCCACACCCACACACGCGCGCACACCCACCCACAATGTGGGGGACATCATTTTAATGCAGGAAACAGGACAGGGAAAAAATCAGAGGTATTGCCGGAAGATTCAAGATTCAAGATTCAAGAATGTTAATCCTTTTACCCCTTTTGGAGCATGGAGGATACACAAACAGTATAACACAAACATAAGACTCAATCAAAACCGCAAAAAATTCAAAAGTAACAGCGAAATGTCAGTTTTTGGTGAGCAGTGAAAGAAACACTCTTTTAAATAATCTTTCCAAATTTTAGAAATTTACTTAAATTTAAACATATACGTCGTCCTTTTTGAAACATGCTACAGAAATTAAAAACGGATTTGGGTTTCAGAAATTTCTTAGGAACATATTTTTCATGAAGTTCATTGTATTTTGGACATTCCATTATACAGTGAAATTCGTCTCCTATCTCGCCCATTTCGCAATTACGACAAATACGTAATTCTCTTGGAACATTTTAATGTCTTCCAACTTCAATAGGCAATTTATGATTTGCTGCATCGAAACTTGAATAAAGATATAACATAAACATCTGGTAAGGTTGAAATGTAATGTTCCCTTCCAAAGTCTGTCTTAAAATGTTTATAAAATAAACATTTACTACTGTTCTCAAGAGAATTACGCTAGTCACGAATATAATTATTTTGTAATTCTTGTTTAACACACTTGCATAAGTTACTTTTACTCGAGAATGATTGGGATTCCCAAACACAATCAAAACCAATTTCGAGTAAAATACTTTTAACATAATCAAGCCACGGTTAAACAAAAAGAGCCTTTACATACAGTTCATGTAAACTATTATACAATTTGCTAGAACATGTTTTAGAATCATTATTAATCAAATCAGCCCAGAACCTTATCATTCTTGTTTTAACAAGTAAAGACAGAGGATACATTCCAGTTTCACCATAAATCATAGAAGTCACTGTAGTTTTATTTAATCTAAACAAATATTGAAGAAACGTAACTAACTTTTCTAACATATCAACGTTTTCATATCCCCAAATTTCACAACCATATAGTAAGACAGGTATAACCATTGAAGAAACAAATCTATGCAAATATGAATTGGCAATTTCTGTTTCCTAGCAGTTTGTAGTAAGGCAAACATTGCTTTAAGAGCCTCACTGTATGCATATTTTCTTGCCTTAAAAAAAGGAGCCTGTTCTACTAAACTCAATACCTAAATATTGTATTGAATTAAGAGTCTCTATCTTTTTATTCCCAAAGATAACTTTTTCACACGCACTGTACAACTAGCTTAGTTTTATCTGGATTGATTTTAAGTTGCCATTTTTGGCAATACATATGTAAAACATTCAGTTCCTTTTGCAAAGCAGGTCTAGAATTTGCTAACAAAATTGTATCATCAGCATATAATAGCACTAGTAATTTAATAACGTTCTTAAGTTTTATTTATGATGTATTGAAATCACATTCTAATGTAGAACAGCCATTATCAATAAGGTATTGTTCTAGATCATTCAAAAATAACGCAAATAATAAAGGTGACAGGTTTTCTCCCTGACGAGCTCCCCTATAACTACAAAAAAACTCAGTTTTCACCATCAAGGAAGATGCAGGATTTTATTTGATTATACATATTGATGACAACATGTAATATTTTTCAATAAATACCCTGTTTCATCAATTTGTGCCATAAGGCTTGTCTCCAAATAGAAGCAAATGTCTTTTTGTAATCAATAAAAGCACAGTATATTTTTTCATTACTTACAGAAAATATATCAATTAATGCTTTAAGAACAAAAGTGTGATCAAGAGTTGAATGCATGCGTCTAAAACCTGCTTGATTTTCTGAAAGTATTCCATTCAATTCAACAAAATATGTAAACCTGCTATTAAGAATTGATGTAAATAGTTTTCCTATACAACTCAGCAGCGTTATCCCTCTGTAGTTATTGCAGTCTTCTTGATCCCCTTTGCCTTTATAAAGTGGCACAATTAACCCTGTCACCCAATCCTCTGGTATAACACCAGAATCCAAAACACTATTAAACAACGAACAATACAATTTAGTCAAATAAGGCACACTTTTCATTATGTACTCATTAATTACTAAATCAACACCAGCTGCTTTATTATTTTTTAAGCATTTAATAACTCCTTAGACTTCGTCCTCTGTAATTGGATCATTTAAGACATCTAAATTGACGTTCCTTTTACTTACTTCATCACAGTTTGTATAATTAATTCCGATATCCTGATTAAGCAACTGAAAGTGATCTTTAATATCTTCAAGAGAAATAGGACAAGGGGAAACAGATTCACATTTAATCTTTCTCCAATAATCCCTTGGATCTCTTGACTTTATGGTGCCCAATTCTTTATGCAATGTTTTGGTTGCCCTTCTTTCAGATCGCCTCAAAACATTTTTGTATTTTTTGTTATTTGCAGCAAAATTGTCACGGTTAGAAGCAATGTCTGAACATTTAACCATATGCTTTGCTTTAAAGTATTGATTTCGAAAAACCTTGCCTTCCTTATCAAACCAATTTTTGTTCTGTTTCATTAAACTTTATCATTAGAATTTTTAACATAGCAACCAAATGTATCCTTTGCTGAATCAACCAGAATAGATGAAAGCTGTTTATTCATTTCACTGACAGATAAAGTACCTTGATTAAACAAAGCTATTATTTCATCAATATTATAATTTTCTAAGTGTTCTTGATACTCATTACATTTACTATTATCCCACCTTCTAATTTTTATAACATCATGTTTTTGTTGTGGCAAATAGTTAGTACAGTCACATTCATTTCGAACACTTGTTTTTTAACTGAAAGAGACAGACATACAGGACAATGCACATCAGATAGCAATGCATCAAAAACATCAACTTTAAATTTACTTGCATTTTCCATCAAATACTGTGAACCTATTAAAATAAATAATTAATAATGCTTATATAGCGCATAATCTTGCAAAGCAACTCAATGCGCTTTTCACTCACCATTCGTACAAACATTTCTAACAAACTGGCCCACGCATCCTCACCATACATCTCTATGAAAATGAATACATATTAGAGAATGCATTTCATATAATCATAGCACAACACACTAACACCCACCTCCCTTCAACATAATCCACGACTGTGCTTCCTTTACATGTATGCATTCCAATACCTGCATCAGAGCCTATTCTTCCATTAAAAATATATAGTGAGAGTGATTTAAATAAATCCAGAAGACGATAACCATAATTATTTGGCCTCTGCTTGTCCTGAGAAGCTCTTTGACAAGGTTGAAAAGAATCTTTGCTCATATCATAAAGAACGTAAGAAAACACAGTGTGCGAACTGATTAATATCAATGAAATCATTTAGACATTTGGTGTAGGCATTAAAATCCCCCAACAGTAAGACATAAGTGTCTCTGTATTTGTCTTGTAAAGTTGATAATTCCGTCTCAACCACATCAAATAGGTCAATATTGCTATAAGCTGAACCTTCTGGAGGAATGTAAACAAACCTGTCAATGAACACACACAGAGAGTAAAAACAAACAGTATCGATAAGACGAAGAGAATTATTGCATAACATTTGTTTTAAACGCGAAACGAAGATAGGAACATAAAAAATAAAATAAAAGAAGCAAGGAAACAATGCGTGCATGCTGAATGTCAATGTCCTTATGCATCATATGCATCTTTGTAATACTCATGGGACCTTGCCTCACTAAAACAAAATGTGCTTATTATCATGAATTCTGAATGTCAATGTACCTGCTATACGGCATCTGGATGTAACTTCTCCATGAGAGATAATAAGGTGACTTTGATTTGATTGATTGATTGATTGATTGGTTGATAGAAGAAAATAAGGAAGATGACAGGAAAACCTCATCCGAAATCGGAATGTGTCGGCTGTACACAGCGCGGAGACCAGTGAAAACTGAAAACGGTCACATAGGTACTTTACCCTTTTGGCCTAGGAACGCAGAAGAAGAAGAAGAAGAAGAAGAAGAAGAAGAAGAAGAAGAAGAAGAAGAAGAAGAAGGAGAAGAACAAGAACAAGAAGAACAAGAACAAGAACAAGAAGAACAAGAACAAGAACAAGAAGAACAAGAAGAACAAGAACAAGAACAAGAACAAGAAGAACAAGAAGAACAAGAACAAGAACAAGAAGGAGAAGAAGAAGAAGAAGAAGAAGAAGAAGAAGAAGAAGAAGAAGAAGAAAGGAAAACATTGTAATATAAAAGCTAAAAAAAGGACAGGAAAGAAAAAAGAGAGAAAAAAGATGAAGAGGAAGAGAAGAGAAAGAACAGAAGAAAAAGAAGAAAAAGGCAAGCGAGCAAAAAAACGTAAAAATGAAACAAGAAAAGAAAAGGTAGGAGACGAACAAAAGAGTAAAATGAACAGAATTTTCAGAAAGGGGAGATTAAGATTAAACAAAGAAGCAAACAAAAACAAACTAAGAAACCAAGTTCAGTAATAAGAAGTAAGCTACAACAAAAGGAATGAAAGATATGAAAAATAAAACATAGCTTTTCCCTTTTCAGTGTTTATAGAAATTAAAAGATGTAACCGGAAACAGAAGTGAGAAAAAGGTGTTTCAAAAGCAGCAGACTTTTAATGGTCAGTTCTGCTTTTTCTTCGATCGCTCAAACAGTTTCCTGTCAATTATGAGCGCAGATGCGTCATGCTGCCGTTATGTGCCTTACTAAGAAATTGTTAGCCCTAACAAGTCCGACATCGGCTGGAGGATAAACAATTTTAAGCGTTTCTTGAAAAAAGGCAGGAGAATGGACCGGTAAGGCAGACAAATAATAGATGACAGTAAGCAAAGGGAAAAGGCAGAGTCAAGAGAGTGACAGATTAGAGGAAGTTACAAGCACAGAACTTCCAGAAGGTGGGGGAATTACTTATGCAAAAGATCCCCCGGTATCCCGACGGGAGGTTGATG
>CM065701.1:4786249-4811249 GCA_017654935.2 Phymorhynchus buccinoides | reverse complement strand
TTCCACTGTTGCGATTATCCCTGGAGCCAGGGTAGGCAAACAACAAACAGTGCTTGACTGTGCGCAAATTAAAGCTGCCAATCTGCGCTTCTGGCGATGTGACGGGGAATCACTCTATTTGCTTATTTTACTTCCCTTGGTCAAATAAAAGGCATAATAATTTACTTTTGCCGCTCGCTGGAGAGAGAGAGAGAGAGAGAGAGAGAGAGAGAGAGAGAGAGAGAGAGAGAGAGAGAGAGAGAGAGAGAGAGAGAGAGAGACAGAGACAGAGAGAGACAGAGAGAGACAGAGAGAGAGAGAGAGAAAGATAGTGAGTTTGTCGTTGCTAAGAAACCGCCTTCAAATGAAACGCCACCTGTGTCAAGAGCTAAGGACTATAACTTCACCTAAGCAGCCAATCTAACCAAATAACAGGGAAAGGAAGGGGGAAAAGGGGTGGGGGGACACGAATTAACAATAAAGACAGGCCTACCTACAAAGCCTCTACTAAAGGGCCAGCCACACTGCATACGATTTGACCCCAATACGACACGATTGTGACGATGTCTGTGAGTCATGATTCACGTGAAATACTTCCGTCTAAAAATAACTCTACTGTTTTCGTTCACTATATTCATGTAGACCGGAAATACACGAATCAAATAAAATGTCCGCTACACAAAAAAGAATAATAATATAATTTTATCAGATTCGTGTACGGGAGGAGACTACACAACTAGTGAACATAACTGGTAGGATTTCATCATATTTATTTAGACTGTAGAATTTCACGTCAATCATGCTTCACAAATATCAAAATCGGATCGTAGTGAGTCGAATCGTATGGCCCTTAACCAATGTCAGGGAAAGAAGAAAAGTGGGGGAGGGGGCAAAAATCACGGGTTAAGAGGAATAAAGATTAGATGCATACAAAGCTTCTATGAAGTAAATCCTCAAGGTACAAACAGAGGCGAGAACGTTCCTTCCTATTGGACCCCTCCCCCCAACAGCCATAATTAGCGAAGAGGGTGTTAACCTTTTCATCACTCCAATTGGAAGTTTACTTATATTCACGCGTAGCAATTATTTATGTATAAGTGAGGGCTGTTGATTGTGTGTATGGACATGAGTGTGGACAGCAATTAATAATTTTACCTTGCTGGCTGTACTGCCATATCATTACTGAGAGTCAGGCTGAGTGTTGGCCATAGCAGGGGAGGATGGTGTGTCGTTATCATTATGTGTCCAGCCGTTTTTGGTTAATTCCAGCTTGCTGATTATTGAAAGCCTCGTTTACAGAGAAAGGCTGATTGTCGGGGACAGTCGTATGGCAACGGAGGAAAGGCTAGAGCGTGAAAACGCTAGATCAACCAGCCTAGCGGCAGCATTATTAACTCCAGTGACCTTGACCTTTGACCAATGACCTTCATTTGTCGAACTTTGCCTAGATAATTATCCAAGCTACCTAACCTCGTGCAAAATGGGGGGCTTTATACTGCTTCCTAGCGACGAGAAAGGGCGATTATTTTAGGACTGAACTGACCATGCCACCTAGTGACGAGCTTAGGGGCAGATAATTTACTATGGCTCTATGCTACTACTTCATGACAGGCAAGTGCGACAATGTTATGTAGATGGCGCACGCATCTCAGTGCACGAGACAAGAGCAGATAATTTTCAGCATAAAGCCTCATTGGACAGAGTGAGAGCCGAGCAGTACGACAAGTACCCTAAAGACAAGCAAAGGGAAGTAACAAAGTGCTAGTTGTGGCAAAGCAAGATTTCTTTCCCTCGAACCACTGTCTTGCACCAACAACAACAAAAACCACCATCTCCAGTGACCTTGACCTTTGACCAATTACCTTCATCTTCGAATTTGGCCTAGATATCCTAACTACCTACCCGCATGTAAAACTGTGAGGATCCTAGGTCCCTCCGTTCAAACGTTACCGCGGTAACATAGACAGATAGTGTAGAGTGGCACAGTGGTAGCGCGTTCGCCTCGTGTCAAGTAAACCCTTGGAAGGAAAACGATCGTTCTCCCCATTGTTTTGTTCTAGATTTAGGAATGATAAAGATGCGACTGTCAGAAGAGGAGCGAAGAGATCGTGATGGTTTGTACAGATGAAGCAGTTCAGAAAGATAACGTGGAGCAGAGTCAGAGAGAATGTTATAGCAGGTCACAGCTATTTTGTACTCTATTCTTTGGGAGATAGGAAGCCAGTGAAGTTTAATGAGCAGAGGAGTAACATGGGATAGTTTTGATGTTTTGTAAATAAGTCTAGCTGCGCAATTTTGAACCATCTGCAGTTTTTCAATGTGTGTTTTTGGAAGACCTGCAAGGAGAATGTTACAATAATCTAGATGAGAAAGAGCAAGAGAAGAAAGTAGTGTTTAAGTAGCATGCAAAGTTAGGTAAATGATACAATGGTGTACGGCTATGCGGAAATAAAGGGGGAGTTTTGAAGATTAGTTCAATAGGGACATAGGGTTAAAATAGTTTTATTTTTGTTTTGAACAGGCTCTCAGTTGTGGGACGCCAGCTGCTTAGTATGTAAAGGGCCGCGAGTCTGAGGTGGAGTGACGCCGTTGGTGCTGTCCTTAGTTCGTGGAAGAACTACACTGCGAGGAGTGTGAAGACGTCGCACTGCAGACCTGTTTCTTTTCTTTAATGAACTTAAGGCAAAGTGCAGTTGTGCCAGACTAACTTTAAGATGTCGCCACAGCAATAACGTGTGTGAGGGATTTGATAAAAGTGTGGGGTATTTCCCTACATTTGACTTGGAGTGAAGAGAGATAGTAATAGTTTAATTGGGATGGGGGTGTTCTGTTAGTGAGTTATTGCCCTTGTATAATGACAGGCAAAGTAGCTTGTTCACTGCAAGGACTACAACACGGCTCCAGAGCATTTTTCGTTTCAGCTGCTACACTCTGGAACTCACTCCCTTTCAGCCTTCGTCATGCCAAATGCTATGTAACGTTTAAGTCTGCTCTGAAAACGCACTACTTCAAACTGCTGCTGCAGAGTACATAAAACGTAGAAATATTGCCAGCCACTCTATCTGTCCATCTTGTTATGTGTATGTGTGCCATCACGTGTTCTGTGTGTGTGTGCGCGCGCGCTCGCGTGCGTGTGTGTGTCTGTGTGTATGTGTGAGTGCGTGCACGCACGTGTGTGTGTGGTGTATGTGTACATGCGCATGTTTGTGTTGTGTGTGTGCGTGTAATGTGTTCATGTAGGCCCCTATATGAGTGTATGTATGCATGGTGTGTGCGTGTGCGCGTGTATGCGTGTGTATGTGTGTGTGTGTGTGTGCTTTGTTTATAATGTTTGTGGAGAGACTGAATAACGCGAGAGCATGTACTTCTGAATGAGTTGGATGTTTTGATTTCTGTCTTAACTTTCCGTTTGTGTGTGAATTTCGTTCGTGACAATTGGTGACCTCGCAGTTCGTGTTTGTCTCTTGTTTTGTTCTAGAGCCAATGTTTCTTAGTCGTTCGTAAAATGTTGACATAATTTTGTTTTTGAAGAATTTAATTTAATTACAATTTTTATGTTGGTAGAACCTGTATTTTCATAAATGGCATTTTGCTCTAAGTCGCAAATTAATTGTTTGTTCAATCATGGCGACTGTTGATCGTTTTGCATTGTACAAAGCTCAGGGGGAACAGCTAAAGCTTCAAGGCGCTGAACTTGGCAATTTCATCAAGGAGCGAGAGGATAGGGATAAAGAAAGGGATAAAGAAAGGGATGAAAGGGCTAGGGAGAGAGAGGCAGAGAGAGCTTCTCGCGAGAAAATTGAGCTTGAAAAAGAGAGGCAGAGAGAAGCAGAGAGCTTCTCGCGAGAAAATTGAGCTTTCTCACGAGAAAATTGAACTTGAAAAACTTAAGAATCAAGAGGCGGAAAGGCTTTCCAAAGAAAAGTTGGAGTTTGAAAAACTTAAGCTGCAGCAAGCAAGGCTTGATTCTGGTTTGCTGGAGCCAGTTGTCCTGACTGAAGTTCATTCCTCAGCGCCCCGTTCCTACCCCAGACTTCCCATGTTCAAAGAGAACACAGATAGCATTGACGCGTTCTTGTTTCGATTTGAAGCGCATGCAAAGACTTTGAAATGGCCAGAATCGGATTGGTCCGTGCTCATTAGCGCCGTGTTGGAAGGCCAGGCCCTTAGCCTTTATCACGCTCTTAGCGCGAACGGTCTCTTGGAATACGAAACTCTGAAAAAAACACTGCTTGTAAAATTTCAGTGCAGTGCGGATGGATTTCGGGAGCGTTTCCGTTCTTGTCGGCCGGAGCAGAATGAATCATTTCCCTCTTTTGGAGAGCGAATGCGCCACTTTCTTGTGCGTTGGATCGGGATGTCGGAAATTACAGAGACTTACGACGGTCTCTTTGATTTAATTTTGTCCGAACAAATGCTCCAGAGTGTCTCAAAAGACTTGGCTGTGTTTTTAAGAGAGCGCAGTGTAAAAACAAGCACTGACCTTTTCAAACACGCGGAAGACTTTAGGCTAGCACATCCAAACAAATCTCTGGCCAGGAAATCCGAGCAGTCCATATTTGGTTGTGTAGCTGTGTCCGGCAACACAGGCTCAGCACATTCGGTTTCTAACCATGGACAGGACTTTTCCAATCGCGGAAACAAAGGCAATGTTGGTCAAAGCTCGTATGACCAGAATGCGTATCGGAGCCGAAATGGCTCTAGTTTCCCTTTTCGCGATTCTCAGAACGCTGAGCGAGGCAAGTTTCGTCCCCGTGGATCACGTGGTCGTGGTCAAGGCCGAGGTAGGAACCCTGACAGGCACGCAAAGCTACAGTGTTTCACATGTGGGGGACACGGACACATGTCTCGGGTTTGTCCTAGCAAGTTTGTTGAAGATACGGTACAGAATGCGGCAGTGGCTGTAAACTCTGCTGATGCCGTCCGCGTGTCTGATGTTCTGTGTTCTGCTGTTTCTGGACCCAGTTCATTGCCTCTGTTAGAGGGGTGTGTCAACGGTTTCCAGGTGTCCGTTTTGAGGGATTCGGGTGCCACAACAGCAGGAGTCCGACGCTCACTGGTGCGTGATGATCAGTACACTGGGCAGAAGCAGAGTGTTGTTTCCTTTGGAGGATCGGTGGAATGTTTCCCGTTGGCTGTGGTTCAAGTAGATACCCCTTTCTACTCTGGTCCCCTCACATGTTGCGTCATTGATGATCCCATTGCGGATCTTATCCTTGGAAATGTGGAGGGTGTGCAGCCTATCCCTGGACTGATTGTGGGAGGAAGTCCTTCAGTCTGTTCTGTCCCTCCTGACCGTCCTGTATCTCCTCCTGTTGCCTCTGCTTCCGCACAGTTTGCCGACACACACAGTGCTGGAGCCGTTACTACACGCTCGCAGGCAAAGAGAGAGGATAAGTGTCCCACCCCCCTTGACAATCCTACTTCCCCATTGTCAGTGACCCCTGATCGTTTGGCGACTCTGCAGCGTGAAGATGCGACTTTGAAACCTCTGTTTGGTTTGGCAGAGAGTGGAGAACGCAAGTTTTCGGGTGAAAACTCGTATGTGTTTTCGGTTGTCAATGGAGTTTTGTATCGACATTTCCAGTCGAAGAAAGATGTGGTGGATCAGGTGGTTGTTCCCACATCGTTGCGTGAATCGGTGTTGTCCACAGCTCATGATGGTTTGCTGGCAGGACACTGTGGTGTCAAACGGACGCTTTTCCGTGTTCAGCGTCGTTTCCATTGGCCAGGTATCACATCAGATGTCAGTCGCTTTGTTCGTTCATGTGACGTGTGTCAGAGGTGTACTCCTAAAGGTAAGGTTCCACATGTCCCTTTAGAGTTCATGCCGCGCATTGAAGAGCCTTTCAAACGTGTGGCCATAGACATTGTTGGTCCTTTGTCCCCACCCTCGGAGGAGAAGCATCGTTACCTCCTCACTGTCATTGATGTGGCTTCTCGTTACCCAGAGGCAATTCCTTTGAAGTCCATTGATTCGGTGTCTGTGGCTGAAGCTCTGTTCACGGTCTTTTCTCGTATGGGTTTTCCGGAGCAGATTCTATCAGACAATGGCTCCAATTTCACGTCGGACATGATGAAAGAGTTTCATCGCTTGTTGTCCATCAAAGGTGTCTTCACATCACCGTATCATGCTCAGTCAAACGGTGTGGTTGAGCGTTTTCACGGAACTCTGCTCAAGAAGCAGCATCATGGCTCAAGCCTTGCTTTTTGCATGCCGGGAGATGCCCAATGAGTCCACAGGTTTTTCACCCTTTGAGCTCATGTTTGGGAGAAAGGCTCGTGGTCCCATGGATTTGTTGGCCAATTCGTGGTCTGGTGGTCAAGAGGCTGAGGAGGCAAAATCTGTCTATCAGTACATTTTGGACTTGAAGAACGTGCTTGTTGATTCTTGCAAAATCGCCCACGATTCTGTTGAAGGGGCTAGAAAGAAACAGAAGTTCTATCATGACAGGAAGAGTCGTGATCGTAAGTTCAAGGTTGGAGACGAAGTGTTGGTTCTTCTGCCTACCTCTTCAAACAAGCTACAGCTGATGTGGCGTGGACCCTTCAAGGTGACGAAGGCGCACAACGTTGATTATCGTGTTGACATAGGTGGCATTCATAGGCTTTTTCACGCTAACATGTTGAAGCTCTACACTCGTCGGTCCTCAGGTGTGTCTGCTGCTGCTGCTGCAGATACAAGTGTCCAATCAGCCATTTCTGTGACACCGGTGCCATTCTCGTCCATCGTTGGTCTGGACTTCTGTGAGCAGACGTGTAAGGTTCTCCAAGCTGCTCCTGTTGCCCCATTGACGAAACCCCTTTCCTCTTGCACGGCGGTTGTTCGGTCAGACAGCAATGATTCTCTTCCTGTTCCCACTTTACCCTCTACCAGTGAAAGCAAGGAGACATTTCGGGACGTGAGTTATGATCCTGAATTGTCAGAAAGTCAAACTGAAGAAATGAAGGCTGTGTTTTCCAAGTTTCCTTCAATTCTGTCTGCTGATCCAGGAGCTACAGATGAGCCCATAAGACGTAAACAGTATCCACTCCCTTTCTCGTCCAAGGAAACGATAGTCAAGGAGGTACAGTCTATGCTTTCTCTAGGTGTGATCGAACCTTCCAGTTCACCCTATTGTTCTCCTGTGGTGCTTGTTAGCAAGAAAGATGGCTCCGTCCGGTTTTGCATTGATTTTCGAGCTTTGAATAAAGTGACCGTATTCGACGCAGAACCAATCCCTGATGTTGACGAGATGTTTACGAAGCTTTCTGGTGCGAAATACTTCACAAAGATTGATTTATCCAAAGGTTACTGGCAGTTGTTCATAAAGCCAGAGGACAGGCCAAAAACTGCCTTTCAGACTTCAGTGGGCTTGTTCCAGTTCGTCCGCATGCCTTTCGGGCTGATTTCAGCACCAGCTACTTTTGCAAGGATGATGAGGTCGCTGTTGCACGACTCGGCCATCAATTTCTTTGATGACATTTTGGTACAGAGTGCTGACTGGGATCAACATCTTAAGGATGTTAAGGATGTTCTGTCCAAACTCAAGAAATCAGGTTTGACTGCACGTCCAAAGAAGATCTTTGCTGGTTTCCAGCAGTTGGAGTTTTTGGGACATCTTGTTGGGCGAGGATCTTTGCAGCCTGTTCCGGAGAAGGTCAGCAAAATTCTTGCCATTGCTACCCCAACCACCAAACGTCAGGTCAGAGCTTTGTTGGGTCTTGTGGGGTACTACCGTAGATATGTGCCCAACTTTTCCTCAGTGACAGCACCCATTTCAGATTTGTTGTCCAAGAAGGCAGGCCGCAGTGTGGTTTGGTCTCCAGCATGTGCAGAGGCACTGAAGACCATTCAGACCATTCTGTCTTCACGCCCTGTCCTGGTGCTGCCAGATCTTGCATTGCCATTTGTTGTACGCACTGATGCCAGTTCTCTGGGCATTGGTGGTGTCCTCTTGCGGGAACATGGTGATGATCTTCATCCTGTAGCTTTTGTCAGCCGCAAACTTCTGGACACTGAAATGCGTTACAGCACAATCGAGCGGGAATGTCTTGCCATCGTCTGGGTGATTTCTCGTTTCCAGCGTTACCTGTGGGGAAAGCAGTTTGTGCTCAACACTGACCATCGTCCCCTGACGTACCTGCTGTCTGGACGTTTCAAGAACGCCCGCATCATGAGATGGTCTTTGTCCCTACAGGAATTTTCCTTCGACATTGAGCCTTTGGCAGGAGCCAAGAACTTGTTTGCCGACTTCTTGTCGCGATCAGATTGTGACCAGGTGGTTCCAGACTCTGTCTGAATTCCTGTCTTGATTTTGCTACTGGCAGGTCATTTGATGATTGTAGCTAATCATGGGGTATTGTTGTTGTTTTTTGTGGTTTTTATCCCTTTGGAATATTGCATCTGAAGGATTGAAGCTATTTTCTCACTTGAAAATATCTTGTAAAAAGGAAACTGGGTCGTTTCTTTTTTCCCTGGAAGGGGGAATTGTGATGAAAGGCATCACATTGATAAAATATAATGTTCACTGGAACATAATTTGTATAGCTTTACTTTGTGTTAAAGGCTACGAACTGAAAGCGCTGCATCATTGTGTACGGATTTCGTGCATTTAGTTTTTCTCGTGCAGCACATGCATATTTTCAGCTGGAGTTGAATACACATTTTTTCCTTCGCCGGTCTGTCCTCTTTTCTAATTCACTTTGCTTTCTACCTTCGTACTGGCTGTCGAAGCTTGGTCAATCTGATTTGCTCTGCTGCCCTAGTGCAGAGGTAAGAGAAAGATAGCCTTAAGCATTTACAGATTTTAAACATTTGACTTCGTAAAGAGAAGATTTTTCATTTACTTTCCACTTAATTTGCAGATTGGAATCTTGTAATCTGTTTTCATTCTTTGTGAGGAATTGTTAAATGATGTTGTAAATATAAATCTTTTGTTGGTACTGATTTTTGGCAACTTTAATTCAACTGTAATTGGTAAATTATGGTTTCGTTTTCTTGTATGTTAAAGTATTATTTTGAAATTACCATTTCAAAATTCGGACAGCTTTCCGAAAACCATTGAGTTATTTAGAAATGTGGTTTTCTTATGTTGAGACATAACTATAACTACATAGGTGTCGGGAACTTTAAATGCATACTTTTGGTTGTTCACCATTATCGTAAAGTTAATTAATTACGATAAGTAAAGTTGCTTAATAGTGAACGAATGGAGTGTGCATGGAATAACAAACTATTAGTGTCGATGTACAGGGCACGCACGCATTAACATGCACACACAAACACAGACATGAGACTTATGCTAGTTTATTGTTTTCATCCTAAGAGCACCCAGTCTGTGCGCCCACGAGAAGGCTGCCAGGGTGACTGGAGGCGCCCACGAGCTGGTGTTGGAGCGGCCTGAGAAGAGGCGCTGGTGTTGGAGCGGCCTGAGAAGAGGAGGCATTCTGCCGAGTCAAATGCCCGGAACAAACGAGCGAGACTACGAGGTCGTCGGCTCAAATCAAGAACCTAGCGTGCAAATTGCTCCGCGAAAGAACTGAGTTTTTTTTGTGTGGTTGTGCGTGTTGCCCTTAGGTTTTTGCTGCTGTTACTATTCTTTGATATATGTATGATTGTGTGAGTGATTGAGTGTAAATAAATTGTTGTTAATATTTCAAATTGGCTTTGTTTATAATGTTTGTGGAGAGACTGAATAACGCGAGAGCATGTACTTCTGAATGAGTTGGATGTTTTGATTTCTGTCTTAACTTTCCGTTTGTGTGTGAATTTCGTTCGTGACAGCATCTGTTCTCCAATGTTGTTCGTTTACATTTGCATGTTCACAAACGGTGTTGTTATATGCTTACATTTATTTGGGTCATATTTCTTTTTCTTTTGCCTCACTCTTTTAGTTAATTAATGTACACAGAACGTGACCTGATCAACATAGAACGTTTGACTGAAATCGACGTTGTCTGCTTGAGTAGAGGAGTAGAGCCAATGACCTTGGGTAACCTACTTTAGCTTACTGGCTTGGTGCCCCCCCCCCCCCCCCCAGTTTATGTAGTCTGCTTTTTTCATTCATCCACATCCTGACACAACATTTGAAGAGCTTATGTCTTGTAGTTCACGAGATACAGCTTGGACAATAATATATAGCGCAAAGAAGGAAATTTCGGTTTTCAAGGTCACACGTCAAGGTGAAGGTCAGCATGGCGATAATTTATGCTCGGGTGTTTTCTACTCTAGGGTATACAGTGCCAGACACAATATGAAGCGCTTCTGTTAAGTACAAATGTGGAAAATATGTCTGAAAACACAATTTGTAGACCCCTACCACTTTCAAGGCCTATGATCTCCCGGACCGTGACCTTGACCTTGATCGGTATGCCACCATCAGAACGGGCATAAGCCAAAGTACCTACATGCCAAATTTGAAGACTAACACTAACGGTGTGGGAGTTATGGCCCCTGAAAGATTTTCGGTTTTCAAGGTCATACGTCAAGGTCAAGGTCACGACGGCAAAATGGTTTGCGCGGATGCCTTCCTCTCATAGTGACACACCAGCACACAAAAATTTACGCGATTCGGTCAACTCGTTCGAAATATATCCTTGGGACAGACAGAATGAGAAAAAAATGACCCTCCGATTTTCAGGCTCCAGCGATCTGTTTGACCTTGATATTGACCTTGATCGGTATGCCATCATCAGAACGGGCATAAGCCAAACCACCTTCATTCCAAGTTTCAACATCCTATGTCGATCGGTGCCCGAGATATGGCTAAAAATAGTTTTTCGGTTTTCAAGGTCGTACGTCAAGGTCAAGGTCACGACGGCAAAATGGTTTGGGCCGATCTCTTCCTATTAAGGAGGCACACCTTCACACAAAATTTGACGCGATTCGGTCAAGCGGTTCGGGAGATATCCTTGGGACAGACAGAAAAAGAAAAAAACCAAAAAAAACCCAGACAAACCAGCCCATCGCAATAGTCCGTCTTGGTGACGGAGTAATTATAACAGTTGGTGGGAGTTTTAGTTGGAAGACAGATCATTACTGTTTAACACCTTTGTGTGTGATCTGATCTTTAGCTATACTTCAACCATCTGTTCTTTCTAAATATATTTGATTGTAATTGTAATAGTTGGTGGAAGTTCTAGTTGGAAAGACAGATCATTAGTTTTAACACCTTTGTGTGTGATCTGGGCCTGTATTCACGTTGAGATAGCATGAGACTTAGCATCATGCGAACTTAGAAGCTCTTCCAAAAGTCCTATTAAATCCTATAGGACATTGGAAGAGCTTCTAAGTTAGCATGATGCTAAGTCTCATGCTATCTCAACGTGAATACAGGCCCTGGGACGGTATTCATGTTGAGATAGCATGAGACTTAGCATGATGCTAACTTAGAAGCTCTTCCAAAAGTCCTATCAAATCCTATAGGACATTGGAAGAGCTTCTAAGTTAGCATCATGCTAAGTCTCATGCTATCTCGACATGAATACCGTCCCTGGTCTTTAACTATACTTCAACCATCTGTTCTTTCTAAATATATTTAATTATAATTAATAGTTGACAGGGGTTTTGCTGGGTAGGTGGGTCACTGCATTAGTTTGGTGATTTGTTTGGCACCATTGCATGTGATCTGGCCTTGAGCTATTCCTGGGTCATCTATTTTGTTTTGATCATTGACAAAGTAAGTTAAAGGGAGAGAAGTCAGGGTTTTTTAAAGTAATAATTTAGTAGGCCTTTAGCTGCCGTTTCCCTTTCTTTTTTTTAATAATATTCAACGGTTGTTGTTTTTTGAATGGGTTATTAAGTGGAGGTTGTATTATATTTTTATTGTGACGTTATTATTGGTGTGTAATATTTGTAACGGGACATTGTTTATTTAGTGTGTTAAATTGCTTGGGGTTTGTTTACATGGCGGTTTGATTGTGTGAAAGATATATTATTGACTTGGTTTTAAATAAATTGCTTTGTTGCTTTTACGCCTACTTGAAATCACTGTGTCTGAGTTGTTGGGGTGTTAGCTAGAGTGGGTTTGTTTTATTATTTTTTATTGTACACACCCTTCTGGTCCGTGACAATGCTTTCCCCTTGATTATTTATTGATTTACTTATTTATCTATGCCTTGTGTCGATGATGATTTGGATACATTTGTGGGATGGGTGGAGGTGGATGGAATTGGGTGAGCGTGTGTGCTGGGGAGGGGGTGTAACAAATTGGGGTATTTATATGTACAGTTCATAAGTATGCAAGTGGTGCTCACAAACGATGCGGATGTGGGTGCAGTTGTACGTGTGTGCTATAGAGTGTGTGCATTGTAAATGAGTGAGAGAGAGAGAGAGAGAGAGAGAGAGAGAGAGAGAGAGAGAGAGAGAGAGAGAGAGAGAGAGAGAGAGAGAGAGAGAGAGAGATAAACTTGAAAATTTTAACTTTATTTTTCAAGGATAAAGATTTTAGGCAACGCCTAGTCTTCCAATCTGTCCTTGGTACATATACGAACATAGAATACAAACATGGCAAGGCATGATATTACACATACAGATTTGAACATAAAGGTAGCACCTTTGTACATATACGAACATAGAATACAAACATGGCAAGGCATAAAATTACACATACATACTTGAACATAAAGGTAGCAAAGCAGGTATTATGATAAAGACAGGTTGAAATACGAATTTATAGAATTACTTACGTACAGGTATAATTGTTAATACTTGTGCGGGCATACATACGTGTAACCATACACGCACACACCTGCACGTGCGCGCGGCACACGCAAGAATACATGCACATTCGCACAGATATATGTTGAAGCACGTATAAAAGAACTATACATTTTAGGACAGGGCAGACTAATGCAGCCTATGGTATGAAACTGGTAGCAATTAGCAAAAAAGTGCGGACAATTTAAACATTGAGTTTAGCACATTGTTGGAGAATAGTAAACAAACAGAGTGATGTGAATACATGACATCGTAATTAGCAATATAGCGTATCGGGATATAATAATTTATGAAGAAGAAGAAGAATATTTATTTTGTTTAAAAATCATGGAGGGTCGAATGTGTCTCTCGGAGACTCGTTTTGAAGGGTGAGATAGAGGAGCATAATCTAATGTCGGACTGAAGGGAATTCCATATGGAGGAACCCGAGAAAGTAAAACTTGACTTGAATTTATCTATTCTTGTGTGTGGTAGAATATAGTTACTTGAATCATAGCGATGTGAGGCTTGTGTAAGTAGATTTTTCAAGTATTGTGGAGCTAAGTCATAGTGTACTTTGTACATGAGAATGGCTTTATTATAGCTAAGCTGTGATTGCAGTGGAAGTATGTTTAACTGGGCTTGTTTTTCTGCTGTACTGAGTTCAGGGTCAGGAAGGATTATTTTAGCTCCCCTTTTGTGCATATAATTGAGTTTTAATAGGTGACAATTAGCAGCAGAGTCCCAGACTACAGATGCGTAATTAATGTGAGAGAGACAGTGGGCATGAAAAAACATCGTGCGTGCGTCTATATCTATGAAGGATGTAAGTTGTTTTAGTAGGAATAAGCTGCGAGCAAGTTTATGTGTCATCTTTTCAATATGGAGTTGCCATTTTAGTTCGTCATCTATTATCACTCCCAGGACTCGGTGCTCGCGTACTTGGTCTATGGCATTGTCATTAATATGAACATTTAAAATTAGAGGTTCTATTTGATGTTTTTGTCTTGAGGTAATTAACATGCTTTTGGTTTTTTTAGGATTGAGGACCATAAGGTTTTGGCAACACCAATCAGAAACATCAGGCAAAGCTGACTGAAGAGGGTTTGAATCGAAGACAGGTTTGATGCACTAGAATGGAGAGATGTGTCATCAGCAAAGAGATCATACGAGACAGAGTCAGCCGATATTGATAAAGGTAGATCATTAATGAATAGGCAGAATAGAAGAGGCCCTAAGACTGATCCTTGGGGTACACCAGCCTTTATGATCTCAGTGCACGAGTTTGTGCCATTACTAAAAACAAACTGTGTTCTATTAGTAAGATAAGATGCAAAGAAAGAGATCGTGTTTTCGTCTCGTAAATATAGCGCCAGTTTTTTTAAGTAGTATTTCATGCTTCACAAAATCAAACGCTTTCTTAAAGTCTAGGAATACAGAGCCTGTCATTTTGCCTTGGTTGATTGCTGAAAGCCATGTGTCACATAGGTGGACTAGGGCAGTTTGACAGGAATGGTGATGTCGAAAGCTAGATTGTAAGGGGTGAAACAAATTATTATCTTCTAAATATTGCATTAGATGTTTATGAATATGTTTTTCTAGTGGCTTAGACAGAACTGAAAGAAGAGAGATTGGCCTAAAATTATTCAAGTAAGACATATATTTACTTTTAGGCAATGGTATAACGTTTGTTGATTTAAGATCAGGTGGAACAATGTTCTGGTCTAGACATGCGTTGTATATGAAGGTAAGAGGTTCTATTATGTAGGGAAGTGAAAGTTTTAAGAGAGAACTACTTATTTTATCAGGTCCCATTGATTTAGTATTTTTTAGATTTGAAATAAGAGAGCCAACTTCGTGAACAGCTAGTGAAGGTATTTTAAATGAACCGCCAGGTTTAGCGTTAGTATTACAGAAGGTTTGAAAAGAAGGTGGTGGTGCATAGTCTTTTGCAGGTTGTGATGTATCTGTTGGACTTACAGACTCTGATAAATTTATAAAGTAGTTATTGAATGCATCTGGCGACCAGTTAAAGTTATTAGTTTGCTGGCTATTAGATTTATGTGTGATAGTGTTTATGGCTCGCCATAAAGTAGATGTGTCGTTGTTTGCAGATACCATTTTGTTGAAGTGTTGTTTCCTGGAGTCACGAATGAGATCATTGACTTTGTTTCTTAGTTTTTTAAATTCTGATTCAGCGTTTTCACGCTCCAGTTGCTTTTCTGCTTTAACATCATCAGGTAGTGAATCAATGTTTTCTTTCTTCAGCAATTTGTATTTGTATTTCAGTTGATTTCGTTTTTTCCTTGCTTCTGCTATTTGGGGAGTTAGCCATCCAGGAAGAGTAGAACTTTTCACTCTTTTGCTTCTAAGAGGTGCGTGTTTCTCTATTACGGATAGGAATGTAGAATAAAATACATCTAGAGCTTGAATAGGACATGAACAATAAAGTACATTATTGAAGTGTGCCATGCTTAAATCATGAAAAAATGCAGGTTTATCAAAGTGTTTAAATGATCTGTAGATATATAATATGTGTTACAACAGGGTCTGAAGAAAAGTGTGGAAGACTCTTGAAAATTCGCTGCAAACTAGAATATGGCCGTTTGTGTTCTTTATTTTCTTGTATATATAATATTTAAAATATATACACAGTTGCCTTAATCACTCAAAAACGATCATTCCACGAAAATGTTGTTTACATGAATTTTATTATTATTATTATTATTATTATTATTATTATTATTATTATTATCTTGTTGGTGTCATGTGAAACCATGTGACGATTGTAAAGACAATAACATTGATTGTGATTCTGATTCAAACGCACACATACATTTTCAGATGTTCTAAATTATCTGTTGTAGCGATTATGTTGCTGGGTTCTTATAGTCCTACAGTGTTCTTTGCAAAGAAAACAGAGGCCTGCAGTGGACGTGTCAGGTGGCCCAGGACATCTGTCCTCACTTTGAGGCACCACGCTGTCGTTTGTCCCTCCACCAACACAGCACCTTGAGGAACTCCTCCCTGAACACCTGTCCTCACTTTGAGGCACCACGCTGTCGTTTGTCCCTCCACCAACACAGCACCTTGAGGAACTCCTCCCTGAACCGTTTACCAGTCAGACAGTACAGGTAGAAATTGATGGCTGCGTTCGCGTTGCCAAGGTTAGCGGTTACAGCTGATACAAGATGTAATTGAAAGCGTTCATACTCTGATAGGCCCACTAAGACTGATGGAAAAAAGTACATAACATAATTGATCGTGCCTGGCAGAGTCAGAACCAGAAACACCATAGACACCACCATAACGGTCAAGGTCACAGACCTGGTTGTTTTCTCACGAGCCTGAATTTGTTCAGAGTTTCCTTGGGCAAGTTGTTTACTGGCTTCCTTAAGTGATATAATCAGTTTCCAAACCAAAATGCTGTTAGATATGACTAGGAATATGAACGGTAGAACAGAGTAAACAGAAAGCTCTATGTAAGAAAAGATTTTGTCAGCAAAATATAAGTAATGTTCATCGTTAGTAAATATACAGATGTACCGTTTTGTCTTTGCACTATATATTCTGTTAACTCCATATAGGTAGTGTGAATACAGTGCAGCAAAGAAGACAGTGATTCCTGCAATCAGCAGAAGAACAGATCGCCGTGTACACAGTACGTTAACACGATGTGGCCACACCACAGACATTGCTCTGTGTACAGTCATACAGACCAGACACCAAGCACTGATTGTGCCGCCTCCTGTGTACAGCCAGACATAGATTTTACAACCAACATCATGAACAGCTTCAATTAGTATGCCCAAAGTGTGCCTCAACCACAGTCCAAGCACAATTGTATAAAGGCTAATCAAATCCAGAACAGCAATAGCAGTGAAGTAGATGTTGAAGGCTGATTCCGCTGACCTCATTCTCCACGTGATGATCAGGATCATGACGTTTCCAAAAGTTCCAAAGACGAGAAGAACAGGAGGATAGATTTCTTGTATCCCTTTTCGAATAGAAATCAGCAAATACAGTAATTCTTCTGTGCCAGTAGTAGTAGTCATATCTGCTACAGTAGAATCATTCCAGTTGTTGGAAAAAAGTGAAGTTGACACCATTGGATTGGAGTCCTCCATTGTAGATTGTCACTGGAAAAAAGGGGGGGGGGACTATGCCTTTTCATCTGTTTAGTCTGTTTGTTAATTTTGAATTGAATTATCATTAGATAACAACAGTGACAAACGAACTGACATTAGAATTTCAATAGCAAACTCCTTTTGACAAACTGAGCAAAGAAGTATATAATATCAGAAGGATAAAGTTGCATGCGTCATTGTTTCTTTTTACTACTTTTCACAATAACAAAGACATAAATTGTGCAAACTGTGCAAAGACATACATGTGTAGTATTAATGAAAAATCTCAGTGAATTGCTAGCACCGTCTCCTAAGCTAAAGGACTAAAAAGTTGATGCATTTGAAATGCAGAATATTTTGCTTTGATTAACCTTTTTGTGTCCAATGTCTGTATTCAGTTATCATTAACTTTACATTTTCCTCTGTGTTTTAAAAGAAGAAAATAAAATGATGTGATAGTGCTGATTTGCTTTTCATCACAAAAGGGGAGGGCAAAACCTATGCAAAGTCAGCTGTTTCGACCTGCGAAGGTCTCCTCAGTCTGCATTATCATTTAAAATGCATCAACTCTTTAGTCCCGTAGATTAGAAGAACGGCGTTAGCAATTCACTGAGATTTTTCATTCAAACTATATTTATACTTTGATTAGGATATCCTTTCTGATCATGTCTTTTATCTTTTTAAATGATAAATTTAGAACATTCTTCTTTTTATCATTTTACATGATTTTTACCATTTGTGTTATAATCTAGTGCTGGCTTGCTTTTCTTGCGGATTTGCGATAAAGTCTGGTGCGAGGAAGACACCGTTCATTTGTAGAATTATATTCTGGCTCAGATTGGGACCTTACTGGACAGCCAATACAGGCCAATATGCATTATCTTGCACAAATCGAAACAGCTGTCTTTGCATAAGTTCTGTGTCTCCCTCTTCGGGAGTAAAAGAAAATAAGCACTATTAATTTTTATAATTTGTTTAGAACACAGCGGAAAACATCAAATTAATAATAACTGAATTTGTTTCTGAGGTCACAAATATAGACATTGGACACCAAAAGGTTAATAAAAGCAAAACATTCTGCATTTGAAATGCATCAACTTTTTAGTCTTTTAGGTTAGGGGAACAGTGCTACCAATTCACTGAGATTTTTCATTCCCTCTTCTGTTCCTTCTTCCTCTTCTCCACTCGCTCCCTCTCCCTCTCTCTCACATTATATCTTTCATTCGTTCTTTATCTCCCCATTCCCCCCTATCTCTCTCTCTCTCTCTCTCTCTCTCTCTCTCTCTCTCTCTCTCTCTCTCTCTCTCTCTCTCTCTCTCTCTCTCTCACCACCTCTAAAAAAACACGTGTGTATGTTATAATTTAAATTAATGATAATCATGTAGCGATAATGGAATATTAATAATAGTGCAACAAAGTAATACACACAGAGCAAAATAGCAAGCTAAAAGGATATTTACAAGCAAGGGGTGTACACAATCTGGCCATTTACTCCGTGATCCAGATGAGATGTTGGTACCAAACGAGTGGCAATTTCGAATGTGATTTGTTTTAGAATGGCACATGCCTCTGAATAATTAAAAAACAACATGCAAGCAACTTGGGTCGAATAGCTTATTATGCGTTTGGGGGTCGTTATTTAAGCAATAGTTAATGTAAGGACTCTGGAAAATAAATCAGTTGTTCTGGAGTACCTATGCTGTCGATTTGCTTCAAACTTAGCATACAGATGGTCAATACCTGTATGATAAGATGCATATCTCTGTGTATTAAGGAGTAGTAAGTGTTCCACGCCTGACAGGCAGCATGGTCACGAGCTGCTCTAATATTTTTTCCCCCATAGTGTTGTACTTAGATCGTCTATTGTTGTGAAAAGTGTACAAGTGTAGCATGATGGAGTGGTGGGTATTGGTGCTTGTTTTGTGCAGTTCTTCCGCCTGGTTTGCTAGTTATTTGGACTGCCTTTTTGTTTCAACTATCCACCTCTCTTGCTAACCAAGAAACGCCATTCCCCTACCAGCCTATTTGCCAACATGTGGAACCCATTTCGTCAATCCCCTATCCTTACCCATCCTCTCCCCCATTCTTGTACGGGCCTCTCCCTCCACTTGTTGAATCTACTCCATCCAGTCAAACCGCCCCTCACCACTCCCCCACCGTGCCTCTTTCTCGAATCTCCTACAGTCGAGAACAACTGCTGTCTGTTGCCCCAGCACCACTGGACCCCTCTGTAATAGAGGCCATCAAAGGAGTGGGAATTGGATATCATCTTCCCGGCGTCTGCACGCACGGTGGTGGACAGCGGAAACAAAGAAAGATCAGCACAGTGTGTGGTAACAGACCTGATTCGGCCACCACTAAGCTGCCAACGCCTAACACCAATCAACACTGGATCGGTCGACACGCCTTGCCTGTCAAGCGTCAAGCGTCTTTGGTGAAATATTGGTTGATCTATATTGATATTTAAGTTGTGCTGAGATTTTGTGATAATTTATAGTTGGCTCACCCTACAGGTTCTCCGTTAACTTGTGGCTGGTTGTTTCTGCAGAGTTTTACATTCACGTTTTTGTGAGCGTGCTCGAATTGTTTCCTATTTGAAATTTTCTCTCCACGTGTCTGTTTTTCATTTTCTTCTTTCCAAAAGCCCTCCATTGTTCATCCCCTTTGGTTTTCTGTTGCAAGTGCATTATCTATTTCGTTTGCATTGCTATTTGTTTGATTTGACTGATTATTTGTCACTGGTTGTCAAAGGTGTGTATGCATTAATTTGGCTAGTAAGCTCCATTATCTCATCACCTTCTTGTGTTGGGTATAATTAGTTGCAAACTAGTTGCCAGTGGATCTTATTGCTTATCTACTTTTTATTTTTTCTGTAATCATATTCAATTTGTGTTGTGTATGTATGAATGATTCATGTTTGCTATGACCTCTACTTTAGATACTTGGCCCAAACAGGGGGGACTCCGTATTGGATACCTAAATATTAATAGCGCCAGAAATAAGACAGATGAAATAGCAACAATATTACATAACAAAGGTAATCATTTTCATTTATTTTGTATAGCTGAGTCCTGGTTAACTGATGCAATACCTGATTCCCATATGTCCATGCCTAACTATGACATGATTCGTTTAGATCCCATGGCACCCCGTTCAACTGGCTTACTTTGATACTGCACACGTTCCCTAACGCTCAAAAGAAAACCTCACCTAGAAAATCACAGCATAGAAAGCATTTGGGTTGAAATGAGTTTAAAGCATTATAAACCGATCCTGGTAGGGTTTCTCTATAGAAACCCTGCCGAAAAAACTGACAGGTATGACAGATTCAATTCGATGATGGATGCTGCAATCCTTGAATCGAAAGAAATATTCCTTTTTGGTGATTTCAATATTGATCTAACATTGTCCGGGACTAAATGGAAACAAATGTATGCACTGTATGGACTAGAACAATTAATTGACATTCCAATTCGTACCACCGATCATTCAAAAACTGTAATCGACCACATTTATGTTACCAGTAAAGCCAAGATTATAGAAACGTCCTCTGTACAAACCTGTTGTAGTGACCATTCCTCTGTTTGCATAAAATGGATGAAAAAAGGCGTAAAAATTCCTAAGTCTGGCCATAAAGAAATATTTTACAGGTGCTTTAGGAATTTTGACCAAAATTATTTTCTACTTGATTTACTTAACTCGGATTTAGATTATGTGTATCAAATTAGAGACCCCGACGAAGCAGTTGATTTTTGGATTAATAAATTTCAATAAATATATGACCGACATGCCCCCTTAGTTAAAAAGAGAGTTAAACACACCAGAAAACCCCCTTGGATATCTAGTGATATTGAGAATGAAGGGTATAAAAGAGACAACTTACAAAATTCAAAAGACGAACAGGCATTCAATAAACAAAGGAACAAAGTAAACTCAATGAAGCGAAGAGCAATGACAAAATATTTTAAAGATTTAGTAACTTCATCTCAGAATCAAACAACAATCTGGAAAGCTATTCATCTGTTGACTAATAAAAACTATAATAATGCAGCCCAAAATTATGTAAAAGAACTATCTCCAGATGACTTAAACTCTCATTTTGCATATGTTGCTGAGAGTTAATAGCCAACGACAAAACTCATGAAAATGATCTGCAACTTCTAAGTGATTACTGTTCTTTAAAAAATATTTCATCGCCTTTTGCCATACCGCCTATACCTGTAAATGAAACATTGAACTACTTATTACATTTGAAACAATCAGGATCAAGAAACTTAAATGGAATTGACCGAAAGATTTTAAAACTAGCTGCGCCTGCTATTGCTGACACTCTCACTTATCTCTATTATCTTTGCATTGATAAGGGTCAATTTCCTGTAAAATTTAAGCAAGGTAAAGTTATTCCGCTATGCAAATCAGGTGATCGTGCCAGTCCGTCAAATTATCGCCCTATATCTGTACTTTCACTGCTGTCAAAGCCACTAGAAAAACATGTTCAGTTCCATTTACGTAACCACTTAAATCGATATGATCTACTGCATGAAAATCAGTCAGGTTTTCGCCAAGGCGTTTGATGTTATCAATCACGCCCTTTTAATAAGAAAACTCAAGCAGTACAAAATGTCCAATCATGCCATAACATTTAATACCTCTTTTCTTAACGACCGTCAACAACTTGTTGAAATCGGATCACAGAGATCAACACTACTCCCAGTTAAATTTGGTGTTCCTCAAGGCTCAATATTAGGACCCATCTTATTTTCTCTTTATATCAACGACCTACTGCTATATTTAAATTGTTCTTCCAAAATGTTTGCTGACTCATCTCTGCAGTCATGTAATAGTAATCCTAATGAATTGGTAAATGATCTACAGAAAAATATAGAAAATTTAACCAATTGGACTGAAATTAACCATATGTCCCTAAATGCTACAAAAAACAAAATGCATGTATGTTACTACACGACAAAACAGACAAAAAATGATAATTCCATTCCCACCGTTGTACATTCAGGGTCAAAAGATAGAAGAAGTAACTTCGCATAACGTTTTAGGTGTTATTGTCAATAACGATTTATTATGGTCTGAACATATATCTAATCTTGGCAAACGCATTTAAAAAAGGATATACCAACTTGCAAAAATCAAAAATTTTTAAAATCTGAACTCTCGAAAAACATTCTTTCATGCGCACATCTTATCTCTTATAAATTACGCATCAACTCTTTGGGACAACAGCAGTGAAACAAATCTGAAACAGATAAGTCGATTACACAAACGAGCCATAAAATTAATTATTTTAAAGTCAAACTCCATCACAAACAGTGATTACAATTCTTTAAATATCCTACCACTAAAGGACTGGCTATTATTCAACAATTGTTCATGCATGTACGGCGTTGTCAATGGAGTAGCTCCTAAAAAATCACTCAACGTTTCATTATCAACGAATGTAGACATACACACAAACTTTCTTTTCCCAGACCCCGTAATAACTTTTTTTTAAATCTAGTTTTGTATACTCTGGGGGTATGGCCTGGAACAATTTATCTTCTCCTTTAAAATCATGCTCCTCGAGGCAAGCCTTTATGAAAGCACTTAAAGCTAAGATGTTGGAAGCTCTATGAAACCGTCTCTGTAACTTTAGAAATGAGCGTCTAACGTGTCATAGCACTGTGATGTTCGCCAAAATTGGTGAACTCTCCGGGCTCACAACATACACACGCAAATCTGACTCCACCCAAAGATGTATACTCAACACCAAGAAGTTAAGGTTCACCAATCAATCATTTAGTTTATTGAAGTCATGGTAATAAGTTAACCTCTCGGTTAGTGTTAATTACGTATTTATATAAAAAAGGATCATCAGAAATTCAGGCCAAATCCGTTACCGTCAATCCAATCGAGCAATCCATGTCAGGCATTACTCACCCAAAAATTCACCACAAAACGTAGTTCATCACATCGTGGACAAAACCATCATCACCCCGAACCTCTATCTCCATATTCATAATCCGACACCTCTCTCTCGGGTTACTACAATATAATTTCACCCGCGTCCACGAATCATAATAGGACCAAAATGTCCGCAGAAGAAACAAAGAAAATGGAATACCAAACAATTAAAGATAAAACTATTTGGATAATGAAATCTGTTTAAAAACTGATCATTCTTCTTCTTCCTTTTCTTCCTCGTTTTCTTCTTCGTATTCTTCTTCCTCTTCTTCAAAACAAATTCCTTTCTAAGGACTAATCACTGGATTAGCTACACAATACTAACTCTTTTGAGAAAACAAAGGAGGACAAGTCTCTTACTAAAATTATAGTGAATCCTACATTTCTATGAGCCATCTGCTTCTTTTAATACCACCTATAAATTATCTTTCCCTAACCTAATTCAAACCCATACAAACTCAAGGAACACAGAAGAAGAAGATGTGGTCTCGCAGCCAACCCAGGTGAAAAGTGAATCTCCTTGTGTTACGCAGTATTTTTGGCGTTTTTTGTGATGCCATATTTCTGGTTTGGAACCTCAGCGCAGTATGCGTATCACGTGACGCGCAGATGTGTATTGACCGATTTCGTTCAGTTGAGTTCAGTTGCCATGTTTGTCTTGAATGGGACACATCGGTTTTTTTTGGTCCTCAGCTGTTAGCTTTGGGATGTGGACCTGGGGCAACTCACTTATGTTTTTTGTAAGCTGCTGTTGATGCAGGTTCGTACCTATGGGTTTACTCTCTTGTTATTTCTATGAATACAGTTGTTGCATTCCTTGTATGGAATTCTAATTTTGGGCTTCGTTTGGTGAGTTCGTTACTTGGTTGTGATAGACGTCAAGGTGGTGTGTCAAAGGTATTACTCTTTGTGAATGTTGGAAGAAGTCAATGATAGTTTGCAGGTTCCTAGGTGTTGTGTTGAGTGCGTTGTTGTTTGGTAATAATCAGTTTGTTCCATTTTGATGGTGGTTTGTTCTTTGTTAACAGGAGACTATTTGGTTGGTAAGTCTCGTGGGCTGTTAACACGTACATATTTTGGATAGCTTGTATATGGTTGGTATCGATCATTTCAGCTTCTGTGGCTGGCTAGGAGAGTGGTGTGGCATGGGCCCCATCTCCTTTGACGCGCTGACTATCCTTTCCGTGCGGTGGTCTGGAGCGAAGTGACAGAGTCGGCAACACCAGGATGCACGCGGGCAGACGCGACTTCGTTCTGCACCGGCGGGCCTGGTTGAAGAGAAAACGGCAGGAGTGCACTGGGAGCACCTACGCTATTTACTGCCAGTTTGGTTTGTGGGATTGAGTAGTAGATAAAATGAGTTAGTTTTGGATAACTACGAAGGAACCTACTACTTGTGTACTTGTAAATGGAGATGGTTTTGGAAAACTGAAATGGGAGACAATTTGAGGATTAATTAAGAAAATGTGTTATTGAAATAGTTTCCCTTTTCTAGGTATATTAAGAAAAGGCGAAACACCCGAAGGAATTTTATATTTAGTGTGGAGAGTGAACTGATGATGAATGATAATCGAATGTGAAACTTTCTTTTGATTTAATAGTTGACCAGGATTGAATTCTACCTGCTTTTGTGGACTGTTGTTGATTGTTCGTCTGTGTCGTGAGGTGTGGATAATTTGGAGAGAGAGAGAGAAACACGAACATTCTCATGCGCTTGCATAGTCATACACTTTGATTGTTAATGTTGAATATTTCCCCTCACGCACGGGTGTAACACTTGTCACAATTTGGTCCTAATTAATTCTGAATACAATTCACTTGCGGTAACGTTTTTTTTGCATTGACCCATTTATTATCGCTCTGGCCAACCAGAACATTTGTCACAAAACAATATCCAAACTACCAAATACATGCTATCTTTAAACTCTCATTTCGTCCAATGTCTATTCCACCTCTATTTACAAAATCTGCCTTGCGCTCACACCTGACAAGCACTTCAGTATTGATGTTACTTGAATCATGCCTTTGCTTATTTGCTTGTCTGAATCTCCCATTCTCATTCATGTTTTTTTATTTTTTTTATTTTTTAACTTGAGCTCTCCTCATTGTTTGCCCCCCTCTCCCCCTCCCGCCTCCTCCTCCTCCTTCTTGTTCTTCTTCACCTCCTTCTCCTTCTTTTTGTTCTTCTTCTCTAATTGCATGTATACATTTATTATTCGTATTATTTTGGATTTTATATAAATGTTTTCATATGTATATT
>CM065701.1:4755777-4785749 GCA_017654935.2 Phymorhynchus buccinoides | reverse complement strand
GACATTACATGAAAAATACTGGGGAGACTCTGAAAAGCGCAAGTCTATAATTATTATGACAAGGTATTAGGATTTATAACATTATTATTTGTGTCCACTGACACGTGTTAAAATTTAACTAAGTTAAGTTAAAATTTTACTTTTTAAAATTCTTTTGATATTTGGTCTTTGTTACCCAACCGAAACCACATCTCCCACAAATTCAAGGGCTACAAATGTTAAAAAGAAGTTCAAACTCCTATTTTATTCATACAAAACCAAAGTTGGTCCTTATTTAGTGTTTAAAAGAGTATAATGTACAAATATTTATTGAGTATCTACAAAGTATGAATTTATAAATATATTACAAAAATTATAGCAAAGTATACGTTTAATGTCCTACCGGGGGAAGATACTTCTGCCCCCGGGACTTCCCTATAAAATAGGGGGAAAATTTACATCACGGACCTAAGGGTTTATAATGTCCTACCAGGGGAAGGTACTTCTGCCCCCCGGACTTCCCTATACAGGGGAAAATTTACATCACGGACTTTATTTTAAAAGTTGCAAACTATGTATTTTACATTTTTAATAAAAAGGTTTACTTAAAATCTAAAAGATCCTATTTGGTAAGTATTGGTTGAGAAGAACTATACCTTTTATGTGTATGTGCACAAGGTTAAAACATAGGGCACCATGCTGAGTTCGTATGGTAGTAATTTTAATTGGAACTTGATTATCAGGGAGGCATCAGCTGATGCCCCCTCCCCCCGAGAGGGGAGACAACCCATATTAAGATATTTGTGGTATTGAATTTGCAATGGCGTATGATAACGATTAAGATAATGTGGTAGTAAAATATTGTTCTGTATCAAAATATATGTTATATTGTGATACAGTACAGTACATACACCCCGCTTATAGTAAAGAGCAGGGGAGCAAGGCTTTTCCTTTACTATAACAGGTTTTTCTTATAAACGATGTTCGGATATAGTAAAGTTTTGATGGTATTTTTTTGATCTTATCCGATGACGTTTTTGAAAGTCAAAGCTAACGTAAAATACTGAATATAAACCCATCCTACCCCTTCCTCATATGGTTTGAGGTCCAAAAAGGTGATTGGGTTTATACATGGTATAATTATTTCCCTGTGCACAAAGCAAAACTAGCTGTAAAAGCATATAGTGTACAACCTCTAACTTCCAGAACCGCCTTTGAATCTATTCATGCATGCACACGCACGTGCATGCGTGCTCACACACACACACACACACACACACACACACACACACACACACACACACACACACACACACACACACACACACACACACACAAGCACCGTGACCGAACAGTTTGCCTGCGGACATTTCGCCTACGGACACTTTGCCAGATGCCTATGGTCACCATGCTCACAGGACATTTTGCCTACTGGACATTATGCCTGATAATAGATTATCACGCCTGCAATAAAATATCACATTCTCATGATGCTACAGCAAAACCCGGTTATGAGAAAATCGAAGGGAGGTCATTTTTTGTTTTCATATATCCGTGTTTTCTTATATCCAAAACTCAGATAAAAGAAAACCTTTTTATTTTTTTTCTTATAACCGAGTTGAATGGGGAAAGAGTGAAAAAATAAAAGAGAAAAAGAGAAAAAAAATTAAATAAAAGACAAACAGAAACAAAATAAAGAAAAAAAAATGCTTTTACATAATTTCATGAATGAAAAAAAGGAAAAAATGCAAAACAAAAGGAGGAAAAAAAGAAAGAACAGAACAGAAAATTAAAAACAAAAATGAAGGCAGATGTGGTGTGGGTTGCATGATGAGCGAGCAAGATAGCGGAGAGCAGATGAATGATTGGGTGAGGTGTGAGAGTAACATATTTGTTTAAATGTAAATTCCTGTTTCTTGTTTTTAATCAATATTCTAATTTGGATGTATAACTTACTTTACATAGTGGAAGACAATATTGTATTTGCGTTTGTACAATGCCAATGGACAATAAGGAAACTTGCGACCTATGACTCATGTTTCACATCATAAAATCAAAATACAGCAAAACTCGGTTATAAGAAAATCGAAGGGAGGTGATGTTTTGCTTATTACCATATCCAAGTTTTCTTATATCCGAAACTCAGATATAAGAAAACATTTTGAAGTTTTTTCCCTTATAAACAAATTGAATGGGGGAAAAGAGAAAAGAAAAAGAAAAGAAAAGAAAGACAGAAAAACAAAACGAAGAGAAAATCCTTTTTCCTAATCTGATGCATGTCTTGCATCATAAAATCAAAATAGTCTACTAAGAAGAAGATTTAAAGGTGCCTACAACAACTTAACTAAGAAGCCTTTTTTTGTCTTTTTACTGTTATCAAATGCGTACCCCTTCACCTTTCTTGTACTGAATTATTACCATTTACTGTCCACCCATGCAGCTTTTCATAGATCATTTGTTTTTGTTTATGTGGATATTCGTCCACATATTCAGTTATTTGTATTTATCTTCTTAAAGAAATGAATTGCCTTTTCCTCTCTGCCATTACCACCAACACAAAAGTACCCATATATTTTTTCTTCTGCTCAACATTTATTTTGCACAGAATACTGAAGGAAAGTATGGAATAAAGGAACAAAAACAACTCAGTCTTGCAATCAAGTGCCTGTATTGTTTAGAATGTCTCTGACACAACTGGTTTGAGGTAAACTTTCCCTTTTTGGAACGACTTCAATTTTCTCGGAACATCCTTTCAGTTCAGGTCCATCTCACTTTTAAAGACACACTGACCAAACACGATTTCATCCCTTGTTTTTGTCTGGGTAGCTGTGACCCACATGCAAATTCCCCCAACTTCAAATTGAGGCTGCTCTTTAAAATGTTTCGTTTTCAATTTGGGGGCATTTGTATAGGAGTCAAACCTGGTCAAAACAAGATTTTGTACCAGCTATAAGAAGGAAAACACGTGGAACCCATGATTTTGACTCGTGATCTGGTGGGTCTTTAAGAAAATGTTGTCAATGGTAATTCGCTTATTAGTAAATATAACTTGCTTATAAGAAAATGAACTGTATGACATAATTTTCTTATATCCAAGTTTTTATTGCGGATGGGAGAAAAAATGTGCTTGCTTATAACCGAGTTTTCTTATAAGAGTTTCTTATATCCCAGTTTTGATCATAGATACGAAAGAAGTTTGGCAGGGAAATGTTTTTTGCTTATTGTAAGCAAGTTTTCTTATAAGCGAGTTTCTTATAAGCGGAATCGGCTGTATATATATTTTTGTCAGATTCCTTTTTCCACTAAGTAATGAGGGGACATAAACATATCTTTGAGTGCCTTTCAATTTCGTTGATGAAGGTGGGTAGAGGAAGTAGTGAGACTGCGACCTATACATTGATGACGTATTTACAAAGGTCAGGAAGAGGACACAATTTGCTTTATTGTAACGAGGAGGAACCACAATTAAGGAGTTTTTTAAAATTTTAATTATAACCCAGTTGTTATTATGGGTGGGTGGAGGGAGTGGTGAGACTGTGACGCATACATTGGTGACGTATTTACAAAGGTCACAAAGAGGACTTTTTTTTTAAAAATTGTAACCGAGGAGCCAGTCCTGTGGGGAACCAAACGTAACTTTACTATAGCAGATTTTTTTAAATTATAACCGAGTTGCTACTATCCGAGGTCTATTTAGTAATAAAACAGTAGACCTTTGGCCGGGAACCAGTGCTTTCCTTTACTGTAACCGAAATTTCTTATAACCGAGTTTACTATAAACGGGGAGTACTGTATGTTAACCCTTTCACCGCCAAAGTCGCATTTTAGCACCATAGTGATTTAACACCTAGGTCACTAAAAGGCCTCAAATGGGGTCCATTATCCAAAGACCCTATTGTCTTAGTTTGGTGAAGTAAGGATAGACCTTATTTTATATTATGCCACAGAAGAATCCCCGATACTACAGATGGATTTTGTTCTCTACCCAGGTATGGACATATTTGGCTGAAATATGGCTGGCGGTGAAAGTGTTAAAAGTTGCTATCAAAATTGATGAAGTAATCTATACAGTATTATGTTTCGATCAACACTGATGTAAAGTATTATGACACGATAAAATTTTTAATAAAATGTTGTTTGTTGAATAACAAATGTGTAGTATGTGCGCGCGCACCCAAAAGTATACGAACAATCATGCGAGAGATCCGACTGACAGGCTAGCGATCGCGAAACGGTTGGCTTTTTATTAATGGGAAATAATTATGCTGAATAAAAATAATAAGGTGATAAACGGCAGCAGCCTTTTTGTATGCAAAAATATTAAATTGTTCCATCAGTTCCCAAGGGGGGGGGGGGGGGGGGGGGGGGTAGCTACAAAATCTCCCCCGCCCTTGATGTTATGATGGAACCCATAGTTTTTTTTAAATATTTGAGTATTTTTAACAAAATTTATCATTATTCTGGCACGGAAGCCCAGGTAAAACAGAATTTAAATTGTAGTAATAAATAAGGAGGAGGTGGTTAACGATTCTTACTTGCTCGAGACGGAGGGAGGGAGGGAGAGGGACCCCTCCTCTCCGACCCGAGCAGTGGAAAGACGTTGCTTGAGTGGTCCCCAAAAGGGTAGGGAGCACCAGCGAAAAAAGCATGACGACTACGAAAGAGGCCTCCGGTGCGCGCGCCGGACACCCGCCCACTGGGGGAAGGAGTTAAAAAGAGGGTGGGCTCAAAAAGAGTCACTTCGGCCGTACGTGCGCATATTTAGATAAAAAGGGGATGGAGGGAAAGGGGAGCAGGAGTGTGGGCAGGTGTCCAGCCCGCGGCCTGGAGGGTCTCCACCCCCACCATTACTTATGAATGAAAAATGCTGTTTTACGTCCTCTCGGTCTGGAACAGACACATATGGGACATTTGTAAATACAAAGATGGTGGGAACAATACTGGAGGCAATGCCCGGAGGCAGTGCAACTCCAGTAAAGTCCCGATTTTTTAACAATACAGATAGGTGACCCACCATTACTTAGTAGTAAGTAATTTGGAATTTTACGTCCTCTCGACCCGGGAAGGCACATATGGGACATGTGTATTAGCTGGGTATTGTGAAATAAGGATAAAACATTTACAAGACATACATAGACAGAACGTGGACATAACGTATAATGGAGAGGGGGTATGGGGGTTCTCATATAAACGCAAGTTAAGACTTTCCACCATTACTTAATTTGAGGTCAAAATGGATGCCGTCAGTTCCGACCCACCAGGAAGACATATGGAGTCGGAATGGCGGATCAATTAAAGTGTGTATTTGGGTCAACATGGCTGCAAAGCGTCGGCCAATGAAAATGTAGTATTTAAAAGTACTGTTTAAGTGAAGGGTTGTGTGTCTGGACTCCTACGACACCTCTCCACTGCTCGCGCGGGGAGGAGAGGTCCCTCTCCCTCCCTGCCCCCATCCGAGTAAGACAGAATCGTTAACCACCCTCCACCACCACCATCATTAGTCCTATTTAAATATAGTATAGTAATGGATCCAAAAGTTGAGGAGTGTCCCCGTAGTCGTGGCGCATTTTTTAGCCGAGCCTGAGTCCCCCTGCATGGACTCATACGACGCCTTGCCACTGCTCGGTACGGGGGTGGTATTACACGCACAGTCCCCCCCCCCCCCCCCCCCCAAGCAAGAATCGGTGGTCACCCCTCACTATCATTACTATTATTGACATTACTTATATTATTTATATTATTTAAATATTATGTTTGTATTCAATACTCACTCGGCTCCCATGCCAAATAAATTAGTAGATACATTTTAAGATACCTATTATATGAAATTGCTTGGCCGGGGCAGGGAGGTTGTTCGTGCGGTCACCTGGGACCTGGTCCCCCTACACTCTGCACATAAACACACACTTTTAGGTCACTCATACACATGACTTTTTACTAGTAAACATTTCATCATTAAGCATTTTACCCGTTACAATTGCCATACCCCCAGGGATCTCTGGTTGTATGGTATAAAATCCGCCATACATTTTAATATAATATTCTATTGCATATAAAACTTTTTAGGATATTTTAACTTTTAGGGCTGTCTCGTTTCAGCCCTCGAATGAGATTTTTTTACTTTTGGAGCGAGCCATTTATCCCTCCATATATTTAATAACCTCGGGTCCCTTTTGTATATACCTCATCCGTGCGGCCTTTTCGTCCTTTCCCGTTTGGTCCTTTCCCGTTTGGTCCTTTCCCGTTTGGTCCTTTCCCGTTTGGTCTTTTCCCGTTTCGTCCTATGCCTTCAGACAGTGCCGTTTCGTCCTTTTCTTGTATTTAAACATAATACACATGGCGTTCACTCGAAAAGGCACGAACACGTGTACAACAGGTAAGGTTAGATAGGGATAGGGTTAGGATAGAACGTCCGGGAAAGGGATAGGGTTAGGATTAGGGTTGGGGTTAGGGTTAGAAAATTAAAAAAAAGTCAAGACAACATGGCCAACATGGCCACGCTTGACGTTGCCGTTATCCAATTAAATTGCAAGTAGATGGAGTCGATACTGCAGATAGCTTACTGTTTCGTGGACTCGTCAAACTGGGAAAGAGAAGCGTATAATCCTGCGAAGTTTATGCGACGTTCAGGAAAGGACGAAAAGGCACGCACAGCTGGCGAATATGACGAATCGAAACTGGAGCTAGGACAAAACGGCACTGGGTTTAGCGTCGGCGCGATTACGTCAAACACAGGGCAAAATCGTAATAGGACGTAACGGGATAGGACCAATCGGTACCTACCCATCCGTGCGGTGGTCCCCCCCTTGAGTAGACGGGCCCACTGACGGTTGTCACGCGAGGATGGCTTGCGTATGTCTCCGTCAGTGGGTGCGCCTCCACTTGGTGGTTGAGGACCCCCGGATACAGGCCCACTCCACCCTTTCCCCTACCCCCCCATCCCTTTTTCGTGAGCCGATCTCCCCTTGGGGTGTGTGGGCCCACGGTTGGTTGTTGACCCGGGGATGGCCCGCGTACCGCTCCACCTGTGGGTCTGCCCTCCCACGGGGTGTTTAGATCCTCAGGACCCCCTCCCCCCTTCTCTTCTCCTCTTTTCAGGGACCCGAAACCAAAACTAAGTCCATGATGTAAATATTGCCCCTTAGTTGGGAAGTCCTGGGGGATGGAGTTCCTTCCCCCGGTAGGACAGTATATTTGTAACGCTTTATATACCTTAATTTTTGTATATAGCTATAATAAAATTACATTTTTGTGAATAATAAAACAAAATTGTAAATACATACTTTTAAAGTAATTAAGGGCTAAAATTTGGCTTTTTAATAATAAAATAAAAACAATTTTTTAAACTTGTAGCCCTGAAATTTTAATCGAGTAGGAGGTTTCAGTTGGGTTTCGGTCTTCTACCAGAGTAACAAAATCATTTTAGCATAGATTATTTTTTTAAAGTATGAATACTATTTTACAATTTCAAACCTCATAGATAGTAAGATTTTATAATTTTATATCCTTTCAAACATAAATGCTATTTATTTGACATGTCGCTAAGAGTTACCTTCACCCCAACTTTTTATGTTTTGTCTCCGTGGTTGTGATGTCTGTCAATTATTTTGTTTTGTACATGTTTTATGTCCCATTTAAACAACTCACAAATAAGACATGTCCCATATGTGTCTTCCCGGTTCGAGAGGACGTAAAACACTACTTTTCATTCTCATGAAGAGTTGTGTATGGCTTCGGCTAGCCACACAAGAGGGGACCATTCCTTGTCACCTTAAGTTAATAAGGCTTTTGGGGTGAACGGAATATTGACAGTTTTTAATGTTTGTAACTGCCGTCGTTTTATTTAATGGATGGATTTTTTGCAGGTGTTGGATCCGGATCTGTATTTGCTTTTGGTCCCCTCCCCCCCAACAGGAGAGCTACAGGCTAGTTCGGCCAGTCTCATGAGGTTACTTTTAGGGCCTATTGGGGTTTGGTGACCGGAGGAAGGGAAAAGGGAGACAAGTCCCTCCAGTAGTAAGCTGGGTTTATGTGTGGTGCGAGCCATAGCAACTTGCATAAGAACTTGTGTGATGAAAGTTTCTGCAACTGTCTGGTTTTTGTTTTGTTTAATATTGAAATCTATGTTTTTTATTTCGGTCAAAATGGGAGTTTGTGAGAATGAGGAAGCGGTTGTGTCCGTTTGTCTGTCCGTCTGTGTGTTAGTCATTTTGTCTGTATATTTAGTAATCAGTTTGCTCATGTGAGTTGTCAGTTCGGTCATCAGGGATGTTGTGTGTTTTTGTAACTGTTGTGAAACTAACTGTTCCATTTTACGTTCCGAGTTTTGTTTTATTATCGCATTTTTGGCAGCTTCGATTTTGAGTGGTCTGCCTTGGGCACTGAGAATTATTTTTCGAAATTTAGTTTGTGTAAGTGAGGAATTGTTGTTGGACTGAATTTGGGTGTTGCCGTTGATTTCACTGTTGCTTTGTTCTGGTACTAGAACTGTGTTTTGAACTGTTTCTTGAGTGGTTTTGTGGGCTTTTTGGTTAAGGTTGTTTGGTTGATTTTTGGCTTTTGAGTTCCAGTTTCTTACTGCATTAGCATATGAAGGGGTTGTTCTATTCTCCGGTCGCCAGGAGGAGTCAACTTCGGGGGAGGGAGAAGGTGGAGGTTTTTGTTTTGGGGCTAGTTCAGTCTCCTGGGCCAATGTGGCCTGGCGAATGGCCTCGGAGTAAGGAATAAATGTTTCGGCCCTGATCCGGTTAGCTTTAAGTCTGAGTTTGTATTGCGGACATTCGCCGTAAGAGGCTGAATGTAGTCCGCCACAATTAATGCATTTGGGTTTTTTGGGGGCAGGATGTTGAGGAGTGGTCCAGTCCAGCACACTTGGTGCAGGTCTCTTTTTTTGACCTGCACTGATTTTTAGTGTGTCCGAACCAGGCACACTTTTTACAGCGTTTGACTGGAGCCACAAAGGGCTGAACTGAAAATTATTGTGCGCATATCTTTATGAAAGAGGGAAGAAATGGTTTGTTAAACACTATTTCGATGGCTATTGATTTAGAGCCGTCTTTATTATTGAGTCTGAGGACGCTTCTGGCATCCTCGATCAACGGAAGAAGGTTCTGTGCCTCCTCCTCCAAGGGGATTGGGCGAATAACCCCCTCGGTGGAGGCGGTCGGAATGATGCATTTGATTGAAATTTTAGATATAGGCGTTGGCAGCTTAGTGGTGGCCGAATCAGGTCTGTTACCACACACTGTGCTGATCTTTCTTTGTTTCCGCTGTCCACCACGGTGCGTGCAGACGCAGGGAAGATTATATCCAATTCTCACTCCTTTGATGGCCTCCATTACAGAGGGGTCCAGTGGTGCTGGGGCAACAGACAGCAGTTGTTCTCGACTGTAGGAGATTCGAGAAAGAGGCACGTTGGGGGAGTGGTGAGGGGCGGTTTGACTGGATGGAGTAGATTCAACAAGTGGAGGGTGAGGCCCGTACAAGAATGGGGGAGAGGATGGGTAAGGATAGGGGATTGAAGAAATGGGTTCCACATGTTGGCAAATAGGCTGGTAGGGGAATGGCGTTTCTTGGTTAGCAAGAGAGTTGGACAGTTGAAACAAAAAGGCAGTCCAAATAACTAGCAAACCAGGCGGAAGAACTGCACACAACAAGCACCAATACCCACCACTCCATCATGCTACACTTGTACACTTTTCACAACAATAGACGATCTAAGTACAACACTACGGTGACAAAATATTTAGAGCTCGTGACCATGCTGCCTGTCAGGCGTGGAACACTTACTACTCCTTAATACACAGAGATATGCACCTTATCATACAGGTATTGACAATCTGTATGCTAAGTTTGAAGCAAATCGACAGCATAGGTACTCCAGAACAACTGATTTATTTTCCAGAGTCCTTACATTAACTATTGCTTAAACAACGGCCCAAAACGCATAATAAGCTATTCGACCCAAATTGCTTGCATGTTGTTTTTATTATTCAGAGGCATGTGCCATTCTAAAACAAATCACATTCGAAATTGCCACTCGTTTGGTACCAACATCTCATCTGGATCACGGAGTAAATGGCCAGGTTGTGTACACCCCTTGCTTGTAAATATCCTTTTAGCTTGCTATTTTGCTCTGTGTGTATTACTTTGTTGCACTATTATTAATATTCCATTATCGCTACATGATTAACATTAATTTAAATTATAACATACACACGTGTTTTCTCAGAGGCGGTGAGAGAGAGAGAGAGAGAGAGAGAGAGAGAGAGAGAGAGAGAGAGAGAGAGAGAGAGAGAGAGAGAGAGAGAGAGAGGGGGGAAGGGGGAGATAAAGAACGATTGAAAGATATAATGTGAGAGAGAGGGAGAGGGAGAGGGAGCGAGTGGAGAAGAGGAAGAAGGAACAGAAGAGGGAATGAAAAATCTCAGTGAATTGGTAGCACTGTTCCCCTAACCTAAAAGACTAAAAAGTTGATGCATTTCAAATACAGAATGTTTTGCTTTTATTAACCTTTTGGTGTCCAATGTCTATATTTGTGACCTCAGAAACAAATTCAGTTATTATTAATTTGATGTTTTCCGCTGTGTTCTAAACAAATTATAAAATTTAATAGTGCTTATTTTCTTTTACTCCCGAAGAGGGAGACACAGAACCTATGCAAAGACAGCTGTTTCGATTTGTGCAAGATAATGCATATTGGCCTGTATTGGCTGTCCAGTAAGGTCCCAATCTGAGCAAGAATATAATTCTACAAATGAACGGTGTCTTCCTCGCACCAGACTTTATCGCAAATCCGCAAGAAAAGCAAGCCAGCACTAGATTATAACACAAATGGTAAAAATCATGTAAAATGATAAAAAGAAGAATGTTCTAAATTTATCATTTAAAAAGATAAAAGACACGATCAGAAAGGGTCAGCAACTGAAATGATATCCTAATCAAAGTATAAATATAGTTTGAATGAAAAATCTCAGTGAATTGCTAACGCCGTTCTTCTAATCTACGGGACTAAAGAGTTGATGCATTTTAAATGATAATGCAGACTGAGGATACCTTCGCAGGTCGAAACAGCTGACTTTGCATAGGTTTTGCCCTCCCCTTTTGTGATGAAAAGCAAATCAGCACTATCACATCATTTTATTTTCTTCTTTTAAAACACAGAGGAAAATGTAAAGCTAATGATAACTGAATTTGTTTCTGAGGGCCACACATACAGACATTGGACACAAAAAGGTTAATCAAAGCAACATATTCTGCATTTCAAATGCATCAACGTTTTAGTCCTTTAGCTTAGGAGACGGTGCTAGCAATTCACTGAGATTTTTCATTAATACTACACATGTATGTCTTTGCACAGTTTGCACAATTTATGTCTTTGTTATTGTGAAAAGTAGTAAAAAGAAACAATGACACATGCAACTTTTTCCTTCTGATATTATATACTTCTTTGCTCAGTTTGTCAAAAGGATTTTGCCATTCAAATTCTAATGTCAGTTCGTTTGTCACTGTTGTTATCTAATGATAATTCAATTCAAAATTAACAAACAGACTAAACAGATGAAAAGGCATAGTCCCCCCCCCCCCCCTTTTTTTCAGTGACAATCTACAATGGAGGACTCCAATCCAATGGTGTCAACTTCACTTTTTTCCAACAACTGGAATGATTCTACTGTAGCAGATATGACTACTACTACTGGCACAGAAGAATTACTGTATTTGCTGTCTTCTATTCGAAAAGGGATACAACAAATCTATCCTCCTGTTCTTCTCGTCTTTGGAACTTTTGGAAACGTCATGATCCTGATCATCACGTGGAGAATGAGGTCAGCGGAATCAGACTTCAACATCTACTTCACTGCTATTGCTGTTCTGGATTTGATTAGCCTTTATACAGTTGTGCTTGGACTGTGGTTGAGGCACACTTTGGGCATACTAATTGAAGCTGTTCATGATGTTGGTTGTAAAATGTATATCTGGCTGTACACAGGAGGCGGCACAATCAGTGCTTGGTGTCTGGTCTGTATGACTGTACACAGAGCAATGTCTGTGGTGTGGCCACATCGTGTTAACGTACTGTGTACACGGCGATCGGTTCTTCTGCTGATTGCAGGAATCACTGTCTTCTTTGCTGCACTGTATTCACACTACCTATATGGATTTACCAGAATATATAGGGCAAAGGTAAAACGGTACGTCTGTATAATGACTAACGACGAACATTACTTATATTTTGCTGACAAAATCTTTGCTTACATAGAGCTTTCTGTTTACTCTGTTCTACCATTCATATTCCTAGTCATATCTAACAGCATTTTGGCTTGGAAACTGATTACATCACTAAAAGAAGCCAGTAAACAACTTGCCCAAGGAAACTCTGAACAAATTCAGGCTCGTGAGAAAGCAACCAGGTCTGTGACCTTGACCGTTATGGTGGTGTCTATGCTGTTTGTGGTTCTGACTCTGCCAGGCACGATCAATTATGTTATGTACTTTTTTCCATCAGCCTACGTGGGCATATCAGATTATGAACGCTTTCAATTATATCTTATATCAGCTGTAACCGCTAACCTTGGGAACACGAACGCAGCCATCAATTTTTACCTGTACTTTCTGACTGGTAAGCGGTTCAGGGAGGAGTTCCTCAAGGCGCTGTGTTGGTGGAGGGACAAACGACAGCGTGGTGCCTCAAAGTGAGGACAGATGTCCCGGGCCATCTGACACGTCCACTACAGTCCTCTGTTTTCTTTGCAAAGAACACTGTAGGACTATAAGAACCCAGCAACATAATCGCTACAACAGATAATTTAGAACATCTGAAAATGTATGTGTGCGTTCGAATCAGAATCAGAATCAATGTTATTGTCTTTACAATCGTCACATGGTTTCACATGAGACCAACAAGATGATAATAATAATATGCAAACAACCTGATTCACACTTCTCAGGGGTCAAACTTTCCAAAAAACATTATCTTCAAAATTCCCCAAGGGGTACTGTGTAGGTCCCGTGAAGGTCTAAACATTATTATTGTGGCGGGTCACCTTGGCCATCATGGCAACAAAATCGTCTAGCCAGCTAAACGTTGAGGAGGGATTCCTGTAAACAAAACCAATTAAAAAAGATAGGGATCTTGAATATTTAACCTCTAACCATATACATTCTACTAACGATTCTATATCTACTCTCCTTTTAGTAAACTTAACTAGACTATCATGTATGTATGTAGTTATGCCGGTTTCACCTTTGCGTTGGGCATCACGGCGGAGAATGGTGTAGTGGGGGATGTGAAGGAGTTCATCAGATATGCCTGAGTGCAGGCGTGTTTCTGTGAGTCCGAGAATGTGGGTGTTCATTGAGTAGCAAGGAGATGTCGGCAAGCTTATTGTACAAATGATAAACATTTATGTGACTAATTTGAATCCCTGTGACTCGATTGTCATTACTATGGGTGCACATTTTAATAATACAAGTGACAGAACATGCAATCAATAACGAGCAAAAAAAAAAAAAAAAATGTGTAAGTAACAAACAAACAAAAAAACAAAATGGAAAATAATAAAACCCAATAAAGAACAAAACAAAAAGAAGAAAGAAAATCAAAAGACAGGCAATCCTGACGCAAAACTGGTACCGTCACCATTTGAATCCTCAAAAGGACTAGGCACGTTACCAAGACCTATCAGCCTAATGTAGGAGATCACTAAACCACTATGCCACTATGCTGGTGAATCTCCACAGCCACGCTAGATTCGCTGAACAGCTGTAAGGGAAGGGGGGGGGACGAAATAAAGGGGAAGGGGCGTGTTTAGCGCAACAGGTTCACATTGGTCACTATTGTTTCTTCCCCGACAGAGGAAGCCAATGAAAGGGAGGGGGGGGGGGAGAGAAAAGAAATAAAGGGGAAGGGGAGTGTTTAGCGCAACAGACCCCAATCACACAATCCCCTCATGGCTCTTCCAGCCCGGCTCCCACCGGTGGCCATCCTCCTGAGAGGACTGATCAGGACATAATTACATCCCAGGCCATTGATCAGATGGAAACAAACCAAGATGACAACATTTTTAGGATTTGGGGACCCAACCCGATCGCCCCCCAGCCTACTAGTGTCAACAACAAATCTCCATCCCAAACCCAAACAGTGGGCCACCGGCCCACTAGTCCAAAATCAAAAAGTCAGAACCGCCCGCCAAGCAAAAGGCGCACCAACAACGACCAACTCCCCCCTGAATTCCTCAAATTCCCAGTAAAAGTCCAAGATCTTTCAAAATGTGGCATTACCCTATAACAGTTGGCTGATCGGCTGCCAGTCGGCCAAACAACAGACAAACCTAGCTGCCATGACAGAAGTCGCCAATATAAACATTAAGTGTACCATTCCATCCGCCACGACCGAAGGAGTCATTAAGGGGATTCCCCTTTCCGAGAGCGTGCTTGACATGCTCCCCCATATACCAGAAGCTAAGAGTGCAATAAGACTCAAAAATCGCGACGGTTCCGACTCAAGAGCAATCAAAATTATCTTCACTTGCACCTACTTGCCTGACTTCATCAAAATTAACGCCGTCGAATACAGGGTGCACACTTATGTTGCCCCGGTGCGTAGGTGCCAAAACTGTGCCCGACTCGGCCACACAGCCCAACACTGCCGCGCTACCAACAAGACCTGCGCCCGTTGCTCTCAAACAGGACACCTGGCCGCCGAGTGTCAGTCCGCTGAACGCAAATGCGTCAATTGCTCCGGAGGCCACTCGGCGGCTTACGTCGGGTGTCCTGAATACAAACTACGGCTTCAAGCTAACAAATTCCGGGGCGAGACCTTCCTCCCCTACGCAGAGGCGATTAGGAGAGCCAAGGCGGCCATCGACCAAAACCACAAACACAAACAAAAACAAAGCAGCACCCCTCCCCCTTCCCCCCTCCCCCCTGTAGATCCGTCTTGGAGGACTGGGAACGCCAATGGGCGTTCGGCCCCCATCAGCTACGCCGATGCTGCCAGACCTAGGCTCCCCACAAAACCAAGCCCCGCCCCCCGCCGCCAACTAACTCAACAAAAACCAATCATCCTGCAAAAAACTCCACCAGCCCCACTAGCCCCCACCAAAAAAAGCTACGCTCTTTCTAAGGGCATGCCCTCAAGCTTTCGCCGAAGAATCCCCTCCTACCAGGCCACTCAATATAAACTCAAAGCCCAAGCCCTTAAGAACTCACGAGCCAAAAGCCTACGGCCCTTCGTAACATTAAAAAAGTTAATAAAGCAACAGGAGGGGATCCCATCTCCTACAGAATACTTAAACAACTACCCCCAACATTTCTGTCAATCCTTAATCGCTTTAACTCTAGGTGTTGGGAGAGCGGGGAAGTGCCCCAGGCATGGAAATGTGCACAGGTAGTCGGGATCCTGAAAAATGGGAAACCAAAACAGGATCCCAAAAGCTACCGCCCCATCTCCCTCACCCCTCACCTGGGTAAGGTGTATGAAAGAATCGTGCGTTCACGATTAGAATACCATTTACAAAGAAATAATATACTCCCCCAAGTACAAGCAGGTTTTAGAAAGTACAGAAGTTGCACAGAACAGATTGTTAAGCTTACCTCCCATGCCAGGAAAGCCTTCGCCCGCCAGAAAAGCGTGCTAGTCACCTTTTTTGACATCAAGGGTGCTTATGACACTGTCTGGCATGGGAGACTACTCCAAAAACTTAGCAGGCTCGGCGTTGAAGGAAACCTTTTCAACTTAATTAAATCCTTCCTAGAAAACCGCTCCATGAGAGTAAAAGTGGGCCAGTCCCTCTATGACAGTCACTCGCTGGATATGGGGGTGCCCCAAGGTAGTATAATTGCCCCTGCTCTTTTCAACATTATGCTGTCAGATATATCTAAAACAAACATTAAGAACAATAAAATTAGTATGTATGCAGATGACATAGCAACCTGGACCTTAACTAAGAAAAAACTCAATCAATCAAAGCTCAAAGAAGCCCTAAAACAACATCAAAAACAAACTGACCTAATAGCCCACTATCTCCAAGACAACGGTTTCTCACTAGCCCCAAATAAATGCCTCTTCCTAATACTAACCAACATTAAAAAGCCCTCAGTTAACTACAACCTATCAATAACCATTACCGGACAAGCAGTATCGGCCTCTAACCACGCTAAATTTTTAGGTGTCATTATAAATTATAACCTCTCCTGGTCTGAACACATCAACTATATAACTAGGAAAGCTTATAAAATACTAAACTTCATTAAAATCATCTCTCAGGAAAAATACTAACCAACCTAGTAAGATCACTCGTCCGCAGCCAATTAGTATATGGAATAGAAGCAATGCACTCCCTAACAACACACGACCTACTTAAACTACAAAGAATAGAACTCCGTGGCCTTAAGATAGCTTTGGGGCTCCCCCGTTATGCGGTGACTGACCTTATCTATCGGGATGTGGGCTGGCTCCCGCTGCGTAAATTACTAAAGCTCAACTGTTCCATCCTCCTTCCCCGTATATATGCCACCCAAACTTACTCAGACTTTGAATTTTATAACTTCTCGGACCCATATTACCACTCCCACCCTGACCACATAACTAAACATCCGTCCCTGTATCACAAAACCATACCCATAACCAAATACACGGAAGATCTGTTTCATGAGGCAGGAGTCAACATAGCGGAAGTCTCCACCCACCCCACATATGACTATCCACAGTGGGAGGTGACCCCGATAACAACAGACACCTCCTTACACGAACAATATTCCAAACAAGAGGACCCAAACAGAATAAAAGTCGCAGCATTAGAAAAAATCCACAGCCTTCACCAACACCTTCTCATATACACAGACGGCTCTAAAATCAATCAACAAACAGGCTGCGCATTTACAATTCCAGACCTCAAAATAACTAAATCATTTCAACTAAATAATAATATCTCAATATTCAGCGCCGAACTTTGGGCCATACTAGAAGCATGCTCTTACATTAATAACTTTCCAAACCCACCACGAAGCGCAGTCATACTATCAGACTCACTCTCATCTATCCAAGCTTTAGTAGGTAACTCCAAAAACAGACGCTCTGTCGTACAAGAAATCAACTTCCTCATACATCAGATCACAATTAAGGGCACTGACTTATCACTAGGCTGGATCCCTTCCCACTGTGACCTACACGGCAATGACCAGGCCGACTGGGCCGCCAAACAGGCGGCCCTCGGTCGGGCCGGCACTAAAATAAATATTAAACTCTCAATCCCAGAATTCAAATCAATCCTCATGAAAACCTCCTTCCAGGGGTGGGCTAGGGAACTTGAAACCCGGTGTAAAGCTCACTCCTGGGATCATCAAATTGTAACGGGGGGACTTTTTCCCCCCGTACCTCGGTCTGTCCTATCCCTGATCTACAGACTCAGAACCAAGGCCACATACTACAAATTTAAAGAAATAGAATGTGAGTGTGGAGACTTCCTAACAGTAGATCACTTATTCTCACAATGTAACACAATCACCCCCGAATTAGACAAACTAGTAACAAAACTCAAAATAAATAAGATCCCCTTCACAAAACAATCCATAATCCATAGCCAAACTCATGGCTGGCAACCCATAATCTGGCTGGCGGAGGCCCTCGGCAGGGCTCCGTTTGGCTACCTTTTCTAACTCAACAATATCTCTCTGCACAATAACCTAAAATAAAGCCCTCCCCCGTGACCCCTGGTCTGGTGTATGCTGCCTCTCCAAAGGGCCCCACTCCCACTCCCCAGTGACTCGGGTGGCTCCCCCCCGCCGGACGGGCGACCGGCGGGAGCGCAGGTGTGCTCGGAAGCCCTATTGGCTCCCTCGTGAGGCACCCGCCCGTAAATCTCCTCGCGCGGTAGCTAGGACCTCCCCGCTCAGAGCGCTAGTAGACGTGGCGGGCGCTCACGAGGGAGCCAATAGGGTTCCGAGCACACCTGCGCTCCCGCCGGTCGCCCGTCCGGCGGGGGGGAGCCACCCGAGTCACTGGGGAGTGGGAGTGGGGCCCTTTGGAGAGGCAGCATACACCAGACCAGGGGTCACGGGGGAGGGCTTTATTTTAGGTTATTGTGCAGAGAGATATTGTTGAGTTAGAAAAGGTAGCCAAACGGAGCCCTGCCGAGGGCCTCCGCCAGCCAGATTATGGGTTGCCAGCCATGAGTTTGGCTATGGATTATGGATTGTTTTGTGAAGGGGATCTTATTTATTTTGAGTTTTGTTACTAGTTTGTCTAATTCGGGGGTGATTGTGTTACATTGTGAGAATAAGTGATCTACTGTTAGGAAGTCTCCACACTCACATTCTATTTCTTTAAATTTGTAGTATGTGGCCTTGGTTCTGAGTCTGTAGATCAGGGATAGGACAGACCGAGGTACGGGGGGAAAAAGTCCCCCCGTTACAATTTGATGATCCCAGGAGTGAGCTTTACACCGGGTTTCAAGTTCCCTAGCCCACCCCTGGAAGGAGGTTTTCATGAGGATTGATTTGAATTCTGGGATTGAGAGTTTAATATTTATTTTAGTGCCGGCCCGACCGAGGGCCGCCTGTTTGGCGGCCCAGTCGGCCCGGTCATTGCCGTGTAGGTCACAGTGGGAAGGGATCCAGCCTAGTGATAAGTCAGTGCCCTTAATTGTGATCTGATGTATGAGGAAGTTGATTTCTTGTACGACAGAGCGTCTGTTTTTGGAGTTACCTACTAAAGCTTGGATAGATGAGAGTGAGTCTGATAGTATGACTGCGCTTCGTGGTGGGTTTGGAAAGTTATTAATGTAAGAGCATGCTTCTAGTATGGCCCAAAGTTCGGCGCTGAATATTGAGATATTATTATTTAGTTGAAATGATTTAGTTATTTTGAGGTCTGGAATTGTAAATGCGCAGCCTGTTTGTTGATTGATTTTAGAGCCGTCTGTGTATATGAGAAGGTGTTGGTGAAGGCTGTGGATTTTTTCTAATGCTGCGACTTTTATTCTGTTTGGGTCCTCTTGTTTGGAATATTGTTCGTGTAAGGAGGTGTCTGTTGTTATCGGGGTCACCTCCCACTGTGGATAGTCATATGTGGGGTGGGTGGAGACTTCCGCTATGTTGACTCCTGCCTCATGAAACAGATCTTCCGTGTATTTGGTTATAGGGTATGGTTTTGTGATACAGGGACGGATGTTTAGTTATATGGTCAGGATGGGAGTGGTAATAAGGGTCCGAAAAATTGTATAAAATTCAAAGTCTGAGTACAGTTTGGGTGGCATATATACGGGGAAGGAGGATGGAACAGTTGAGCTTTAGTAATTTACGCAGCGGGAGCCAGCCCACATCCCGATAGATAAGGTCAGTCACCGCATAACGGGGGAGCCCCAAAGCTATCTTAAGGCCACGGAGTTCTATTCTTTGTAGTTTAAGTAGGTCGTGTGTTGTTAGGGAGTGCATTGCTTCTATTCCATATACTAATTGGCTGCGGACGAGTGATCTTACTAGGTTGGTTAGTATTTTTCCTGAGAGATGATTTTAATGAAGTTTAGTATTTTATAAGCTTTCCTAGTTATATAGTTGATGTGTTCAGACCAGGAGAGGTTATAATTTATAATGACACCTAAAAATTTAGCGTGGTTAGAGGCCGATACTGCTTGTCCGGTAATGGTTATTGATAGGTTGTAGTTAACTGAGGGCTTTTTAATGTTGGTTAGTATTAGGAAGAGGCATTTATTTGGGGCTAGTGAGAAACCGTTGTCTTGGAGATAGTGGGCTATTAGGTCAGTTTGTTTTTGATGTTGTTTTAGGGCTTCTTTGAGCTTTGATTGATTGAGTTTTTTCTTAGTTAAGGTCCAGGTTGCTATGTCATCTGCATACATACTAATTTTATTGTTCTTAATGTTTGTTTTAGATATATCTGACAGCATAATGTTGAAAAGAGCAGGGGCAATTATACTACCTTGGGGCACCCCCATATCCAGCGAGTGACTGTCATAGAGGGACTGGCCCACTTTTACTCTCATGGAGCGGTTTTCTAGGAAGGATTTAATTAAGTTGAAAAGGTTTCCTTCAACGCCGAGCCTGCTAAGTTTTTGGAGTAGTCTCCCATGCCAGACAGTGTCATAAGCACCCTTGATGTCAAAAAAGGTGACTAGCACGCTTTTCTGGCGGGCGAAGGCTTTCCTGGCATGGGAGGTAAGCTTAACAATCTGTTCTGTGCAACTTCTGTACTTTCTAAAACCTGCTTGTACTTGGGGGAGTATATTATTTCTTTGTAAATGGTATTCTAATCGTGATCGCACGATTCTTTCATACACTTTACCCAGGTGAGGGGTGAGGGAGATGGGGCGGTAGCTTTTGGGATCCTGTTTTGGTTTCCCATTTTTCAGGATCCCGACTACCTGTGCACATTTCCATGCCTGGGGCACTTCCCCGCTCTCCCAACACCTAGAGTTAAAGCGATTAAGGATTGACAGAAATGTTGGGGGTAGTTGTTTAAGTATTCTGTAGGAGATGGGATCCCCTCCTGTTGCTTTATTAACTTTTTTAATGTTACGAAGGGCCGTAGGCTTTTGGCTCGTGAGTTCTTAATGCAGTTGGGCTTTGAGAATTTATATTGAGTGGTGCCTGGTAGGAGGGGATTCTTCGGCGAAAGCTTGAGGGCTTTGGCGAATGTTAGAAAGAGCGTAGCTTTTTTTGGATGGGGGCAGAGAAGTGTTTTTGGGGGCCCGGTGGAGTTTTTTGCAGAGATGATTGGTTTTTGTTGAGTTATCTTTTGGCGGCGGGGGGGCGGGGCTTGGTTTTGTGGGGAGCCTAGTTTATCTGGCAGCATCGGCGTAGCTGATGGGGCCTCTGCACCGAACGCCCATTGGCGTTCCCAGTCCTCCAAGACGGATCTACAGGGGGGAGGGGGGAAGTGGGTGTCTGGGGTAGCTGGCTGTTTGTGTTATTTGTTTGTGTTTGTGTCTAGTTTTGGTCGATGGCAGAGCCTTGTTGCCTCTCCTAATCGCCTCTGCGTAGGGTCTTTGAAGGTCTCGCCCCGGAATTTGTTGGGCTTGAAGATCGTAGTTTGTATTCAGGACACCCGACGTAAGCCGCCGAGTGGCCTCCGGAGCAATTGACGCATTTGCGTTCAGCGGACTGACACTCGGCGGCCAGGTGTCCTGTTTGAGAGCAACGGGCGCAGGTCTTGTTGGTAGCGCGGCAGTGTTGGGCTGTGTGGCCGAGTCGGGCACAGTTTTGGCACCTACGCACCGGGGCAACATAAGTGTGCACCCTGTATTCGACGGCGTTAATTTTGATGAAGTCAGGCATTATTTAGTGTAGGAATAGTATTGAATAGACAGTAAGTGAGGTTTTGTAGATAATTTTGAATGCTCTTGAGTCGGAACCGTCGCGAAATTTGCTGAGTCTTATTGCAGAAGCCTTAGCTTCTGGTATGGAATGGAACTCTAAGGGAGCATGTCAAGCACGCTCTAAGAAATTAATAAGGAAAGGGGAATCCCCTTAATGACTCCTTCGGTCGCCCTGGCGGATGGAATGGTACACTTAATGTTGGTATATTGGCGACTTCTGTCATGGCAGCTAGGTTTGTCTGTTGTTTGGCCGACTGGCAGCCGATCAGCCAACTGTTATAGGGTAATGCCACATTTTGAAAGATCTTGGACTTTTACTGGGAATTTGAGGAATTCAGGGGGGAGTTGGTCGTTGTTGGTGCGCCTTTTGCTTGGCGGGCGGTTCTGACTTTTTGATTTTGGACTAGTGGGCCGGTGGCCCACTGTTTGGGTTTGGGATGGAGATTTGTTGTTGACACTAGTAGGCTGGGGGGCGATCGGGTTGGGTCCCCAAATCCTAAAAATGTTGTCATCTTGGTTTGTTTCCATCTGATCAATGGCCTGGGATGTAATTATGTCCTGATCAGTCCTCTCAGGAGGATGGCCACCGGTGGGAGCCGGGCTGGAAGAGCCATGAGGGGATTGTGTGATTGGGGTCTGTTGCGCTAAACACTCCCCTTCCCCTTTATTTCATTGGCTTCCTCTGTCGGGGAAGAAACAATAGTGACCAATGTGAACCTGTTGCGCTAAACACGCCCCTTCCCCTTTATTTCGTCCCCCCCCCTTCCCTTACAGCTGTTCAGCGAATCTAGCGTGGCTGTGGAGATTCACCAGCATAGTGGCATAGTGGTTTAGTGATCTCCTACATTAGGCTGATAGGTCTTGGTAACGTGCCTAGTCCTTTTGAGGATTCAAATGGTGACGGTACCAGTTTTGCGTCAGGATTGCCTGTCTTTTGATTTTCTTTCTTCTTTTTGTTTTGTTCTTTATTGGGTTTTATTATTTTCCATTTTGTTTTTTTGTTTGTTTGTTACTTACACATTTTTTGTTGTTGTTTTGCTCGTTATTGATTGCATGTTCTGTCACTTGTATTATTAAAATGTGCACCCATAGTAATGACAATCGAGTCACAGGGATTCAAATTAGTCACATAAATGTTTATCATTTGTACAATAAGCTTGCCGACATCTCCTTGCTACTCAATGAACACCCACATTCTCGGACTCACAGAAACACGCCTGCACTCAGGCATATCTGATGAACTCCTTCACATCCCCCACTACACCATTCTCCGCCGTGATGCCCAACGCAAAGGTGAAACCGGCATAACTACATACATACATGATAGTCTAGTTAAGTTTACTAAAAGGAGAGTAGATATAGAATCGTTAGTAGAATGTATATGGTTAGAGGTTAAATATTCAAGATCCCTATCTTTTTTAATTGGTTTTGTTTACAGGAATCCCTCCTCAACGTTTAGCTGGCTAGACGATTTTGTTGCCATGATGGCCAAGGTGACCCGCCACAATAATAATGTTTAGACCTTCACGGGACCTACACAGTACCCCTTGGGGAATTTTGAAGATAATGTTTTTTGGAAAGTTTGACCCCTGAGAAGTGTGAATCAGGTTGTTTGCATATTATTATTATCATCTTGTTGGTCTCATGTGAAACCATGTGACGATTGTAAAGACAATAACATTGATTCTGATTCTGATTCGAACGCACACATACATTTTCAGATGTTCTAAATTATCTGTTGTAGCGATTATGTTGCTGGGTTCTTATAGTCCTACAGTGTTCTTTGCAAAGAAAACAGAGGACTGTAGTGGACGTGTCAGATGGCCCGGGACATCTGTCCTCACTTTGAGGCACCACGCTGTCGTTTGTCCCTCCACCAACACAGCGCCTTGAGGAACTCCTCCCTGAACCGCTTACCAGTCAGAAAGTACAGGTAAAAATTGATGGCTGCGTTCGTGTTCCCAAGGTTAGCGGTTACAGCTGATATAAGATGTAATTGAGAGCGTTCATAATCTGATATGCCCACGTAGGCTGATGGAAAAAAGTACATAACATAATTGATCGTGCCTGGCAGAGTCAGAACCACAAACAGCATAGACACCACCATAACGGTCAAGGTCACAGACCTGGTTGCTTTCTCACGAGCCTGAATTTGTTCAGAGTTTCCTTGGGCAAGTTGTTTACTGGCTTCTTTAAGTGATGTAATCAGTTTCCAAGCCAAAATGCTGTTAGATATGCCTAGGAATATGAATGGTAGAACAGAGTAAACAGAAAGCTCTATGTAAGCAAAGATTTTGTCAGCAAAATATAAGTAATGTTCGTCGTTAGTCATTATACAGACGTACCGTTTTACCTTTGCCCTATATATTCTGGTAAATCCATATAGGTAGTGTGAATACAGTGCAGCAAAGAAGACAGTGATTCCTGCAATCAGCAGAAGAACCGATCGCCGTGTACACAGTACGTTAACACGATGTGGCCACACCACAGACATTGCTCTGTGTACAGTCATACAGACCAGACACCAAGCACTGATTGTGCCGCCTCCTGTGTACAGCCAGATATACATTTTACAACCAACATCATGAACAGCTTCAATTAGTATGCCAAAAGTGTGCCTCAACCACAGTCCAAGCACAACTGTATAAAGGCTAATCAAATCCAGAACAGCAATAGCAGTGAAGTAGATGTTGAAGGCTGATTCCGCTGACCTCATTCTCCACGTGATGATCAGGATCATGACGTTTCCAAAAGTTCCAAAGACGAGAAGAACAGGAGGATAGATTTGTTGTATCCCTTTTCGAATAGAAGACAGCAAATACAGTAATACTTCTGTGCCAGTAGTAGTAGTCATATCTGCTACAGTAGAATCATTCCAGTTGTTGGAAAAAAGTGAAGTTGACACCATTGGATTGGAGTCCTCCATTGTAGATTGTCACTGAAAAAAAGGGGGGGGGGGGGGACTATGCCTTTTCATCTGTTTAGTCTGTTTGTTAATTTTGAATTGAATTATCATTAGATAACAACAGTGACAAACGAACTGACATTAGAATTTCAATGGCAAAATCCTTTTGACAAACTGAGCAAAGAAGTATATAATATCAGAAGGAAAAAGTTGCATGTGTCATTGTTTCTTTTTACTACTTTTCACAATAACAAAGACATAAATTGTGCAAACTGTGCAAAGACATACATGTGTAGTATTAATGAAAAATCTCAGTGAATTGCTAGCACCGTCTCCTAAGCTAAAGGACTAAAACGTTGATGCATTTGAAATGCAGAATATGTTGCTTTGATTAACCTTTTTGTGTCCAATGTCTGTATGTGTGGCCCTCAGAAACAAATTCAGTTATCATTAGCTTTACATTTTCCTCTGTGTTTTAAAAGAAGAAAATAAAATGATGTGATAGTGCTGATTTGCTTTTCATCACAAAAGGGGAGGGCAAAACCTATGCAAAGTCAGCTGTTTCGACCTGCGAAGGTATCCTCAGTCTGCATTATCATTTAAAATGCATCAACTCTTTAGTCCCGTAGATTAGAAGAACGGCGTTAGCAATTCACTGAGATTTTTCATTCAAACTATATTTATACTTTGATTAGGATATCATTTCAGTTGCTGACCCTTTCTGATCGTGTCTTTTATCTTTTTAAATGATAAATTTAGAACATTCTTCTTTTTATCATTTTACATGATTTTTACCATTTGTGTTATAATCTAGTGCTGGCTTGCTTTTCTTGCGGATTTGCGATAAAGTCTGGTGCGAGGAAGACACCGTTCATTTGTAGAATTATATTCTTGCTTAGATTGGGACCTTACTGGACAGCCAATACAGGCCAATATGCATTATCTTGCACAAATCGAAACAGCTGTCTTTGCATAAGTTCTGTGTCTCCCTCTTCGGGAGTAAAAGAAAATAAGCACTATTAAATTTTATAATTTGTTTAGAACACAGCGGAAAACATCAAATTAATAATAACTGAATTTGTTTCTGAGGTCACAAATATAGACATTGAACACCAAAAGGTTAATAAAAGCAAAACATTCTGCATTTGAAATGCATCAACTTTTTAGTCTTTTAGGTTAGGGGAACAGTGCTACCAATTCACTGAGATTTTTCATTCCCTCTTCTGTTCCTTCTTCCTCTTCTCCACTCGCTCCCTCTCCCTCTCCCTCTCTCTCACATTATATCTTTCAATCGTTCTTTATCTCCCCCTTCCCACCTATCTATCTCTCTCTCTCTCTCTCTCTCTCTCTCTCTCTCTCTCTCTCTCTCTCTCTCTCTCCTCTCTCTCTCTCTCACCGCCTCTGAGAAAACACGTGTGTATGTTATAATTTAAATTAATGATAATCATGTAGCGATAATGGAATATTAATAATAGTGCAACAAAGTAATACACACAGAGCAAAATAGCAAGCTAAAAGGATATTTACAAGCAAGGGGTGTACACAACCTGGCCATTTACTCCGTGATCCAGATGAGATGTTGGTACCAAACGAGTGGCAATTTCGAATGTGATTTGTTTTAGAATGGCACATGCCTCTGAATAATAAAAACAACATGCAAGCAATTTGGGTCGAATAGCTTATTATGCGTTTTGGGTTGTTTCGTTATTTAAGCAATAGTTAATGTAAGGACTCTGGAAAATAAATCAGTTGTTCTGGAGTACCTATGCTGTCGATTTGCTTCAAACTTAGCATACAGATTGTCAATACCTGTATGATAAGGTGCATATCTCTGTGTATTAAGGAGTAGTAAGTGTTCCACGCCTGACAGGCAGCATGGTCACGAGCTCTAAATATTTTGTCACCGTAGTGTTGTACTTAGATCGTCTATTGTTGTGAAAAGTGTACAAGTGTAGCATGATGGAGTGGTGGGTATTGGTGCTTGTTGTGTGCAGTTCTTCCGCCTGGTTTGCTAGTTATTTGGACTGCTTTTTTTGTTTCAACTGTCCAACTCTCTTGCTAACCAAGAAACGCCATTCCCCTACCAGCCTATTTGCCAACATGTGGAACCCATTTCTTCAATCCCCTATCCTTACCCATCCTCTCCCCCATTCTTGTACGGGCCTCACCCTCCACTTGTTGAATCTACTCCATCCAGTCAAACCACCCCTCACCACTCCCCCAACGTGCCTCTTTCTCGAATCTCCTACAGTCGAGAACAACTGCTGTCTGTTGCCCCAGCACCACTGGACCCCTCTGTAATGGAGGCCATCAAAGGAGTGAGAATTGGATATAATCTTCCCTGCGTCTGCACGCACCGTGGTGGACAGCGGAAACAAAGAAAGATCAGCACAGTGTGTGGTAACAGACCTGATTCGGCCACCACTAAGCTGCCAACGCCTATATCTAAAATTTCAATCAAATGCATCATTCCGACCGCCTCCACCGAGGGGGTTATTCGCCCAATCCCCTTGGAGGAGGAGGCACAGAACCTTCTTCCGTTGATCGAGGATGCCAGAAGCGTCCTCAGACTCAATAATAAAGACGGCTCTAAATCAATAGCCATCGAAATAGTGTTTAACAAACCATTTCTTCCCTCTTTCATAAAGATATGCGCACAATAATTTTCAGTTCAGCCCTTTGTGGCTCCAGTCAAACGCTGTAAAAAGTGTGCCTGGTTCGGACACACTAAAAATCAGTGCAGGTCCAAAAAAGAGACCTGCACCAAGTGTGCTGGACTGGACCACTCCTCAACATCCTGCCCCCCAAAAAACCAAATGCATTAATTGTGGCGGACTACATTCAGCCTCTTACGGCGAATGTCCGCAATACAAACTCAGACTTAAAGCTAACCGGATCAGGGCCGAAACATTTATTCCTTACTCCGAGGCCATTCGCCAGGCCACATTGGCCCAGGAGACTGAACTAGCCCCAAAACAAAAACCTCCACCTTCTCCCTCCCCCGAAGTTGACTCCTCCTGGCGACCGGAGAATAGAACAACCCCTTCATATGCTAATGCAGTAAGAAACTGGAACTCAAAAGCCAAAAATCAACCAAACAACCTTAACCAAAAAGCCCACAAAACCACTCAAGAAACAGTTCAAAACACAGTTCTAGTACCAGAACAAAGCAACAGTGAAATCAACGGCAACACCCAAATTCAGTCCAACAACAATTCCTCACTTACACAAACTAAATTTCGAAAAATAATTCTCAGTGCCCAAGGCAGACCACTCAAAATCGAAGCTGCCAAAAATGCGATAATAAAACAAAACTCGGAACGTAAAATGGAACAGTTAGTTTCACAACAGTTACAAAAACACACAACATCCCTGATGACCGAACTGACAACTCACATGAGCAAACTGATTACTAAATATACAGACAAAATGACTAACACACAGACGGACAGACAAACGGACACAACCGCTTCCTCATCCTCACAAACTCCCATTTTGACCGAAATAAAAAACATAGATTTCAATATTAAACAAAACAAAAACCAGACAGTTGCAGAAACTTTCATCACACAAGTTCTTATGCAAGTTGCTATGGCTCGCACCACACATAAACCCAGCTTACTACTGGAGGGACTTGTCTCCCTTTTCCCTTCCTCCGGTCACCAAACCCCAATAGGCCCTAAAAGTAACCTCATGAGACTGGCCGAACTAGCCTGTAGCTCTCCTGTTGGGGGGGAGGGGACCAAAAGCAAATACAGATCCGGATCCAACACCTGCAAAAAATCCATCCATTAAATAAAACGACGGCAGTTACAAACATTAAAAACTGTCAATATTCTGTTCACCCCAAAAGCCTTATTAACTTAAGGTGACAAGGAATGGTCCCCTCTTGTGTGGCTAGCAGAAGCCATACACAACTCTTCATGAGAATGAAAAGTAGTGTTTTACGTCCTCTCGAACCGGGAAGACACATATGGGACATGTATTATTTGTGAGTTGTTTAAATGGGACATAAAACATGTACAAAACAAAAAAATTGACAGACATCACAACCACGGAGACAAAACATAAAAAGTTGGGGTGAAGGTAACTCTTAGCGACATGTCAAATAAATAGCATTTATATTTGAAAGGATATAAAATTATAAAATCTTACTATCTATGAGGTTTGAAATTGTAAAATAGTATTCATACTTTAAAAAAATTATCTATGCTAAAATGATTTTGTTACTCTGGTAGAAGACCGAAACCCAACTGAAACCTCCTACTCGATTAAAATTTCAGGGCTACAAGTTTAAAAAATTGTTTTTATTTTATTATTAAAAAGCCAAATTTTAGCCCTTAATTACTTTAAAAGTATGTATTTACAATTTTGTTTTATTATTCACAAAAATGTAATTTTATTATAGCTATATACAAAAAATAAGGTATATAAAGCGTTACAAATATACTGTCCTACCGGGGGAAGGAACTCCATCCCCCAGGACTTCCCAACTAAGGGGCAATATTTACATCATGGACTTAGTTTGGGTTTCGGGTCCCTGAAAAGAGGAGAAGAGAAGGGGGGAGGGGGTCCTGAGGATCTAAACACCCCGAGGGAGGGCAGACCCACAGGTGGAGCGGTACGCGGGCCATCCCCGGGTCAACAACCAACCGTGGGCCCACACACCCCAAGGGGAGATCGGCTCACGAAAAAGGGATGGGGGGTAGGGGAAAGGGTGGAGTGGGCCTGTATCCGGGGTCCTCAACCACCAAGTGGAGGCGCACCCACTGACGGAGACATACGCAAGCCATCCTCGCGTGACAACCGTCAGTGGGCCCGTCTACTCAAGGGGGGGACCACAGCACGGATGGGTAGGTACCGATTGGTCCTATCCCGTTACGTCCTATTACGATTTTGCCCTGTGTTTGACGTAATCGCGCCGACGCTAAACCCAGTGCCGTTTTGTCCTAGCTCCAGTTTCGATTCGTCATATTCGCCAGCTGTGCGTGCCTTTTCGTCCTTTCCTGAACGTCGCATAAACTTCGCAGGATTATACGCTTCTCTTTCCCAGTTTGACGAGTCCACGAAACAGTAAGCTATCTGCAGTATCGACTCCATCTACTTGCAATTTAATTGGATAACGGCAACGTCAAGCGTGGCCATGTTGGCCATGTTGTCTTGACTTTTTTTTAATTTTCTAACCCTAACCCCAACCCTAATCCTAACCCTATCCCTTTCCCGGACGTTCTATCCTAACCCTATCCCTATCTAACCTTACCTGTTGTACACGTGTTCGTGCCTTTTCGAGTGAACGCCATGTGTATTATGTTTAAATACAAGAAAAGGACGAAACGGCACTGTCTGAAGGCATAGGACGAAACGGGAAAAGACCAAACGGGAAAGGACCAAACGGGAAAGGACGAAACGGGACGTACAGGGAAAGGACCAAACAGAAAAACGGGAAAGGACGAAAAGGCCGCACGGATGAGGTATATACAAAAGGGACCCGAGGTTATTAAATATATGGAGGGATAAATGGCTCGCTCCAAAAGTAAAAAAATCTCATTCGAGGGCTGAAACGAGACAGCCCTAAAAGTTAAAATATCCTAAAAAGTTTTATATGCAATAGAATATTATATTAAAATGTATGGCGGATTTTATACCATACAACCAGAGATCCCTGGGGGTATGGCAATTGTAACGGGTAAAATGCTTAATGATGAAATGTTTACTAGTAAAAAGTCATGTGTATGAGTGACCTAAAAATGTGTGTT
>CM065701.1:4747250-4755277 GCA_017654935.2 Phymorhynchus buccinoides | reverse complement strand
CCCAACGTGCCTCTTTCTCGAATCTCCTACAGTCGAGAACAACTGCTGTCTGTTGCCCCAGCACCACTGGACCCCTCTGTAATGGAGGCCATCAAAGGAGTGAGAATTGGATATAATCTTCCCTGCGTCTGCACGCACCGTGGTGGACAGCGGAAACAAAGAAAGATCAGCACAGTGTGTGGTAACAAACCTGATTCGGCCACCACTAAGCTGCCAACGCCTATATCTAAAATTTCAATCAAATGCATCATTCCGACCGCCTCCACCGAGGGGGTTATTCGCCCAATCCCCTTGGAGGAGGAGGCACAGAACCTTCTTCCGTTGATCGAGGATGCCAGAAGCGTCCTCAGACTCAATAATAAAGACGGCTCTAAATCAAAAGCCATCGAAATAGTGTTTAACAAACCATTTCTTCCCTCTTTCATAAAGATATGCGCACAATAATTTTCAGTTCAGCCCTTTGTGGCTCCAGTCAAACGCTGTAAAAAGTGTGCCTGGTTCGGACACACTAAAAATCAGTGCAGGTCCAAAAAAGAGACCTGCACCAAGTGTGCCGGACTGGACCACTCCTCAACATCCTGCCCAAAAAAAAACCAAATGCATTAATTGTGGCGGACTACATTCAGCCTCTTACGGCGAATGTCCGCAATACAAACTCAGACTTAAAGCTAACCGGATCAGGGCCGAAACATTTATTCCTTACTCCGAGGCCATTCGCCCGGCCACATTGGCCCAGGAGACTGAACTAGCCCAAAAACAAAAACCTCCACCTTCTCCCTCCCCCGAAGTTGACTCCTCCTGGCGACAGGAGAATAGAACAACCCCTTCATATGCTAATGCAGTAAGAAACTGGAACTCAAAAGCCAAAAATCAACCAAACAACTTTAACCAAAAAGCCCACAAAACCACTCAAGAAACAGTTCAAAACACAATTCTAGTACCAGAACAAAGCAACAGTGAAATCAACGGCAACACCCAAATTCAGTCCAACAACAATTCCTCACTTACACAAACTAAATTTCGAAAAATAATTCTCAGTGCCCAAGGCAGACCACTCAAAATCGAAGCTGCCAAAAATGCGATAATAAAACAAAACTCGGAACGTAAAATGGAACAGTTAGTTTCACAACAGTTACAAAAACACACAACACCCCTGATGACCGAACTGACAACTCACATAAGCAAACTGATTACTAACTTTACAGACAAAATGACTAACAACACACAGACGGACAGACAAACGGACACAACCACTTCCTCATCCTCACAAACTCCCATTTTGACCGAAATAAAAAACATAGATTTCAATGTTAAACAAAACAAAAACCAGACAGTTGCAGAAACTTTCATCACACAAGTTCTTATGCAAGTTGCTATGGCTCGCACCACACAGAAACCCAGCTTACTACTGGAGGGACTTGTCTCCCTTTTCCCTTCCTCCGGTCGCCAAACCCCAATAGGCCCTAAAAGTAACCTCATGAGACTGGCCGAACTAGCCTGTAGCTCTCCTGTTGGGGGGGAGGGGACCAAAAGCAAATACAGATCCGGATCCAACTCCTGCAAAAAATCCATCTATTAAATAAAACGACAAACATTAAAAACTGTCAATATTCCGTTCACCCCAAAAGCCTTATTAACTTAAGGTGACAAGGAATGGTCCCCTCTTGTGTGGCTAGCAGAAGCCATACACAACTCTTCATGAGAATGAAAAGTAGTGTTTTACGTCCTCTCGAACCGGGAAGACACATATGGGACATGTATTATTTGTGAGTTGTTTAAATGGGACATAAAACATGTACAAAACAAAATAATTGACAGACATCACAACCACGGAGACAAAACATAAAAAGTTGGGGTGAAGGTAACTCTTAGCGACATGTCAAATAAATAGCATTTATATTTGAAAGGATATAAAATTATAAAATCTTACTATCTATGAGGTTTGAAATTGTAAAATAGTATTCATACTTTAAAACAATTATCTATGCTAAAATGATTTTGTTACTCTGGTAGAAGACCGAAACCCAACCGAAACCTCCTACTCGATTAAAATTTCAGGGCTACAAGTTTAAAAAAATTGTTTTTATTTTATTATTAAAAAGCCAAATTTTAGCCCTTAATTACTTTAAAAGTATGTATTTACAAAAGTTTTATTATTCACAAAAAATGTATTTTTATTATAGCTATATACAAAAAATAAGGTATATAAAGCGTTACAAATATACTGTCCTACCGGGGGAAGGAACTCCATCCCCCGGGACTTCCCAACTAAGGGGCAATATTTACATCATGGACTTAGTTTTTGGTTTCGGGTCCCTGAAAAGAGGAGAAAAGAAGGGGGGAGGGGGTCCGGAGGATCTAAACACCCCGTGGGAGGGCAGACCCACAGATGGAGTGGTACGCGGGCCATCCCCGGGTCAACAACCAACCGTGGGCCCACACACCCCAAGGGGAGATCGGCTCACGAAAAAGGCAGGGGGGGGGGGGTAGGGGAAAGTGGGTGGAGTGGGCCTGTATCCGGGGGTCCTCAACCACCAAGTGGAGGCGCACCCACTGACGGAGACATACGCAAGCCATCCTCGCGTGACAACCGTCAGTGGGCCCGTCTACTCAAGGGGGGGGACCACCGCACGGATGAGGTATATACAAAAGGGACCCGAGGTTATTAAATATATGGAGGGCTAAATGGCTCGCTCCAAAAGTAAAAAAATCTCATTCAAGGGCTGAAACGAGACAGCCGCCCTAAAAGGTAAAATATCTTAAAAAGTTTTATATGCAATAGAATATTATATTAAAATGTATGGCGGATGTTATTCCATACAACCAGAGATCCCTGGGGGTATGGCAATTGTAACGGGTAAAATGCTTAATGATAAAATGTTTACTAGTAAAAAGTCATGTGTATGAGTGACCTAAAAGTGTGTGTTTATGTGCAGAGTGTAGGGGGACCAGGTTCCAGGTGACCGCATGAACAACCTCCCTGCCCCGGCCAAGCAATTTTATATAATAAGTATCTTAAAATGTATCTACTAATTTATTTGGCACGGGAGCCAAGTGAGTATTGAATACAAACATAATATTTAAATAATATAAATAATATAAGTAATGTCAATAATAGTAATGATAGTGAGGGGTGACCACCGATTCATGCTTCCTCGGCCGGGGGGGGGGGGGGGGGGGGGGGGGGGGGGAGGGACTGTGCGTGTAATCCCCCCGTACCGAGCAGTGGCAAGGCGTCGTATGAGTCCATGTGGGGGGACTCAGGCTCGGCTATTCAGACTCCATGTCTTCCTGGTGGGTCGGAACTGACGGCATCCATTTTGACCTCAAATTAAGTAATGGTGGGGGTGGAGACCCTCCGGGCCGCGGGCTGGACACCTGCCCACACTCCTGCTCCCCTTTCCCTCCATCCCCTTTTTATCTAAATATGCGCACGTACGGCCGAAGTGACTCTTTTTGAGCCCACCCTCTTTTTAACTCCTTCCCCCAGTGGGCGTCATGCTTTTTTCGCTGGTGCTCCCTCCCCTTTTGGGGACCACTCAAGCAACGTCTTTCCACTGCTCGGGTCGGAGAGGAGGGGTCCCTCTCCCTCCCTCCCTCCGTCTCGAGCAAGTAAGAATCGTTAACCACCTCCTCCTTATTTATTACTACAATTTAAATTCTGTTTTACCTGGGCTTCCTGCCAGAACAATGATAAATTTTGTTAAAAATACTCAAATATAAAAAAAAACTATGGGTTCCATCATAACATCAAGGGCGGGGGAGATTTTGTAGCTACCCCCCCTTGGGAACAGATGGAACAATTTAATATTTTGGCATACAAAAAGGCTGCCGCCGTTTTTCACCTTATTATTTTTATTCAGCATAATTATTTCCCATTAATAAAAAGCCGACCGTTTCGCGATCGCTAGCCTGTCAGTCGGATCTCTCGCATGATTGTTCGTATACTTTGGGTGCGCGCACATACTACACATTTGTTACTTAACAAGCAACATTTTATTAAATTTGTATCGTGTCATAATACTCAGTGTTGATCGAAACATAATACTGTATAGATTACTTCATCAATTTTAATAGCAACTTTTACCATACTGTATCACAATATAACATATATGATACAGAACAATATTCTACTACCACATTATTTTAATCGTTATAATACGCCATTGCAAATTCAATACCACAAATATCTTAATATGGGTTGTCTCCTCTCCTGGGGGGGGGGGGGGGGGGGGGGGGGGGGGGGGGCCTCAGCTGATGCCTCCCTGATAATCAAGTTCCAATTAAAATTACTACCATACGAACTCAGCATGGTGCCCTATGTTTTAACCTTGTGTACATACACATAAAAGATATAGTTCTTCTCAACCAATACTTACCAAATAGGATCTTTTAGATTTTAAGTAAACCTTTTTTTTTTTAAATGTAAAATACATAGTTTGCAACTTTTAAAATAAAGACCGTGATGTAAATTTTCCCCTGTATAGGGAAGTCCCGGGGGCAGAAGTACCTTCCCCTGGTAGGACATTATAAACTCTTAGGTCCGTGATGTAAATTTTCCCCCTATTTTATAGGGAAGTCCCGGGGTCAGAAGTATCTTCACCCGGTAGAACATTAAATGTATACTTTGCTATTTTTTGGGTAATATATTTATAAATTCATACTTTGTAGATACTCAATAAATATTTGTACATGTACTCTTTTTAAAACTAAATAAGGGCCAACTTTGGTTTTTCATGAATAAAATAGGAGTTTGAACTTCTTTTTAACATTTGTAGCCCTTGAATTTTAATCCCGGGGGGAGACGTGGTTTCGGTTGGGTAACAAAGACCAAATATCAAAAGAATTTTAAAAAGTAAAATTTTAACGTAACTTAGTTAAATTTTAACAAGTGTCAGTCGACACAAATAATAATTTTATAAATCCTAATACCTTGTCATAATAATTATAGACTTGCACTTTTTAGAGTCTCCCCAGTATTTTTTATGTAATGTGCACGTCCCTGTATTGTCTTCTATGTTTTGTCCTGTCCCCCATACAAAACTAATACAAATGTCCCATATGTGCCTCCCCAGGTCGAGAGGACGTTAAAATCTAAATTTCGTTCGTTCGTATTGTTAAAAAAAATCGGGACTTTACTGGTGTTGCACTGCCTTCGGGCATTGCCTCCAGCATCGTTCCCACCATCTTTATATCTACTAATGCCCCATATGTGTCTGTTCCAGATCGGAGAACGTTAAACAGATTTACTTCTACGAAATTATCACTCGGTTGGTACCGAAACCGCCCCTTTTGGCCTAGTGGATCACGGAGCAATTGCCATTACTTTCAATGTAATACCCACTCACCCTGAAAACCAAACAGTGGTCTGAACGGAGCATAAAACGAAGGCTGCTTTTATTAGTCACTGAACAAACCACACTACGTCATACACAAAAAAAATAATGACGTCGACATCCTCCTGACACTGTAAAACTGTCAGCCTGTAAATCAAATTGAACACAATGAAAACCATGTATGCACTGTTCAGTTATCCAATAGGTCAAAATTGAAGTGCGACCTTTTTTAATGCAGGCTAGGCGGTAAAATTACTCTTCTCTCTCTCTCTCTCTCTCTCTCTCTCTCTCTCTCTCTCTCTCTCTCTCTCTCTCTCTCTCTCTCTCTCTCTCTCTCTCTCTTTCTGTACGTGGCATTTGTTTGTTGTATTCTGAATAATGTGGTGCGCGCGCGCGAGTATACGAGAGAATGAATCTTTAATTTAATGTCTTTTCACATAGATCGTGATTTTAGACAGCATGCACAAAAAACAAAAACAAAAGAAGGTAAAATAACATGCATAAGAACGACATATTTAAAAAAAAGTAAAGAAAACAGTAGTCTTCCAATAGTTGAGGACAGCATTCCTTTTGCAATTACAGTAATGTCAATTTCTGCGTCATTTAAAATATCCTTGGTATTATCATACTTACGAAAAAAGTCCATATTGATCATTCGATATTTAGAGTGCAATACTGGGCATTTTAATAGTAAGTGATGAATTGATAATTTATCACTACAAAGACAGTTAGACAGTTAGTATACGAGAGTATGTTGTGCACGTGTACATGTGCCTGCGTGCTTTAAAGTGCGTATAATTATGTGAGCGTGCTTGTGCGCGTGTGTTTTTGTGTGTGTGCGACTTTTTTATGCAGGCTATGCGGTAAAATTACTATTCTCTCTCTCTCTCTCTCTCTCTCTCTCTCTCTCTCTCTCTCTCTCTCTCTCTCTCTCTCTCTCTCTCTCTCTCTCTCTCTCTCTCTCTCTCTCTGGGACCACAGGGGCAACTCCAGCAGTGCTGCAGCCTGGGATCACAGGGGCAACTCCAGCAGTGCTGCAGCCTGGGACCACAGGGGCAACTCCAGCAATGCTGCAGCCTGGGACCACAGGGGCAACTCCAGCAGTGCTGCAGCCTGGGACCACAGGGGCAACTCCAGCAGTGCTGCAGCCTGGGACCACAGGGGCAACTCCAGCAGTGCTGCAGCCTGGGGTCAAAGGAACAACTCCAGCAGTGCTGCAGCCTGGGGCCACAGGGGCAACTCCAGCAGTGCTGCAGCCTGGGACCACAGGGGCAACTCCAGCAGTGCTGCAGCCTGGGGTCAAAGGAACAACTCCAGCAGTGCTGCAGCCTGGGGCCACAGGGGCAACTCCAGCAGTGCTGCAGCCTGGGACCACAGGGGCAACTCCAGCAGTGCTGCAGCCTGGGGCCACAGGGGCAACTCCAAAGCTGCTGCAGCCTGGGGCCACAGGGGTGACCACAGGCCTGGTGTCCGTGACAACCTTGACACCAGGCAACTCCTGCATTCCCTCCTCGTCACCCTCCAACAAGCCATTAATTAATAGTGGTTGAGTGTGTGCTCGCTCCGTATGAGTGTGTGTATGCTTATGGTCTATGTGTATGTGTGTGTGTGTGTGTGTGTGTGTGCGTATGTGTGTTTCTGTGTCTGTGTGTGTGTGTGTGTGTGTGTGTGTGTGTGTGTGTGTGTGTGTGTGTGTGTGTGCGTGCGTGCGTGTGCGTGTGCGTGCGCGTAGGCTTGTCTGCTTGTATGTGCGTATGTGTCACAGTGTTTGTGTGTCTGTATGTCGTGTGTGTGTATGTATGTATGTATGTGTGTGTGTGTGTGTGTGTGTGTGTGCTGTGTATGCATGCGCGCAGGCTTGCCTGTTTGTGTGCATGCATGTGTGGGTGGGTGCATGCGAATGCGTGCATGTGTGTGTATGAACGCGCGTGTTAGTGTGTGTGTGTGCAAGTTTATGGAAGTGTGTATGTTTAAATGTGTACAAATGCTGCTTCCGTCGCGGTGGACAGTAATGGGTACTGTGTAGACCCGCAAAATGTTGCATCGTCGCAAAATGTCGTAATTGCGACGTTTTGCAGCAGTTGCGACATTTTGCGCGGCCATCCCAGATGCGTGGCAAGTGCCCACAGGAGTCACGGCTGTGGGAGTCATCGTCTCCACTCTTCGGGGGGTTCTAAAATCAAAGTAAACCCCCCATCCCTGCCTTACCTGGCACTGGAGTATGTAGGAAAGATATATTTTTGTTTTACTTATATTCTAGACGAAAAAGGCTTATGTGTTGAATACAGACTTTAGTACTTAGCAGTAGTGTGTGAACACCCAAAACCAGCTTCCTCTATGATTATTATTTATATCAACTGCTGAGTGTTGATCATAGTGGTGCTGTTGTTTTCGTCTTTCGCCCAGTTTACACTGGGGCAAAAGAATCTGCGATCGTCGTTGTTTTTTTGTTTTTTATTATTCTTTTTCTTTTTCTGTCTGTCCCAAGGATATTTTCCGAACGAGTGGGCAGAATCGATTCGAATTTTGTGTGGTGATGTGCCTTGGACTTGCCTTGGAAGGGATCGGAACATAAATGGTCATGATCAAGGTCATGACCTTGGCGTATGACCTTGAAAACCGAAATTCTGGTTTGATTATATCTCATCTTCTATTCGACATAGGATGTTGAAATTTGGTACGGATGTGATT
>CM065701.1:4734750-4742250 GCA_017654935.2 Phymorhynchus buccinoides | reverse complement strand
AGGGAGTGTCCTACCATCAAGGGTATGGCACACCGAGTGGCTGTTGAGGGGAAAGAACCCATCGTTGCGTGTCCACCGACCCTTTGCCACCCTTGTGCTGCAAAGCCATATACACCACGGTGCAAGGTGTGGGTCAACGGACAAGAAGTCATCGGATTGAGAGACAACGGAGCAACCCACACCATTGTTGCCAAAAAGTTAGTGCAACCAGATGGTTACACAGGAAACACCATGAGAGTGGTTTTGGCTGAGTCACACTACAACTGTGCTGCCAGTGGCTCTAATATACCTGGAGTCACCGTTTGTGTCAGGGCCAGTGCAGGCACTTGTAATGGAAACGCCAGTAGAAGACATCCTGATAGGTAATACCGTCTGGCGACTAGGTGGAGAGAGGCCGGAGGTTTTGCCTGTATACAGCGTGCCTGAGTTGGTGGCTGCAGTCCAGACCAGGGGTCAACGTGAGAGGATGGAAAAGGAGGCCAAGCCCCTGTCCGTATACACGAGCATGCTCGACACCACTCGTGACGAGCTTATCCGCCATCAACAGGAAGACCCGACGCTCCATTTGGCCAAGGAAGCAGCAGACTCACATCGAGTCACCACTAGAAGGAACACCACCATCAAGTTCCAGTGGTGCAAGGGCGTTCTGATGAGGGTTTTCCAGAGCGAAAAGAAAACGACCAAGCAAGTGTGTGTGCCGCGAGCACTCCGGCCAGCTGTGCTGTCCATGGCACACGACGTACCGTTAGCCGGGCACATGGGAGGCAACAGGACCAAGGATAGAGTGTTCCCACATTTCTACTGGCCTGGAATGTGCGGGGAAATCACGAGGTATGTCCAGTCCTGCGCAAAGTGCCAACGAACAATCGACAAAGGTCGAGTTCCGCCAGTTCCATTGGCAAGAATGCCGCTCATGGATGAGCCATTTGACCGGGTCGGAGTAGACCTCATTGGACCAATCAACCCCATGTCCCGCAATGGAAACCGATACGTACTGGTACAAGTGGATTACGCCACAAGGTATCCCGAAGCCACACCGTTACGCTACATCACAACAGAAGCTGTTGCACAGGCATTGTTCGACATGTGGACGAGGACAGGCATTCCAACGTCAGTTCTCACAGACCGAGGTTCGCAGTTTACCTCTAAGCAAATGCAGGAGGTGTTCGCATTGCTTGCGGTCAAAGGAGTGCGTACCACGCTATACCACGCTCAATGCAACGGTCTGGTAGAGAGGTTCAACGGAACTCTCAAAAGGATGGTGCGATGCCTGGTGCAAGATACTCCAGAAGAATGGGACGACTGGATACCAGCATTGCTCTTTGCTTAGCGTGAAGTTCCACAAGAGGGCACAGGATTCTCACCCTTCGAGTTGCTCATTGGGAGAAAAGTCAGAGGACCCATGAGAGTTCTCAAGGATCTCTGGATGGCACTAGAGAACCGTCCGCAACTCTGTACCGTCGCAGAGCACGTGTTTGAGCTCCAGAACAGAATTGCTGACACATGTCAGATTGCCAAAGAGAGTCTGACCAAGGCAGCGAAGAAGTTCAAGGGACACTTCGATGTGAAGGCGAAGCAGCGAGTGTTCCAGCCAGGGTCGCGAGTGTTGGTGCTAAGGCCCACCAAGAACAACAAGCTTGCACTAGCATGGCAGGGAGCGTATCTGGTGATCGAACGGATGAAGCACGTTGACTACAAGGTCAAGCTTGGGAACGGCAAGGTGAAGCTCTACCACGCCAACCTACTCAAGCAGTTCGTCGAGTGGACCGATAATCTTGTCCTGAAGAGCCGGGACATTCCAGTGTGTACGCTTGACGCAACGGAAGACCCTGGAGATGTTGTGATCCTTGCCAAGGAGGGAAAGTTGAAGGATGACTTGGAGTCCCTAGTAGAAGAGTTCGCCGATGTCTTCACAGACGTTCCGGCGCGAACAAATCTGCAGGAATGCTCTGTCAAGCTCACCACAGAGGAGCCAATTAGGAGCCGACCATACCCTGTCCCTTACGCCCAGAGAGAGACAGTCAAGAAGGAAGTCATGGACATGCTGAGGATGGGAGTGATCGAACCCTCCGTCTCGCCATACACTTCTCCAATCGTTCTTGTTCGCAAGAAAGACGGAAAGATCAGGTTCTGCGTGGACTACCGGAGACTCAACAAGATCGTGATCTTCGATGCAGAGCCGATGCCAGAGATTGAATACCTCTTTGCCAAGCTCGGAGAAAAGAGGGTGTTCTCCAAATTGAACCTATCAAAAGGGTATTGGCAAATACCTGTTGCTAAAGAGGACCGCCCGAAGACAGCCTTTGCAACACATGAAGGGCATTTTCAGTGGGTTGTGATGTCATTTGGACTATGCACATCAGGAGCCCTCTTCACGAGGATGATGCGAAAGCTTTTGCAGCTCCTTCAGTCAGACGACGTGGACAATTTCATTGATGACGTGCTGATATCCACTGTCCATGAGCACAAGCACGTGGAGATCTTGAAGGCAGTGCTTGGTAGGCTCAGAGACTGCGGTCTCACCGCCCGACCTACGAAGTGCGAGCTGGGAGGAAAGGAGGTGTCATACCTAGGACATCGGATTGGTGGGGGAAAGATCTGGCCCGAAGAGGACAAGATGCCGAAGATTCGTCAGGCAAGGCAGCCAGGAACACCGAAACAAGTCCGGAGTTTCCTGGGAATGATCGGTTACTACCGCCGGTTTATCCCTGACTTCGCAAGGCTGGCAAGTCCTCTCACCGATCTCACCAAAGGAGGCAAAAAGGGCACTGTTGAGTGGACGCCCGAGTGCGAGGCTGCATTCACGGCACTCAAGGACCATTTTTGCAGTCCGCCCATCTATAACCTGCCAGTCCCGGAAAGGAAGTTCGTCCTGAGGACAGACGCTTCAGGAGTAGGAATAGGAGCCATACTATTCCAATGCTACAGTGGAGAGCTCCGACCTGTAGCATGTGCCAGCAGGAAGCTAGACATTGGTGGTGAAAGGGTTAAAGACCCACCAGATCACGTGTCAAAATCATGGGTTTCATGTGTTTTCCCTCTAATAGCTGGAAATAAATCTTGTTTTGACCAAGTCTCACTACCATACAAATGCCCCCAAATTCGAAGCGAAACATCATTTTAAAGAGCAGCCTCAACTTGAACTTGGGGACATTTCTATGTGGGTCACAGCTACCCAGAAAAAAACAAGGGACATAATCGTGGCGCGTCAGTGCATCTTTAAGAAGCTTTATTGTAGGCCTACTCTTTCTGTGATTTGGCAAGAGTTGACTGTCGCCATTCTGTTTGCCATGCTCGCTTGGTGAGACATCATGGCGGCAAAGAGGGCATCTTCTGATTGGTGCATGGAAACTTTGTTTCCCGGTTTCCATTTTCCATTGGTGGATGATTGGATCGTTAGCGTTTGACAACCCTCTCTCCTCAATATCTTTATGATTTTACAAATCAGTCCTCGAGTGACACTGTTCACTCTCCCTGATTTTGTTTTAGGCCTTCATCATTTCACTATCATTTTTGATTATCAATATCCTAATATAATATTCGTATAGTCACGTATTTAAGACTGGGGATATCTAACCAAAACAATAGATCATTGACTCGAGACACAGCTGTTCCACCCCATACAAAATCAAGCTATTTAGTTAAAAGACTGAATTTAGAAATCTTAGATAAAAACTGCACCAAGCTTTTGCTTGTAAAAATATTTGGGCTGCATGTTCTTCATTGTATTTGTAATATATTTCTTCCATCGGATTTATGGTAAAAACTTATTTTGTTGAGCAGTATCATACAACATATTTAGTAGAAAATGTTCTTGAATAAAACACAAACATAAATAAAATTGCCCATGAGTGAACATCTAGCAATGTCCACTGAATGTAAGTAATTTTGACACATACTACAACATATTATTGACCGTAATTTATGAAAAGCAACATATGGTAAACTAAAGTTGGCTTGAAAAACAATATCGATAAACTAAATGTTCGTCCCGAAACAGCTGTGGAGATCATGCTCTTTATCTCTTTTAACAAATAACCATAATAATCGGAATACTATTTGCTGAAAAAAAGGTTTTTCGGTGAAAACTTTTGCTATATCAGCTTTGGTTTAGGCCTAAATCAATAAATTCCCACTTGCACACACAACATCTTTATAGGCCTAATACCATTTAAACAAAATTAAAAAACGGACTCGTTGGAATACACAACAAATTAAAACAAAGTCGAAATCGAAACCCAAAACAAAAGATGTAACCACACAAATAAAATATTTCAATAATAAGATATATATTATCTCCTGAGAAGGAGACACGCATGGTCAAAGGGCAGTAGCCCAAAATATTTGCCTAATACAGTTACATTTGTTGTTTTTGCTATTGTTTTGAATGCATAATAAAATGTATATTTAAAAAAAGCCTCACCTTCGGAATACTGCAAGAACAAGAACAAGAACGTTTCACTGGTCTCCTCGCTGCATTCAGCCGACACATTCGGGAAATCAATCTCGTGGCTTCTTTTACTTCCATTAGTCAAATAGAAGGCCAAATATTAACTAGCCTAATATTAATATTATAATAGGATATTGAAATCGAAATCGGAATGTGTCCGAATACGCTTAAATAGATTGCATTTGGTAAATTTGACCTGACGGACAGTAACCAGTGAACTTAGGAGACCTATCTTCCTAATGTTGTTAATATGGGTTCAACAGTTTAGGGGCTTTGAAGTGGGATGCTTTGTGTTCTCATACAGGCGCACATACACATACACAGACAGACAGACAAGAACAGGCAGATCGAGAAACGCAGAGTCCTTTGTTCTGATTGCAAGGTGTTCCCACTCTGTAGATCTGGGAGCGCAATTACACAACGTTTGATTTTGCATTGTATTTTATTGTATTGCTTTACATTGTATATTGCACGTATATTGTACACATTGCATAATGTATTGCATTGTGTTATGTCGTGTTGCATACTGTACGTATTGCATAACGTATTGTATTGTGTTATGTCGTGTTGTATGCTGTACGTATTGCATAACGTATTGTATTGTGTTATGTCGTGTTGTATGCTGTACGTATTGCATAACGTATTGTATTGTGTTATGTCGTGTTGTATGCTGTACGTATTGCATAACGTATTGTATTGTGTTATGTTGTGTTGTATGCTGTACGTATTGCATAACGTATTGTATTGTGTTATGTCGTGTTGTATACTGTACGTATTGCATAACGTATTGTATTGTGATATGTTGTGTTGTATGCTGTACGTATTGCATAATGTATTGTATTGTGCTATGTTGCATAATGTAAGCATTACATAATGTATTGTATTGTGTCGTGTTGTATGTTGTACGCATTGCATAACGTATTGGACTGTGTTATGTTGTGTTGTATGTTGTACGTATTGCATAAAGCATTGTATTGTGTCATGTTGTGTTGCATACCCTACGTATTGCATAACGTATTGTATTGTGCTATGTTGTATACTGTACGTATTACATAACGTATTGCATTGTGTTATGTTGTGTTGTATGCTGTACGTATTGCATAACGTATTGCATTGTATTATGTTGTGTTGTATGCTGTACGTATTGCATAACGTATTGTATTGTGTTATGTCGTGTTGTATGCTGTACGTATTGCATAACGTATTGTATTGTGCTATGTCGTGTTGTATGTTGTACGTATTGCACAACGTATAGTATTGTGTTATGTTATGTTGTATGCTGTACGTATTGCATAACGTAATGTATTGTGTTATGCTATGTTGCATACTGTACGTATTGCATAACGTATTGTAATGTATTGTGTTATGGTGTGTTGTATATTGTACGTATTGCATAACGTATTGTATTGTGTTATGTCATGTTGTATGCTGTACGTATTGCATAACGTATTGTATTGTGTTATGTTGTGTTGTATACTGTACGTATTGCATAACGTATTGTATTGTGTTATGTCATGTTGTATACTGTATGTATTGCATAACGCATTGTATTGTGTTATGTTGTGTTGTATGTTGTACGTATTGCATAACGTATTGTATTGTGTTATGTTGTATGCTGTACGTATTGCATAACGTATTGTATTGTGTTATGTTGTATTGTATGCTGTACGTATTGCATAACGTATTGCATTGTATTGCTATGTGTTGTATACTGTACGTATTGCATAACGTATTGTATTGTGTTACGTTGTATGTTGTACGTATTGCATAACGTATTGCATTGTGTTGTGTCGTGGTGTATACTGTACGTATTACATAACGTATTGGATTGTGGTATGTCGTGTTGTATACTGTACGTATTACATAACGTATTGTATTGTGTTATGTCGTGTTGTATGCTGTGTGTATTGCATAACGTATTGTATTGTGTTATGTCGTGTTGTATGCTGTATGTATTGCATAACGTATGTGTTGTGTTATTTTATGTTGTATGCTGTACGTATTGCTTAACGTAATGTATTGTGTTATGCTATGTTGCATACTGTACGTATTGCATAACGTATTGTAATGTATTGTGTTATGGTGTGTTGTACATTGGACGTATTGCATAACGTATTGTATTGTGTTATGCTATGTTGTATACTGTACGTATTGCATAACGTATTGCATTGTGTTATGTCATGTTGTATACTGTATGTATTGCATAACGCATTGTATTGTGTTATGTTGTGTTGTATGTTGTACGCATTGCATAACGTATTGTATTGTGTTATGTTGTATACTGTACGTATTGCATAACGTATTGTATTGTGTTATGTTGTGTTCTATGCTGTACATATTGCATAACGTATTGTATTGTGTTATGTTGTATGTTGTACGTATTGCATAACGCATTGCATTGTGTTGTGTCGTGGTGTATACTGTACGTATTACATAACGTATTGTATTGTGTTATGTCGTGTTGTATGCTGTATGTCTTGCATAACGTATAGCATTGTGTTATTTAATGTTGTATACTGTACGTATTGCATAACGTAATGTATTGTGTTATGTTATGTTGCATACTGTACGTATTACATAGCGTATTGTAATGTATTGTGTTATGGTGTGTTGTATATTGGACGTATTGCATAACGTATTCCATTGTGTTATGTCATGTTGTATATTGGACGTATTGCATAACGTATTGTATTGTGTTATGTCATGTTGTATACTGTGCGTATTGCATAACGTATTGTATTGTGTTATGTTGTGTTGTATACTGTACGTATTGCATAACGTATTGTGTTGTGTTATGTCGTGTTGTATACAGTACGTATTGCATAACGTATTGCATTGTGGTATGTCGTGTTGTATGCTGTACGTATTACATAACGTATTGCATTGTGGTATGTTGTGTTGTATACTGTACGTATTACATAACGTATTGCAGTGTGGTATGTCGTGTTGTATACTGTACGTATTACATAACGTATTGCATTGTGGTATGTCGTGTTGTATACTGTACGTATTACACAACGTATTGCATTGTGGTATGTCGTGTTGTATGC
>CM065701.1:4692250-4729750 GCA_017654935.2 Phymorhynchus buccinoides | reverse complement strand
AAGGTAACTGGAGCCTTTTTGTTTGTTTTGAAAGACAGTGGATCGAGGGAAACAAATCTTGCTTTGCCACCAGTAGCACTTTGTTACTTCCCTTTGCTTGTCTTTAGGGTACTTGTCGTACTGCTCGGCTCTCACTCTGTCCAATGAGGCTTTATACTGAAAATTATCTGCTCTTGTCTCGTGCACTGAGATGCGTGCGCCATCTACATAAGATTGTCGCCCTTGCCTGTTCGACAAATGAAGGTCATTGGTCAAAGGTCAAGGTTACCGGAGTTAATAATGCTGCCGCTAGGCTGGTTGATCTTGCATTTGCACGCTCTAGTCTTTCCTCCGTTGCCATACGACTGTCCCCGACAATCAGCCTTTCTCTGTAAACGAGGCTTTCAATAATCAGCAAGCTGGAATTAACCAAAAACGGCTGGACACATAATGATAACGACGCACCATCCTCCCCTGCTGTGGCCAACTCTCAGCCTGACTCTCAGTAATGATACGGCAGTACAGCCAGCAAGGTAAAATTATGAATTGCTGTCCACACTCATGTCCATACACACAATCAACAGCCCTCACTTATACATAAATAATTGCTACGCGTGAATATAAGTAAACTTCCAATTGGAGTGATGAAAAGGTTAACACCCTCTTCGCTAATTATGGCTGTTGGGGGGAGGGGTCCAATAGGAAGGAACGTTCTCGCCTCTGTTTGTACCTTGAGGATTTACTTCATAGAAGCTTTGTATGCATCTAATCTTTATTCCTCTTAACCCGTGATTTTTGCCCCCCCCCCCCCCCTCCTCCCCCACTTTTCTCCTTTCCCTGAGATTGGTTAAGGGCCATACGATTCGATTCACTACGATCCGATTTTGATATTTGTGAAGCATGATTGACTTGAAATTCTACTGTCTAAATAAATCTGATGAAATCCTACCAGTTATGTTCACTATATTGTGTAGTCTCCTCCCGTACACGAATCTGATAAAATTATATTATTATTCTTTTTGTTGTGTGTAGCGGACATTTTATTTGATTCGTGTATTTCCGGTCTACATGAATATAGTGAACGAAAACAGTAGAGTTATTTTTAGACGGAGACATTTCACGTGGATCATGCCTCACAGACATCGTCAAAATCGTGTCGTATTGGGGTCAAATCGTATGCAGTGTGGCTGGCTCTTTAGTAGAGGCTTTAGGTAGGCCTGTCTTTATTGTTAATTCGTGTCCCCCCACCCCTTTTCCCCCCATTCCTTTCCCTGTTATTTGGTTAGATTGGCTGCTTAGGTGAAGTTATAGTCCTTAGCTCTTGACACAGGTGGCGTTTCATTTGAAGGCGGTTTCTTAGCAACGACAAACTCACTATCTTTCTCTCTCTCTCTCTCTCTCTCTCTCTCTCTCTCTCTCTCTCTCTCTCTCTCTCTCTCTCTCTCTCTCTCTCTCTCTCTCTCTCTCTCTCTCTCTCTCTCTCTCCCTCTCTCCCCAGCGATCGGCAAAGTAGATTATTATGCCTTTTATTTGACCAAGGGAAGTGAAATAAGCAAGTAGAGTGATTCCCCGTCACGTCGCCAGAAGCGCAGATTGCCAGCTTTAATTTGCGGATAGTCAAGCACTGTTTGTTGTTGTTGGCCTACCCTGGCTAAAAGACTCCAGGGATAATCGCAACAGCAGAAGCACTTGAACACTATAGTACAAATGCACCGGCTAGGGGTGAGGATATTACGTGTGTGACCGTTTGTGATTACGCCGCCACGTTGGCAGCCACACTTCGACTTCGGAGGACTGTCTTTTGTGATTTATGTGCTTCTCTGTCCTCGTGAATGTCGTGTGTGTGTGTGTGTGTGTGTGTGTGTGTGCGTGTGCGTGTGCGTGTGCGTGTGTGTGTGTGTGTGTGTGTTATTGGTGATCAATATTCGTATGAATGTCCGTATTTTGAAGAACATCGAGGTATTTTGCAGAGGTATTATATAACAAAGAAATCATGTGTGTACACAATCATATTATGTGTCGTGTGTGTTATATGTATGTGCGTGCATGCGCGCGCGCACATGCGCGTGTGTGTGTATGTATGTGTGCATACGCGTATGTGGTGTGTGTGCTTGTGTGTGTGTGTTCATACATGTGTGTGTGTGTGTGTTCATACGTGTGTGTGTGTGTGTGTGTGTGTGTGTGTGTGTGTGTGTGTGTGTGTGTGTGTGTGTGTGTGTGTGTGTCAAGTCAAGTCAAGTCAAGTCAAAATGATCTTTATTGAGGATAAAGGAGTAAGCTTGACAGCTTTTTTATTCATCCCGTCCTCAGAATGAAAAGTAATACGAAAGCAACTCGAAAAATAACTCAACATGCAAAACAAAACATTCCAAACTACTAAACATTAGCCTAATAATATAACGCATTGAAATAACTCTATTGAGAGAAAGAGAGAGAGAGAGAGAGAGAGAGAGAGAGAGAGAGAGAGAGAGAGAGAGAGAGAGAGAGAGAGAGAGAGAGAGAGAGAGAGAGAGGAGAGAGAGAGAGAGAAAGAGAGAGAGAGCGAGAGAGAGAGAGAGAGAGAGAGAGAGAGAGAGAGAGAGAGAGAGATAAAATGAATGGGATATTGAAGTGAAAGTGGTTGTCCCTTCCCCATTTCATTTCCTCCCCATCACCCATATTAACAAATGTCCCGGACACAATGGAACAAAGCAAAGAACAATCAAAGTATAAACATTGTAAAGTATCAATTAAAAGGACATATCCCGACGGAATAGGTGCTAAATTTCTAAAGTTAGAGACTAATTCATAGGGTTTCTAACATATGAAATTTAAGTGCTTTCATAAATGTCTGTCTTGATGTACACGATTTTAAATTAAAAGATAAATTGTTCCACGCCGTACAGCCGGAGTACAGTAAACTAGATTTATAAAGATTATTACGGGGTCTGGGAAAAGAAAGTTTGTGTGTATGTCTGCTTTCGTTGCTAACAAAATGTTGGGTGATTTTCTTAGGGGCTATTCCATTCACAACGCTGTACATGCATACACATTTGTTATATAATAGTCTTTCCTTAAATGGCAGGATGTTTAAAGATTTGTAATCACATTTAGTGAGTGAACTGGACTTCAACTGTATTAATTTTATTGCTCGTTTGTGTAAACGATTCAATTGTTTCAGATTTGTTTCGCTTCTATTGTCCCAAAGAGTTGATGCATAATTTATAAGGGATAAGATATGTGCATGAAAAAAGTTTTTCGTGCGTCACGATTCAAAAATCTTTTTATTCTTGCAAGTGGCTTTGACAGGAGCGAAAGTACTGATATAGGGCGATAATTCGAGGGATTGGTACGATCACCTGATTTATAAAAGGGTATTACTTTTGCTTGCTTAAATTGGGTAGGAAATTGTCCTTTATCAATGCAAAGATTGTAAACAGAAGTAAGCGTGTCTGCAATGGCAGGTGCAGCTAGTTTTAAAATCTTACTATCTAATCCATCTAAGTCCCTTGATCCTGACTGTTTTAAATGTAATAAGGAATTCAACGTTTCAGTCACAGACATGGGCAGTATGGTAAAGGGTGTTGAAATATTTTTTGAACGACAGTAATCACCCAGTTCTTGTAAATCATTTTCATGTGTTTTGTCATTGGTGATTAACTTATCAGCAACATTAGCGAAATGAGAGTTTAAATCATCAGGTGATAATTCTGATATTGGACAATGCGCTTTATGGTCAGAATTTCTGTTAGTCAAAAGGTTAATAGCTTTCCAAATTGATTCCTGATTCTGGGAGGAAGTTACCAAATCTTGAAAAAGTTCATACATTTGTTTCCATTTTGTCCCTGACTATGTGAAATCAATATTAAAGTCGCCAAATAGTATTATTTCTTTCGATTCAAGGATTGCAGCATCCATCATCGAATTAAATCTGTCATACCAGTCAACTTTTTCTGCAGGATTTCTGTAGATGAACCCCACCATGATTGGTTTATAATGCTTTAGACTTATTTCAACCCAAATGCTCTCTATGTTATGATTTTCTAAATGAGGTATTCTCTTGAGAGTTAATGAACGAGTACAATATAAAAGCAAACCAGTTGAACGGGGTGCCATGGGATCTAAGCGAATCATATCATAGTTTGGCATGGACAGATGGGAGTCGGGGATCACATCAGTTAGCCAGGATTCAGCTATACAAAATAAATGAAAATGATTACCTTTGTTATGTAATATTGTTGCTATTTCATCTGTCTTATTTCTGGCGCTATTTATATTGAGGTATCCAATACGGAGTCCCTCTCGTGAAGGCCATTTATCTAAAGTAGTAGACATGATAAACATATAAGATCAATACATGCACATCACTAATTGAAAATGGTCAAATAAATACAGTGAATAAGAAAGTGGGAATGGGGTAATAGGGTAAATAGAAACAATGAAACTGTTTTAAGTCCTGGATAGAATTAGTATATAAACAAATAATAACTAAAAATAGCATGCGATTTAACAACAACTATAAACAATTCGACAAAGTCTAGTGACTTATCGAATGGAACTGTCACTTCAGTTAATTCAGTACTTTTTCGTATAATGTTTGTTTTCAAGATTCATAAAAAAGAACGTTTTACGTAGATGCGGTAGTCTTTCACTTGGTGTGATGCTGCTGCAGTATATTCCGGCAACTGATCACACATGCTATTTACAACACAATACATGCTCTCTGTCTCACACACACACTCTCTCTCTCTCTCTCTCTCTTTCTCTCTCTCTCTCTCTCTCTCTCTCTCTCTCTCTCTCTCTCTCTCTCTCTCTCTCTCTCTCCCTCTCTCTCTCTCTCTCTCTCTCTCCCTCTCTCTGAGAGAATTCACAGAAGACAATGAATTCTATTATTTTTCAGGAGCCGCGTCAATCCCTCTTGGCCAGTTTCTGACCGGAAGTGTGTCATTCTGTGTGTGTGTGTGTGTGTGTGTGTGTGTGTGTGTGTGTGTGTGTGTGTGTGTGTGTGTGTGTGTGTGTGTGTGTGTGTTCATACGTGAGAGTGCATGTGTGTGTGTGTGTGTGTGCTTGCGTGTTTGTGTGTAAGTGTGTCTATGTGCGCGTGCATGGTTATGTGTAATTACTATTGTGGAAAAGACTTTCCACATGTACCCAAAATTGTAAGTGCTTGCTCCTTTTTGTGTCAAAGAGAAACATTCTGGTGGTAGAAAAAGTACAATGGGATGAAGGAGCATGTGTGTGTGTGTGTGTGTGTGTGTGTGTGTGTGTGTGTGTGTGTGTGTGTGTGTGTGTGTGTGTGTGTGTGTGTGTGTGTGTGATGGGTATTTGGGTATGAGAATCGATAGGCCTACATGTGTGCATGTGTGTTCGTGTGTGTGAGTATGTATGTGCATTTGCATATGTATGTGTGTGTGTTTTTGTGTGTAAACGTGCATGTGTTGGGTTTAAATGTTAATGCGTGCACCCGTGTAGCGTTGTGGATGTTCGTATGTGCAGCATTTTACAGAAATATAGAAGGTAACATATAGAATATAATTATCGATTTGTACTGAGAGACGTGCGCACGCACGCGCCATACAGAGAGAGAGTGAAAGAAAGATAGATAGGGTGGGCAGAGAGAGAGAGAGAGAGAGAGAGTGAGAGAGAGAGAGAGAGAGAGAGAGAGAGAGAGAGAGAGAGAGAGAGAGAGAGAGAGAGAGAGAGAGAGAGAGAGAGAAGAGAGAGAGAGAGAGAGAGAGAGAGAGAGAGAGAGAGAGAGAGAGATCAATTTTTTACTGCACTGGTTTTGCCCCAATTAGTGGCCTAATGGTTGACATATCGGAGAATTGAACACATACATACATGGTTTTCCTTGTGTTAAGTTCGATTTACAAGCTGACAGTTTTACAGTGTGACGAGGAAGTCGACGTCATTTGTGTATGACGTATCGTGTTGTGTTCAGTCACTAATAAAAGCAACCTTCATCCTGTTACTGTTAGTGCTTTTGATTAACCTAATACCAGGTGTACCTGCTACATCGAAGACTACAGCACCAGAACTACTTGTCCCTAAGAGCAACTGCTATGAGGACGTAACATCTTCTACTACTTATACCTACCTACCTGTTAGTGCTCTGTTCTGAACCTGGGCTTGGTTTTAAAGGTCAGCCGCACGTTCGCTAAAATAGCACGACTTTGCGATACGATTCGATCACGTGGTCTCCAAGAACAATTGTGATTCGCGCTTCGAGATCACGTGATCGAATCGTATCGTACAGTCGTGCGATTTTAGTGGACGTGTGGCTGTCCCTTTAAGGGTGAGTGGGAAGAAGTTTGAGATAATTGGCACATCATATCAGCAGTTGTTTATCTGGGAAGAAGTTTGAGATAATTGGCACATCATATCAGCAGTTGTTTATCTGGGAAGAAGTTTGAGATAATTGGTACACCATATCAGCAGTTGTTTATCTGGGAAGAAGTTTTAGATAATTGGCAAACCATATCAGCAGTTGTTTATCTGGGAAGAAGTGTCTGAGAATAGTCATCATTTTGCATATTATCATTTGGAACGCATCAAAGCGATTAGGTGATATTTGTGGTATGTTGAATATGTTTTGGATTTAAAGCTGAGTGCAAATATTTATTGCTATAATTTAATTGATTTAATTGTGTTTGCATATAGGCTCTATAGTAAACTATATTGCATGCATACGCACATACATAACACATGCATACATACATACATACATACATACATACATACATACATACATACATACATACATACATACATACATACATACATACACACATACACACATACACACATACATACATGCATAAACATCGCACACAAAATGTAGACAGTATTATTTTGATCATCCAACCTCGATCAATATTTCACATATTCACCGCACTTTTTTGTTTGATAAACATTGTTTATCTACCTTGCTTCGGACCTAAGAACTTCTTATTTAATTCGATTGATTTTATCCATGGTTCCAAAGTCATCCAAGATAGGACTTGTCGATGCTGTTCAGATGAAAGTTTCTTACTTCTAATATTATATGCATAAGCAATATATTTAACGAATGGTATTATAATGTTGTCATTTTCGGATGAAAGAATGGCTACCAAATCATGTCTTGTGAAAATTGGTAACAAAAATAGATTACATTTACTACGTATTGTATTGTATGCAGAGCAATGAAAGGTGAAATGATGTTCATTCTCTACTGCCGTTCGACACATTAGACAAAGTTGATCTCTTTCTTGATCATCGACAAACCATCGTTTATTAGCGTTTAACCATAGAGTTATTGTTCTTAGCCTAGCACAGAGACTTCGCTGCCATCTATGTTTAAGTACTTTAATATAATACTCTATTTGGAACATGTTTTAAAGGAAACACACCAGTTATATGTTGTGTTTTCTTCGACATAGGAGTGCCTTTTAACTCAGAAATGAAAGTTGTTTCACATCCGACTCCCTGGCTGATCCAGACATTACCAAACCCATTTATAGTAAGAACCTTCTTTACATTGTCAATCCAGTTTTTCTTTCCTCCATTGTGTTGCATTAGTAGCATTTCATATGCCTGGTTTAAAGATTTAAAGGTGCCTATAACCACTCAACAAACAAGCTGTTTGTTTCTTTTTACTGTTGTCAAATGCGTACCTCTTCACCTTTCTTGTACTGAAATATTACCATGTACTGTCCACCCATGGACAGGGGGACCTGCAGCTCTCCATCAATCGTTTGCTTTTGTTTATGTGGGCTTTTGTCAACATATTCAATTATTTGTATTTTTCTTCTTAAAGAAATGGTTTGCTTTTTCCTCTCTGCCATTGCTGCTGAAAATAAAAAGATGGACAGTCTCACTACGACCAACAAAGGCACTCATGTTTTTTCTTCTACAGAAAATATATTTTGCACAGAATACTGAAGGAAAGCATGAAATAAAGGAACTATAAGAACTCAATTAGTGTTGCAGTCAAGTGCCTGTACTGGTTAGACTGTCTGTGATGCAACTGGTCCGACATATGTTTTTCCTTTTTGGAACGACTTCAATTTTCTTGGAACATCCTTTCAGTTCAGGTCTAACTCACTTTTAAGAAAATGTGGTCAATGGCAATTCGCTTATAAGAAAATGAACTGCAAACCAACTCGCTTGTATGACATCATTTTCTTATATCCAAGTTTCCATCGCGGATGGGAGAAGGAATTTGCTTGATTATAAACGAGTTTTCTTATAAGCGAGTTTCTTATAAGTGAATTCGGCTGTAGCGGGCTGGAACGAGTCACAGTGATTGTCCTGTCGTTTTTACCTGACATGAAAAGGCGCAAAAGAACTACTGGAAAATGCACTCTTCGTCAACAGAAGCTTTAATGCTTTTATTTTATGCACTACAGCCTACCTCTGTGTGTTTTTTTAAATTAAAATCCGTCTACAGCATTTGCAGCAAAGTTAACACATCTATTTAACGAAAAATATAAATACATCTTTTCTGATGACTTGTGCATTTTCATGGGACGTTTTCCTGGATGTTAGAACAAGTAGAGCACAGACACACAAACATAAACAAAGTCAAAAGAGGAACTTCCTTGCCGGAGATGGATGATACATAGTGGTCTTAGTCATTCGACAAAACAAGAGACCGACGTCGTGTGCACAAAAGCATTCCACTGGTTTGAAGAGTTACCGGTTTGGGAGATGATATTTCCTGATAGTAACAAGAAAAGTACTGGTAGTAAAGTCTGTAAACGGCTCAGCAAGAAAGGTCACGTTGAATTCTAATCAATTTAAAGACCCCCCACGTCACGTGTCACATTCCCTCCTATGCTAGGAAGATTTCTTACCAGCTATAAGAGGGCCAACACGTGAAAACCGTGATTTTGACACGTGACATGGTGGGTCTTTATAGAGCTGTGCATTTGTCTGAATGTGTGATGGAAAGTGAAAGAGAGAGAGAGAGACAGAGAGACTTAGAGAGAGAGAGAGAGAGAGAGAGAGAGAGAGAGAGAGAGAGAGAGAGAGAGAGAGAGAGAGAGAGAGAGAGAGAGAGAGAGAGACAGAGAGAGACGGACAGACAGACACAGACAGAGGCAGAGAAGGATTTATCCAGTCGGTATCAAGATGAACCAGGCGACTTTCTTTCACTCTACCAGTCTATGTAAGAAAATGCCTCATTTCAAAGACATTACAGTCGTGCACATTTCCAAACGCAAGAGGAAAGAAATGGGATGTTTCAGCGTTTCCATCGACCTACTCGTAGGACGTTCACTTTCACCTGTAGGAGTTTGGTGTGGGCAAAAACATCCTACGAAAAATAAGTGCTTCGATTGGTTAAAACACATACAGCAAAAACAACAACAACAACAACAACAACAACAACAACAACAACAACAATGGCAAGAAAAACAATCAACTTGAAGAGAAAAGAAAAAACCGCCCAAGTTTAGCTGGTGTGTATACTTCGGATTTTATTTATCCTTTTACGAACACACTCAACCCTGGACTAACAACAACCAAGACATACCTCTATGGTGGCATTCAGAAAACGTTTGATTCTATTGGACTGCAGTGATTAAACTGTCTTCGAGTAGTGGAACAAAGAAATGTATAGTTGGTTTCTTAATTTGTTTATATTGTTTGGTTTAAGTGCATTTCATAATAATGCAACACTGGTCAGTCACTCATACAGTGCAGTACGTGGAAATAACATGAATGCACTATAAAAATAATTTTGTGTGCATGATGTATAACATTAAGTCACTGCATCTCTCTCTCTCTCTCTCTCTCTCTCTCTCCTCTCTCTCTCTCTCTCTCTCTCTCTCTCTCTCTCTCTCTCTCTCTCTCTCTCTCTCTCTCTCTCTCTGAACTCCATTGTTATGGGCCAGAGGCCTAACAATTAAAATATTTTTTGACTTGACTTTTTGACTCTCTCTCTCTCTCTCTCTCTCTCTCTCTCTCTCTCTCTCTCTCTCTCTCTCTCTCTCTCTCTCTCTCTCTCTCTCTCTCTCTCTCTCTCTCTCTCTCTCTCTCTCTCTACAAAGGGAACAGTTTATGCCACTTATAAATCCTTAGCTTGCTAAATAGCTTTTTGTCTATCCGCATTCATTTTTGCTTGTCAAAGTATTGTTCTAAACATTGTGTTCTTTACCTGCTTTTGCTTTAGTCGTGTGCATATTTTAGTTGCACCTCCAAATGTGTATAGGTCGGTGGCCTCACATTAAAATTCATTGCGTCCTTGCGTCTCTCTCTCTCTCTCTCTCTCTCTCTCTCTCTCTCTCTCTCTCTCTCTTCTCTCTCTCTCTCTCTCTCTCTCTCTCTCTCTCTCTCTCTCTCTCTCTCTCTCTCTCTCTCTCTCTCTCTCTCAAAACAACAAAAAACGTACACATAGTCAATGGTTCTTTTTTTTATATACTTATTTCAATATTCTCTGTTGGCAATGCCTTTAATGTGTTGCTGTCCCATGGTGTTCCTTGCAGAAAACTCCTTTAAAAAAACCTGTTCACGGCAACTCGAACCGGTTGTCTTTAGCCATGACAAGCTCCTAGCATAACACCATCAGCCTCCAAAATCCTTCGAAGTCGGAGTGTGGCTGCCCACGTGTTGGGATAGTCAAAAGCGTTACACACGTAACGTTCTCATCCATAAAAGGTGCATTTGTACCATAGTGTTAGTGTGCAAGTGATACGGTATGTTATTATTGTATTGTTGTTTCTGTGCTTTCATATTCTAAAAGTTGTATATTTTCCATAGTTTTCGTGTGACGTGCTGTTTTATATTGTCTTCATTGATGAATGTTTGTTTTATTAATTCAATTTGTTATTTTATGTCACTAATAACTACATCATTATGTGCTTTGAATAAGTTATGCATGTTGAATCTTTTACTATTTATTATGATACTGTTAACTATTATGTGGGTTTTTTGGGTGCAATTCATATATGTTAAACCTTTTTATGATTTGTAATGCCTTTATAATACCTTTGTAAAGCGCGATCAGCCCAATGTGGGGTATTGCGCTATATAAGTATCCACTATTATTATTATTATTATTCAAGTGCTTCGGCTGTTGGGATGATCCCTGGAGTCTTTAAGCCAGGGTACGACAACAAACAAACAGAAGAAAGATCATATAAGGGGCTGCCGGTCAAAGTGTGTTATCAGTCATGGCAGCACATAATCGTTGTCATGGTGATATCAACACTGATATGAGAAGTGACAGTGGTTCTAAAGATTAACCCTTTCACCGCCAGCCATCTTTGAACAAAAAAACTTCCATTAAATTTATTTGTTTACAGAAAATATTTCATCTGCAATATTGTGGGATTTCTCTGTGACACATTTAGAATAGGGTCAGTCCTTACTGCCCAAATTTAGAAACACAATATTAGGCCTATTGGATAATAGACCCTGATTTGAAGAGTTTTAAAGACATGTGGTGTCTTTGGTGCAAAAATGCGACATTGGCCGTGAAAGGGTTAAGTCACAAAGAGGAGATGCATTTACATTGGAGATGCAATGTATTATGTCATTTAAACGCATAACGTCATTATGCACATCACTATGCATTTACATGATACAGCTAAACTCGGTTATAAGAAGATCGAAGGGAAATATGTTTTTGTTTTCTTATATCCAAGTTTTCTTATAACCGAAACTCGTTGATACAGGAAAATATTTTGAAGTTATTTTCTTATAACCGAGTTGAATGGGGGGAAAAACGAAAAAAAGAAAAGAAAAAAGAAAATAAAGACAAACAGAAACATAAAACGAAGAGAAACTGCTTTTACCTAATTTGGTGCATGAAAAAAAGGGGAAAAATGCAAAAGAAAGGAGAAATAGAAAGAAAGAACAGAACAGAAAATTAAAAACAAAAATAAAGGCAGAAGTGGTGGTGAGTTGCATGATGAACGAGCAAGATAGAGAGTAGATGAATGATTGGGTGTGGTGTGAGAGTAACATATTTGTTTAAATGTACATTTAAATGTTTTTAATTAATGTTTTAATTTGGATATATTTAACTTATTTTACACGGTTGAAGACAATTTTCCATTCGCGTTTGTACAATGCTAATGGACAATAAAGAAACATATGACTCATGTCTTCTATCATAACAACAAAATACAGCAAAACGCGGTTATAAAAAAATAGAAGGGAGATTTTTTTTATTTTTGCTTCTTACATCCCAGTTTTCTTATACAGCAAAACTCGGTTATAAGAAAATCGAAGGGAGATGATTTTTTGATTTCTTATATCCGGGTTTTCTTATATCCGATACTTCGGATATAAGAAAACATTTTGAATTTGTTTTCTTATAACCGATTTGAATGGGAAAAAAGGGAAAAAATAAAAGAGAAAAAGAGAAAGAAATTAAATAAAAGACAAACAGAAACAGAAAACGATGAGTTTAATGAACATACTACTATTATATCACAACCTGTTCTGTTGATCTGACAGTGAAAATAATTACTTGTATGAATAGAGAGAGAGTGAGAATGAGGGGGGGGGGGGGGGGGGCAATGGGTGAGTGGGTATATAAATGTAAAATAAACCCCCTATTAGCATGTAATGTATCCTTGTAGACTTTGATTTGTAGGTATTATGTTTGTACATGAAAAAGATGAAGTTGTATGCATATGTAAACACTATGCGATGTTATGGCATAGTTGGATTGTTAATAAGCTATTCATACTTATTGATGATCTTTGCATTAATTTTTGTTTGTATGTGTAAATCATTGGAGAAAAGAGAACCTTCTTTGCAAGGGGGAAAAAAAGAAAAAAGAAAGACATAGGACAGGCAAAGAAGAAGCCAAATGCCCATGCCACTTTGACATATAACATTGCCTCGGGTTTACAAGACATCTGCCACCCTGTCTGTGACAAGTAAATCCCTTCTGGCTAACTTCCGTATTGTAGTCATAATAAAATTCCCTTCCTGTTTCCATTTTTTTTTAAATAAAAAAAAAATAAAAAAAAATTTGAATTTGTTTTCTTATAACCGATTTGAATGGGGAAAAAGGGAAAAAATAAAAGAGAAAAAGAGAAAAAAAAAAATAAAATAAAAGACAAACAGAAACATAAAACGAAGAGAAAATGCTTTTACCTAATTTGGTGCATGAAAAAAAAGGGGGAAATGCAAAACAAAGGAGGAAAAAAAGAAAGAACGGAACAGAAAATTAAAAACAAAAATGAAGGCAGACGTGGTGTGAGTTGCATGATGAGCAAGCAAGACAGCAGAGAGCAGATGAATGAGTGGGTGTGGTGTGAGAGTAACATATTTGTTTAAATGTAAATTTCTGTTTCTTGTTTTTAATCAATATTCTAATTTGGATGTATAACTAATTTTACACAGTGGAAGACAATTTTGTATTTGCGTTTGTACAATGCCAATGGACTATAAAGAAATTTGCGACCTATGACTCATGTTTTACATCATAAAATCAAAATACAGCAAAACACGGTTATAAGATAATCGAAGGTAGATCATTTTTTGCTTATTACCATATTCGAGTTTTCTTATATCCGAAACAAAATGAAGAGAACATCCTTTTTCCTAATTTGATGCATTTCTTACATCATAAAATCAAAATAGTCTACTAAGAAGAAGATTTAAAGGTGCCTACAACCACTCAAACTAACAAGCTTTTTTTCCTTTTCACTGTTATCAAATACGTACCCCTTCACCTTTCTTGTACTGAACTATTACCATTTACTGTCCACCCATGCAGCTTTTTTTTAATTGTTTGCTTTTGTTTATGTGGATTTTCGTCCACATATTCAGTTATTTGTATTTATCTTCTTAAAGAAATGGATTGCCTTTTCCTCTCTGCCATTGCTGATGAAAATAAAAGGATGGACAGTCTCTCTACCACCAACACAAAAGTACAGGCACTCATATTTTTTTCTTCTGCTCAACATTTATTTTGCACAGAATACTGAAGGAAAGTATAGAATAAAGGAACAAAAACAACTCAATTAGTCTTGCAATCAAGTGCCTGTACTGTTTAGACTGTCTGTGACGCAACTGGTATGAGGTAAACTTTCCCTTTTTGGAACGACTTCAGTTTTCTCAGAACATCCTTTCAGTTCAGGTCCAACTCACTTTTAAAGACACACTGACCCAACACGATTAAGTCCCTTGTTTTTTCTGGGTAGCTGTGACCCACATACAAATTCCCCCAACTTCAAATTGAGGCTGCTCTTTAAAATGATGTTTCATTTTCAATTGGGGGCATTTGTATGGGAGTCAAACCTGGTCAAAACAAGATTTCGTACCAGCTGTAAGAGGGAAAACATGTGGAACCCGTGATTTTGACATGTGATCTGGTGGGTCTTTAAGAAAATGTTGTCAATGGTAATTCGCTTATAAGAAAATAGAGCTCGCTTATAGAAAAAAAAGAACTGCAAACCAACTCGCTTGTATGACATACTTTTCTTATGTCCAAGTTTCCATTGCGGATGGGAGAAGGAATTTGCTTGCTTATAACCGAGTTTTCTTACAAGCGAGTTTCTTATATCCGAGTTTTGATCATAGATAAGAAAGAAGAAGTTTGGCAGGGAATTTGTTTTGCTTCATTATAAGGAAGTTTTCTTATAAGCGAGTTTCTTATAAGCAGATTCGGCTGTATCTTTCTATATTAAGGTTAGAGTGTCTGTGACGTAGCTGCTCTGACATACATTTTCCTCTTTTTGTTCTTTTTTTTGTTGGAATGACTGCATTTTTTGGAACATCCTATCAGTCCATGCCCTAATTTTAAAAAAATCGCTTAAAATAAAATCAAACTCGCTTATAAGAAAATGAACTGCAAACTAAACTCCCTTGTATGAAATCATTTTCTTATATCCGAGTTTACATCGCGGACGGGAGAACGAATTTGATTGCTTATAACCGAGTTTTCTTATAAGCGGGTTTCTTATATCTGAGCTTTGATAATACATAACAAAGAAGGAATTTGGCCGGGGAAAATAAATTGTTTGCTTATAAGCGGGTTTCTTATAAGCGAGTTTCTTATAAGTGGGTTTGGCTGTAGACTGTCTTTTCCTCTCTGCCATTGCAAAGGATGGGCAGGCTCACTTAGAGTATCTTTCTAAGCTATCCACAAAAAGTTAAGGATCACTTGCAAACTAATTCATAACTTTCCAAATAAGAAAGCCAATGCGTTGAATTTTGGCCAACATTTAATTCAATGCTTTAGTGATAACGATACACAATTGCCTTCAATTTCGAGCAATCGTTTGGTCTGTACATTTGATCAAAGTGGGTACGTATCAAAATTTGATTTCCCAAAGTCATTGAAATCACAAGACAGGGCATTCTGATGCTCCCAAAAGTTCAGTAATGCGTGTATCCGCCATGGCTGTTCTGGCACTCGACGCAGCGAGTCCTCATGGAGTTGACCAGGGTGGTGAAGATCCTCTGTGGAAGCGCCTGCCACTCAGCCTGCAGCATCTGGTAGAGGTGCTGGGCATCCCTGGGAGGGGGGTAGTTGCTCCTCACTTTGTGATCCAGCTCATCCCAGAGGTTCTCAATCGGGTTGAGGTCGGGACTGCATGCTGGCCACTCCATTCTGTTGACTCCAGACTGCTGCAGGAAGTCGTTGACCACCCTTGCCCTGTGGGGGCGAGCGTTGTCATCCTGGTAGACAGCCGGCGGTCCCATCTGCTGCAGTGTAGGCACAGCCAGCGGTCGAAGGATCTCATCCCGGTATCGGAGGCCAGTCAGGTTACCCTGTACATGATACAAGGGTGTTCTGTGGTGAAGGCTGAAGGCCCTCCAGACCATTACAGAACCTCCACCAAAGGCCACCTTTTCTTGGACAGTGGCGTCAATAAAGCGTTCCCCTGGGCGCCTCCAGACCCTCAGTCGGCCGTCGTTGTGGTTCAGGGTGAAGCGTGATTCATCACTGAACAGGACCTGGGACCATTGCTGACGTGTCCACCTCACGTGACGTCTGCAGAAGGCGCGGCGTGCTGCCCTATGGGCTGGAGTTAAGCGTGGCCGTACAGCTGGGCGACGAGAACGGAGGTTAAACCCATGAAGGCGGTTCCGTATGGTCTGCTGGCTGATGTTGATGTTAGTAGCCACCCTCAGCTGCCTTCGAATGATGCTGGAAGAGGCTGTTCTTGTCTGCAGGGCTTGTCGTTCAATGAGACGATCTTCACGTGGAGTTGTCTTCTTCGGTCGACCAGATCTGCGTCTTTCATGGACCCTCCCAGTGGCTGTGAAGCGTTGAATCAGTCTGACAATGACCGAGATGGACACCTGAAGTCGCCTGGCCACTTCTCGCTTGGGAACACCATCTTGGAACCATGCAACAGCTCGTCCCCTATCCAACTCGCTCAATTTTCGTCGTGGAGGCATTGTCAAATCAGGCCTAATACTGGTGGTATGTCTTCTTATAAAGCCAAGCAAGAGACAGCATCTCACACATAAACAGCAGTGCTTGCACGTGCATAATGGTTTTTCCATCTGGCTTGTGCAATGTGTTCATGCAGAACGATCCAAAACAAGGTCCTTTTTCGCAAGTTTCCGCTTTTTCTTTTGCTGCCAAGCTCAGTAATAGAGAATCACGTGCAATGTTTCCACTAACACAACATCGCCCACTTACAGCTGAACAAGAATTCATAACAATTTGGCTTGACTGAGAAAAAAATAACAGGAGCGAACGGAGTTTATTGCGCACCTGTTTTCTCATAGTGATCCTTAACTTTTTGTGAGTAGTGTATATTAAGGTAGGCTACTCTAGTCTCACTACAACTAACACAAATTTAATGTACAGGCATTCATATTTTTTCTTCTTCTCAGCATTTATTTTGTACAGAATACTGAAGGAAAGCATGAAATTTAAGGAACAAAAATAACTTAGTTACTCTTGCAATCAAGTGCCTGTGCCCGTTAGAGTGTCTGTGACGTAGCTGCTCTGACGTAAATTTTCCTCTTTTGTTTGTTTTGTTGGAAGACTGCACTTTTTGGAACATCCTTTCAGTTCATGCCTTAATTTTTAAAAATTGCTTATAATAAAATCAAACTCGCTTATAAGAAAATAAACTGCAAACCAACTCCCTTGTATGAAATCATTTTCTTATATCCGAGTTTACATCGCGGATGGGATAACGAATTTGTAGTTTTCTTATATCCGAGTTTTGATAATACATAGGAAAAAAATTGCTTTCTTATAAGCGGGTTTCTTATAAGCGGGTTCGACTGTATCCGAAAATCGGATAAAAGAAAACATTTTGATTTTTTCCCCTTATAATCCAGTTGAATGGGGAGAAAATGACAAAAAAGGACAGACAGAAAAACTAAACGAAAAGAAAATCCTTTGTCCTAATTTGGTGCATGTCTTGCATCATAAAATAAAAATAGTCTACTAAGAAGAAGATTTAAAGGTGCCTACAACAACTCAACTAACAAGCTTGTTCCTCCCTTTTTACTGTTATCAAATGCATACCCCTTCACCTTTCTTGTACTGAACTATTACCATTTACTGTTCACCCATGCAGCTTTCCATCAATCGTTTGCTTTTGTTTATGTGGATTTGTGTCCACGTATTCAGTTAATTGTATCTTTCTTCTTAAATAAATGGATTGCCTTTTCCTCTCTGCTGAAAACAAATGGATGGACAGTCTCTATACAACCAACACAAAAGTACAGGCACTCATAATTTTTTCTTCTGCTCAACATTTATTTTACACAGAATACTGAAGTAAAGTATGAAATAAAGGAACAAAAAGAACTCAATTAGTCTTGCAATCAAGTGCCTGTACTGTTTAGACTGTCTGTGATGCAACTGGTCTGACATGAACATTCCCTTTTTGGAACGACTTCAATTCTCTCGGAACATCCTTTCAGTTCATGTCCAACTCACATTTAAGAAAATGTTGTCAATGGCAATTCGCTTATAAGAAAATATAACTCGCTTATAAGAAAATGAACTGCTAACCAACTCTCTTGTATGACATACTTTTCTTATATCCAAGTTTACATCGCGGATGGGAGAAGGAATTTGCTTGATTATAAACGAGTTTTCTTATAAGCGAGTTTCTTATATCCGAGTTTTGATAATAGATAAGAAAAAAGGAGTTCGGCAGGGGATTTTTTTTGCGTGATTATAAGCGAGTTTTCTTATAAGCGGGTTTTCTTATAAGCGGATTCGGCTGTAATAATATTATTATCATTGTCTTTCTTTAAATGTATATTACATGCAATTAAAGAAAGACAGTCCAGTTACGGAATCTGTTTCAATTCCTACAGGAAACATTAAATAAACAAAGACATGGATTGTAAGAGAATGCAGAGCTGTATCGGTCGTATTAAAAATAAATAAATAAATGATCATAGTTACTACCGAGGTTGGGATACACAATGCTAACATTGGGCACGCCCCTGGCTCTGCGTGTTGCTAACTAACGAGCATCCATCAAATACAGACATCTCAATTAACTGACAAAGACAACACGCTTTAGAAACTGCCATAAAATGAATAAAACGAATAAATCAATAAATAAAAGTAGGTGGTATCATATTTGTCATGGAGCATCGCGTCAGAACAGGCTTTAATAGTGGGGGGGGAAAGTTAAAAATCACGAGGTTTCATTGTTTAAGTAAGCCCACTAAGTAAGGCCACTAAGTAAGGCTCGCTAAGAGATTATGTCCCCTAATTTGCCTTTCAAATGTTCCATTACACGGCGGCTCCAGCCTGTCCTGTTTCATAATGAAATCCTCTTCAGTCAAACAAATATTGTGTTTGTGAAGCAAACTATTTCATCATTCGGGGAGTCGTGTACTTCAACAATGCCAAATAACAAGAAACGAACAACTCATTATGATCACCAGCACTATAATTAACTACCAAAGCACCAAACATTACAATATAAATTGAAAAGATGATTAACTGGGAGAGAGAGAGAGAGAGGGAGACAGAGACAGAGAGATGGGGGGGGGGGGGGGGGTAGGGAGGCACGAAAGGTGGCGAAGCAATAGGACAGGAAAATAATGTTTGTTAAGGCAGACAATACTGTACTTTTAGTATTTCACATTAATCCATCACACTGTGGGGGTCTATCCAAACACAGGGGTTCAATGGTGTCCATAATTATTATCATCAACTGGGTCATCAAACTCACCACTGGCTGCTGGAAGAGAGTCTCCATCAGTCTCTGGTACAGGGCTCTGAAACCCAGCCTGTTGTTGATCTTTGCAAGGTGTGCCATCATGAAGTGTTACCGGACTGTTCTGAGAGTGTTTGTCTACACGAGAAGTCTTTTGTGGATCTGACACGTTTGAAAGCTGTGCAATACTATCAATGATCTGTTTCTGTTGACACCCCCCCCCCCCCCCCCCCCCTCTACGTTACCATTTGAAGACCGCGCTGACTGTGGCCGGGCTCTGGCTGGTGAAGAACCGGCAAGGCCCACCGTCTGGCTGCCCCCTCTGCCGATGTAGATCGTCTGGGTTCCCCCTCGGGTTTCCCATCGACCTCGTCCCCGCCCTCGTGGGTTCCAGGCTCCACGCCCTCTGGCTGCTGCCTGCCCCATGGAGTAGCGGTTCTGCTCGTTGTTCAAGACAGGGGTTTCTTTAAGAATCCTGTCAATCTTATGAAGGTCGCCATCTTCGATGTTGATTATTCTCTGGTTCGAAAGTTTGCAGTATAGCTTCCCCTGAAAAGCCCACGCGGAGATAACGGCAAGGTGGTGTTTGATTTTAAACAATCTTTCCGCGTTCATCTTCGTTAAGTCTTCTCTGATGAAAATATCGCATTTATTTTCTCTCAGATTTTTCCTCAGTTTGAAGATTTCCGACCTATTTATGGCAGTTTCTATTGGTTTCTCTCTCTCTCTCTCTCTCTCTCTCTCTCTCTCTCTCTCTCTCTCTCTCTCTCTCTCTCTCTCTCTCTCTCTCTCTCTCTCTCTCTCTCTCTCTCTCTCTCTCTCTCGCTCTCCCCCATCTCTCTCTATTTCTCTCTTTCTCTCTCCCCCTCCCCCTCTCTCTACCTCCCTCCCTCATTTCATGTTCTCTTCTTCTTTTCCATGACTGTGACAAAATTGATACCCCTCCTACTTTTATAAACTCCTTTGTTTAGGTGTAGCCTGATATGACAATTCTATGTGATTTACAAATTGAGCGTCTCTCTCTCTCTCTCTCTCTCTCTCTCTCTCTCTCTCTCTCTCTCTCTCTCTCTCTCTCTCTCTCTCTCTCTCTCTCTCTCTCTCTCTCTCTCTCTCTCTCTCTCTCTCTCTCTCTCTCTCTCTCTCTCTCTCTCTCTCTCTCTCTCTCTCTCTCTCTCTCTCTCTCTCTCTCTCTCTTCTTTTTCTTCTTCTTCTTCTTCTTCTTCTTCTTCTTCTTGTGAAGTTTACGATTAGAAACAGAGATGAGAAAAAGCATTGAAGTTTATAATTATTACTTTGTAGCTGCTCTCATTGATCACGATGCGTTTTGTAATTGATTTGTGATGTGTTGAAATGATACTGATGGGGGTGAGGATGATGACGGAAGATGGGTGGGTCTTTGTTTTGGCAAAGACTATTATCGTTGTATTTTCGTGTGCGCGCGCGAAAGTCAATGTATGTGTGTATGTGTTGAGTTCATGCGCGCCCACGTGTGTTTGTATGTACAATTTTGACTAATGCATTTTGTGTAGCTGTCTCCAACAACTGCCAGCTTATCATTTAATATGAAACGCAAATAGCGGTTCATTGCATTGTTTTTGCTTCGAGAAAAGTGTACAGGATCTGCCTTTTTGTCTCAAATCTGTCGAACATGCTTTCACTCTCTCTGTGTTTCGCTCTCTCTCTCTCTCTCTCTCTCTCTCTCTCTCTCTCTCTCTCTCTCTCTCTCTCTCTCTCTCTCTCTCTCTCTCTCTCTCTCTTTCTCTCTCTCGCTGTTCTGTCTCTCTCTCTCTCTCTCTCTCTCTCTCTCTCTCTCTCTCTCTCTCTCTCTCTCTCTCTCTCTCTCTCTCTCTCTCTCTCTCTCTCTCTCTCTCTCTCTCTCTCTCTCTCTCTCTCTCTCTCTCTCTCTCTCTCTCTCTCTCTCCCGTAATCTTCAGACATACTTTACTACACATGATCTTTTCCATTGTAACCAAAGTGGCTTTAGAGAAAATCATTCCTGCCAAACAGTACTCACTAATCTAGTCGAACAGTGGCATTCTAATATTAACAATGACCTTCTCACCGGTGTTATTTTCGTTGACTTTGCTAAAGCCTTTGATGTTATTGACCATGCCCTTCTATTAAAAAAACCTATCATTGTACGGTTTAACCCAAGATTCTATCGCCCTCGTTTCGTCCTTTCTATCTGACAGACGACAAACCGTCTCCAAAGATATTATTACATCTTCATTGCAATCAGTCTATTATGGAGTTCCCCAAGGCTCTGTCTTAGGACCTATGCTCTTCACCATTTATATAAATGACCTCCCGCTTCATCTTACTTCACCGTGTGAACTTTTTGCAGACGACACCACAATCCATAAAAACGGTTATAATGCTGACTCAATCTGTTCTGAATTGCAGAGTGACATTAATAATTTAGTTGACTGGTCAGAGCAAAATCATATGGCATTACATCCAAAAAAATCTAAATTCATGTTAATCACAACAAGACAAAAGAGGCAAAACTTTAAAAATCAATTAAGTACACCAACTATCTATGAAAAGTCTCTAGAAGAAGTTACTTCACACAAATTACTCGGCCTATACATTGACAACAACTTATCATGGTCACAACACATGCAAATACTGGCCAAGAAAATATCAAAAAAAATATTCCAGCTTAATAGAATAAAGCACTTTTTGGATCAACATACCCGTAAACTTTTTTTCCATGCCTATATTCAGCCTGACATTGATTATGCATCAACATGTTGGGATTCAGCTAGTAAAAACACACTCAAACACGTTGAAAGATTATATAAACGTTCTCTTAAACTCATACTCCTTAAATCGTCATCCCTAGAAACCAATGACTATAAAGAACTCAACATTCTACCATTTGATTTGAAATGTCTACTAAACAAAGGTACCCTTATGTACAAGATCATAAATAAGTTAGTACCAAAATATCTTATTACTAAATTTAAAGTCCATGCAATTCGAAGCAAAACCAAATTAATAATGCCCCGCCCCAGAACAGATCTATATAAAGCATCCCTTACATACTCAGGTGGTAAACTGTGGAACGACATCCATGATAATTTCAAAAATAAAACTAGCGTATCTTCCTTTCGCAAATCTTATCACAAGTACATAATGGACAATCTTGTCCACCAGTTATGTTAATGAGTTTTACTGCAATTATCAACTTATGCCAAGATTCTTGTAAATTTTGTATGTCTCTCTGTATATCTGTTTAATGTTCCAATTTGATTCTCTGTCATTTATTTCATGTGCCAATTTTTGTTTCATTTTCTTGACTTGATTGTTTTTATGTCAATTTTGCATTGCCTGATGCATGGTGTGAGTGTGTGAGTGAGAGGGCCAGGTGTAAAGAAGCTATTGTAGCTTATCCTTTTTACCCTCAATAAAACATTCGTATTCGTATTCGTATTCGTATTCCCCCCCTTCTTTCTCTAGACGAAAACAAAGTTTCGGTTCTCCTACTGCTTGATCTTTCGGCTGCCTTCGATACAATCGATCATGACATGCTTATTTCTCGTCTCGAACAAAATTTTGGAATCACTGGAAATGCCCTCAAATTGTTTCGTTCCTATCTTCACGAAAGAAAACAAATAGTTGTAGTAAATGAAAACAGTTCTTGATTTTGACGTCCCACAAGGCTCCGTGTTAGGACACATTTTGTTGATTCTTTATACCGCCCCAGTGACAAGAGTATAATCCATGTTGCACACCCTAGCTGGTGAAACAATGCCAAAGTGCCGCAGTTGAGTGCAACAAAAATAAGGACAATGGATGGAGTCTAGCTTTGTCGCGCTTCACTTATATACCAAAGACTGTCGGAGTGTACCCATAATACGAGTCTAGCTTTGTCGCGCTTCACTTATATACCAAAGACTGTCGGAGTGTACCCATAATACGAGTCTAGCTTTGTTGCGCTTCACTTATATACCAAAGACTGTCGGAGTGTACCCATAATACGAGTCTAGCTTTGTCGCGCTTCACTTATATACCAAAGACTGTCGGAGTGTACCCATAATACGAGTCTAGCTTTGTTGCGCTTCACTTATACCAAAGACTGTCGGAGTGTACCCATAATACGAGTCTAGCTTTGTCGCGCTTCACTTATACCAAAGACTGTCGGAGTGTACCCATAATACGAGTCTAGCTTTGTCGCGCTTCACTTATATACCAAAGACTGTCGGAGTGTACCCATAATACGAGTCTAGCTTTGTTGCGCTTCACTTATATATCAAAGACTGTCGGAGTGTACCCATAATACGAGTCTAGCTTTGTCGCGCTTCACTTATATACCAAAGACTGTCGGAGTGTACCCATAATACGAGTCTAGCTTTGTTGCGCTTCACTTATATATCAAAGACTGTCGGAGTGTACCCATAATACGAGTCTAGCTTTGTTGCGCTTCACTTATATATCAAAGACTGTCGGAGTGTACCCATAATACGAGTCTAGCTTTGTTGCGCTTCACTTATATACCAAAGACTGTCGGAGTGTACCCATAATACGAGTCTAGCTTTGTCGCGCTTCACTTATATACCAAAGACTGTCGGAGTGTACCCATAATACGAGTCTAGCTTTGTCGCGCTTCACTTATATATCAAAGACTGTCGGAGTGTACCCATAATACGAGTCTAGCTTTGTTGCGCTTCACTTATACCAAAGACTGTCGGAGTGTACCCATAATACGAGTCTAGCTTTGTTGCGCTTCACTTATATACCAAAGACTGTCAGAGTGTACCCATAATACGAGTCTAGCTTTGTTGCGCTTCACTTATATACCAAAGACTGTCAGAGTGTACCCATAATACGAGTCTAGCTTTGTTGCGCTTCACTTATATACCAAAGACTGTCGGAGTGTACCCATAATACGAGTCTAGCTTTGTTGCGCTTCACTTATATACCAAAGACTGTCAGAGTGTACCCATAATACGAGTCTAGCTTTGTTGCGCTTCACTTATATACCAAAGACTGTCGGAGTGTACCCATAATACGAGTCTAGCTTTGTTGCGCTTCACTTATATACCAAAGACTGTCGGAGTGTACCCATAATACGAGTCTAGCTTTGTTGCGCTTCACTTATATACCAAAGACTGTCGGAGTGTACCCATAATACGAGTCTAGCTTTGTTGCGCTTCACTTATATACCAAAGACTGTCGGAGTGTACCCATAATACGAGTCTAGCTTTGTTGCGCTTCACTTATGCCAAAGACTGTCGGAGTGTACCCATAATACGAGGGTCACTGTGGATATCTGGCAGTGTGCATCCTCCTTCTGGCTAGTCAAACTTTTAGAGTCCCTCACTAGAACATTATGCACGTGGATATCCTTTCAAACCAAACGGTTAGGGCACCAGACCGCTCAACTGAAGTATGTACAAAATAGTGCCATCGACGATCGAACGATCAAGCATCTTCAGCTTTCTGTAACTGCTTGCCCCTGTAGCAATGCTTCACATAATACAACAAATGATAGTCGGAAAAACTAACAAAGGACTAAGTAAAAAACGAAATGGGTAGACTGGCTAAGCTCTGCAAAAGTCTGTTTTCTTGCCAAATGGTCAAAGTAGCTGCTGCAGTGTGGTCACCTGCGATGTCACACTAAAGTAGGGCTAGGGGGAGACCAGGTACCAGTGCTTGGACAGTACACTCATACAAGTGCATTGGTTAAATAGATATTTATGTTTCATTCTGAGAGTCGGCAGATGGCCTTCACCAGACATCCTGTTTTGCATGAATCACTCGGTCTCAGTTTTTGATGCATAGCCACTTGAACACAGAAGAAGGAAACGCTTATAAATAATAGTAAGTTCAAAAAATAATAATAGTTTGTCAAAATGTTTTTATGTTCTGTATTAGAGTCTGTTGTCATTTCGTTTGGTGATGTTTGTCTGTAATGACGTTAAATGGCAATGCAGAGAATAGTCGAGAATAGTCGATTAGCACCATCTGCATAAAATACAAATGATTTAGAAGAATCTAATAAAATGTCAGATTTGTTGTCTACAGTGATTCTTTTTACAATGGAGCATTCCAGTCCAGCAGTCTCAGCTTTACTGGTTTCCAACAACTGTAATGATTCTACTGGAGCGGATCTGATCATGACTACAACACACCTGGCCACAACTACTGATGGTACATGGCAGTCAATCAACCAACTTGACACTATGCGTTATTGGATGAGAGCTATCTGGTCTTGTTTGGTTCTGGTTTTTGGAAGCTTTGGAAACCTCATGATCCTGATCATCATGTACAGAATGAAGTCAGCTGAATCTACCTTCAACATCTACTTCATTGCCATTGCTGTTCTGGATTTGATGATACTGTATACCAATGTACTTGGATCGTGGTTGAAATACACATTTAGCGTTCGAATAGATAATCTTCATGACGTAGGCTGTAAAATCTATGTCTGGTTTTACACAGGGGGCGGCACTATCAGTGCTTGGTGTCTGGTCTGTATGACTGTACACAGAGCAATGTCTGTGGTGTGGCCACATCGTGTTAACGTACTGTGTACACGGCGAACTGTTCTTCTGCTGATTGCAGGAATCACTGTCTGTATGGCTGCACTCTACTCACATTATATGGTTGGGTTTTCCAGAAAATTCTTCTCTTCGATGAATATCTATTCTTGTTCGATGACGGGTGGTAAAAGTTACAGATATTTCGCTCAAACAATATTTGCTTACATAGAGCTATCTGTATACTGTGTCTTACCTTTTACATTTCTTGCAATCTCAAACAGCATTCTGGTTTGGAAGCTCAGTACATCAGTAAAAGCAGCCAGCAAACAACTTGTCCAAGGAGACTCTGAACAGATTCAGGCTCGTGAGAAAGCAGTCAGTTCTGTGACCTTGACCGTTATTGTTGTGTCAACTATGTTTTTGGTTTTGACCCTGCCTGCCTCAATTAACTACATTCTGAATTATTTTTCAGTGACCTACAATACAATATCTGGTTATGAGTACGCTAAGCAGGCATTCATAGGTGCTATAACTAGTACTCTTGCTCAAGCAAACAGTGCCATCAATTTCTACCTGTACTGTCTGACTGGTAAACGGTTCAGGGAGGAGTTCCTCAAGGTGCTGTGTTGGTGGAGGGACAAACGACAACATGGTGCCTCAAAGTGAGGACGCATGTCCCGGGCCACCTGACACGTCCACTACAGTCCTCTGTCTTCTCAACAAAGAACATCAAAGGGACACGGAAATATATAATAATGTGTAACAGAAAATTAAAAATAAAACTAATTGAATTGAATTAAAAAAATAATCCATGCAAAAACAGGCCTTGATGATGTATACGTGTATGTGCAAGTTTGAGATAAGAACCTATTGGCTATAATTAGAGAGCTTATGTTTGCCCTTTAGAGCAAGCATATTTCCCTGTTGTGCTGATTCTACCTGGTACCTGTGTACTTTTATGTAACAGGTGTCTTGCACAATTACTGTTTAGTTAATATGTTAAACATGAACACATTATGTCAAACGGTTCTATAAAAGAATCAAATTTAAGGATTTGGCTGCTTTGGCCATTTTTCGCCAAATTTGCACCAGGAAGTGGCCAATTCCTTAAATCTAGGAAATGTACGTTATACTAACCGGTATCTAATTAGCTTGTCTCATTATCCTGAATAAAGAACATTTCGTTCATTCATTCGTTCGTACGTCTCTCTCTCTCTCTCTCTCTCTCTCTCTCTCTCTCTCTCTCTCTCTCTCTCTCTCTCTCTCTCTCTCTCTCTCCCCCTCTCTCTCTCTCTTTCTCTCTCTCTCTCTCTCTCTCTCTCTCTCTCTCTCTCTCTCTCTCTCTCTCTCTCTCTTCTCTCTACTCATCTCTCTCTCTCTGGTCACGTGATCTGACACGAAGCAAGAAAGGGCCATTCGTCTGAGCTGCGGTAAATATTCAAGAATTTTGACTGAAAACGGAAGCTGTTGGTCTCCCAAGAGCTGTCAAGACAACCTTTGTGCCCTGCTATCAGACAATATGGTTACTTCATGGAAAATGTCTGGTGAGAACGAGAATATATAGTGTTCGTATTACACCTGAAGCCAGCCAGCAGTTTGTCAATAACAATGGCGGACCCCAACCTGAACAGAGAAACACAGGTACAATACTACAGACGGAAGGCTTCTTCCCAAGTACGTCGCGACAAGAAGAGGGCAAAGCATCACCAAAACAAAGAGCTCAATCAGGTTGGTGTACATCATGAACACTTGGTGACTGATTTCGTGCATGAACAGTCTGTGAGCTTATTTGAAGCGGAATGTGAAACAACAACTGGCACACAGGACTTGACCACAACACACAACATAGGCCTACATGAACACGAAGATCACAACCCTGGCGATGAGTCGGACGAAGAAGGAAAGTCAAAGGTGGCACAAGAACGAGACGAACCACAGAATCCTCCTGCAGACGAATGTAACATCAGCTTAGACATACAGCAGCCTATCACTGATCCTGTCATCGATCAGTCAGGGGCAGGGTTCAATGTTCGTGTAGTGGAAGACTACGTATCCACCTTGACTGATCCAGCACTCCAAAGACGTTTTAAGAGATAAACACAGAAACAAAGAGTTCAGAAAAAGAGTACTGGTTTGCCGATCAGACAAGGATGTATTGATTTTTTAATCTGATTACTTGGTATGGAGCACGTGGAAACTCCGACAAACGCATTGCAAAAAATCCAAGATCTTCACGGATTAATCGCCTTCTACATGGAATGACAGCGTGCCGGTAGCATCGCGACACAGAACACACCACATAGACGTTGATATCGTTTCGGAATTGTGAAAACAGCAACAAAGCAAGAGACTTTGCCATGGTTTCCATGTCAGTTCAAACGCGTTGATTATGTCTTGGTACATTTCACGCACATGCTGTAATAGGATGTAGCTTGACGGCATTTCTCTCTCTCTCTCTCTCTCTCTCTCTCTCTCTCTCTCTCTTCTCTCTCTCACTCTCTCATCTCTCTCTCTCTCTCTCTCTCTCTCTCTCTCTCTCTCTCTCTCTCTCTCTCTCTCTCTCTCTCTCTCTGATGAACATGGTAATGTTCTGAAAACTAAAAGTAGCACAATATTTGTCTTTCGAGATTTATCATTCATAACTATTTTTATCCAAATGTTTGGATACTATCTCAATTACCGGCCCTCATTGGTCGTGCCTTTTATTCTTTCATGTTTTAAATTTCAGAACATTATCATGTTCATTATTTTACAAAAGAGTTTTAATATTTCTTTTTTGTACGGACTACTATACAGGGTTTTTGAGGGCGTTTCCCTTAAATGTAAAAATGAAACCTCTCTTGTATGAGATATCGTCTTTCATAAGTGAACAGACCCACTGCAGATTGATAGCAGCATATTGTGGCAGTACCATAGCCGATGAGGTTTAACCGAGGCGTGGTTACTGCTACACCTATCTGCATTGTTAAAAAATTGGGACTTTACTGGTGTTGCACTGCCTCCGGGCATTGCCTCCAGTATTGTTCCCACCATCTTTGTATTTACAAATGATGTGTCTGTTCCAGACCGAGAGGACGTAAAACACCATTTTTCTCTCTCTCTCTCTTAGATTGATAGCAGCTTCCAGGCTTGGCTGATGATGGACCCCAAGGTCCGAAACAGCTGTCCCCAGCAGGATCTGCCCCCTCTCCCATTGAGAGAAAAAACTAAAAGCAGCACAAGCTCTCTCTTTACAGAACACAAATCAAGATTCAAAGTTCACAGTAGCTGGTTTTGATAAAGATGTTCAATACATGGAATTTGGATACATTTTTGTATATATAAAACTCAAGTATATATATATGTGTATGTGTGCTTGCGTGTGTGCATAGTTGCACGCAAGTATTCATGCGCAAAAAAATATGCTTGTGCGTATGCCAGTTTTATTAATCCGTATTTCAACCTATCTTTGTATCACCTTTGTGTTCAGCTCTGTATGTGTAATAGTATGCCTTGCCACGTTTATGTTCTATGTTAATATATGTATCAAGGACAGATTGGAAAAATAGGCGTTGCCTAAACTATATCCTTGGAAAACAAAGTTTTCAAGTTTCTCTCTCTCTCTCTGTGAGTCTCTATGTGTCTGTCTCTCCCTGTCTCTCTCAGTAAATGCCACATTTCAAAGACATTACAACCATGCACATTTCCAAACGCAAAAGGAAAGAAATTGGATGATTCAGTGTTTCTATCGAGCTCATATTATATTCATTTTCACCTGTAGGAGTTTGGTGTGGGCAAACACATCCAATGAATGATAAGAGTTTGATTGGTTAAAACACATACAGCAAAAACAACAACAAATCAGGACAGGCCTCAATTATGGCATTCAGAAAATTTTTGATTATATTGGACTGCAGTGATTAAACTGTCTTCGCGTGTGGTTTAAAACATATTGTGCAAAAATAGAAATATATAGTTGGTTTCTTAATTTTTCATATTGTTTGGTTTAAGTGCATTTCATAATAATGCGAAACTGGTCAGTCACTCGTACAGTGCAGTACATGGAAATAACATGCATGCGCGAATGCACTACCAGTTTCTATAAAAAATAGTTCTGTGTGTATGATGTATGACATATTAAACGCATAACTTAATTATGCATATGACTGTACATTTACATCATAATAATGGATAATACATGATAATAATATTATCATCACTGTCTTTCTTTAATTGTACATTATATACAAACAAAGAAAGACAGTCCAGTTACATAATCTGTTTCAATTCCTACAGGAAATATTGAATAAACAAAGACATGGATTGTAAGAGAATGCAGAACTTTATCGGCCGTATTAATTAAAAAATAAATAAATAAATTATCAAAGTTACTACCGAGGTTGGGATACACAATGCGAACATTGGGCACGCCCCTGGCTTTGCGCATGTCAATTAACTGACAAAGACAACACGCTGTAAGTTTAAGTGCGCAAGTTTAATGCGTTCACTAAAGTTGGCGCGTGCGTGTGTGTGCGCGCGTGTGAGAGTGTACGCGCGCGTGTGCTTCCACCTGTATGTGTCTTTCTGAATGTTTGTATGACTCACGGTAACAAATATACAAATTAATATGTTGACACATGCACATAAACACGCGCAAATAGAGGCACATAAATGTGTATGATTTGTGAGCTTCTATTTGGGCGTGCTTATGTGCACATGTGAATGTATGTATGCGCGCGCGCGTGTGTGTGTGTGTGTGTGTGTGTGTGTGTGTGTGAGAGAGAGAGAGAGAGAGAGAGAGAGAGAGAGAGAGAGAGAGAGAGAGAGAGAGAGAGAGAGAAGGAGAGAGAGAGAGAGAGAAGAGAGAGAGAGAGAGAGAGAGAGAGACGAGAGAGAGAGAGAGAGAGAGAGAGGAGAGACAGACAGACAAATAGACAGACAGACAGAAACAGAGACAAATAATCACCTGTAAATATTCCTACACCATCGAGTTTTCCACTCAAACACTGTACGTCGTGATCATACGAGTAGCTTTCACTCTCACGCGGAGAGAGAGAGAGAGAGAGAGAGAGAGAGAGAGAGAGAGAGAGAGAGAGAGAGAGAGAGAGAGAGAGAGAGAGAGAGAGAGAGAGAGAGAGAGAGAGAGAGTATGTATGTGCATGTATGTGTTGCTGTTCTTCAGTTTAACGTCATTCCACTAAAAGTGATTCAGACAATATTTGTATATTATAGTGTGATGTTGGAATGGTGAGTGAGTGGGTATGTCTGTAAGTGAGTGTAAGTATTAAAGTACGTAACAGGTAAGCGATGCATGCCTTATCATTACCCACCACACACACACACACACACACACACACACACACACACACACACACACACACACTTCATTAAAAGGTTAAACTTACACTTAAATAATATAACCGAACAAAGAGCAATGTTAAAAAACCCATTTACAAACTGATTCAAGAACAGAATAATTGCTTAGTACATTTACAAGCTGATTCAAGAACAGAATAATTGCTTAGTACATTTACAAACTGATTCAAGAACAGAATAATTGCTTAGTACATAGGACAGAGACAATGGTGTCGATCCATCAGTAAAACCGCCAATACGCGAATTCTGAAAGAGTTTTCTTGCTCTTGGACAGTGAATCAGTAAATGACTGACACTCAAAGATTCACCACACATACATTTAACATTATTACAATATTTTGTTTTAAATTAATTTAAACGAAGTCTGTGGATTAGACTTTCAATCTCCCTGGACGAGAAAGTAACTCGTTTGTATAATGTTTTCCCGTTGTATTTATCATTAGATTGAATACAGTTATTATAATATCGAACATCTGAATTCATGAATCCATTCTTGACATGTTCATGATATGCTTTGTTTATAATTTAGAAACATTCTGTCAAATATAAAGGAACATTAATTGATACTGCGTCCGTAGTATTTTGGCTGCCTCTAATGCAGCTTAGAACGGGAACGGAATATGTGGGACCATTATTGCAACACCGACACCAACGATAGAGGTTTGAGGCTTCTGGAATTTCCAGCTATAATGATCTGAAGCTGACGAACACTTTTGGCCCACACAAGGCATCGAGGAGATGGACCTGGCACAGTCCAGGGGGGCGGGGATTACCACTACCAACTAGACTACATCATGGTTAAGCGCCGCTTCCAGTCCAGTGTCAACATCGCTAAGACCAGAAGCTTTCCAGGAGCAGACATCGGAAGCGACCATGAGCTAGTGATGCTGACCTTGTCATTACGTCTCAAAAACAACAAAATGCGTGGCAACATAATAATCAAGTTCAACTTAGAAAAACTAAAGGACTCAACTATAGCAGAATCCTTCCAAGTGAGCATTGGAGGGAAATTTGCACCGCTAATAGTACTGGACAACAAAGACATAGAACTTGACACCCTGACCAACACCTTCAACACAGCTGTGACTGAAACAGCCAGTGAAACACTTGGCAAGCATCGACCCAAAAAGGAGCCCTGGGTCACAGACCTATGCGACAAGCGTACAGAACTGAAGAGTAAGAAAAAAGAACCAGACTGCAAAAAGCAATACACCGAGGTTAACCAACAAATAAAGGAAGCCAAGAGTGAAGCTAAGGAGACATGGATTGAAGAACATTGCCAAGAAATCGAAGAGAGCCTACAGAGAAACAACAGCAAGAAGGCGTACCAAACTATTAAACAACTGACAAGTACAAAACAAAGTCGAGCAGCTTTGATCCAATATAGAGCAGGGAAATGTTTAACAGAAGAAAAAGACGTCCTAGGTACATGGACAGAATAGTGCTCCGACTTGTACACCCACAAAGCCACAGGACACCCAAAACCAAACCAGCTGTTCTTCCAACCATTTCTGATGCAATTCTATTACCTAACATGTTTGTTGATTTCTTTAGGCATAAAATTAAAGCTATTCGTAATAGCTTTCGGTCTATCCAGCAGTTGGACAATCCTGCCAAACGTTTCCAAGGTACCCCTTTCCTAACTTTCACCCCTGTTTCCCAGGACTTTGTTAAACGACTTATACTACGGACCACGCCCAAAACCTGTGACTTAGACCCTATTCCCACCAAGGTTCTGTTTCAACACATCGATCTTTTTCTGCCAACTATAACCAATATATTGAACGAGTCACTCTCTTCTGGTATCTTTCCCTCGGAATTCAAGACTGCTATCGTAAAACCTCTGCTAAAAAAAACAAAAAACCCATCTCAAATCTTGACCCCAACGAACTGAAAAATCTTCTATCGACCCATCTCACAAGACAGGCTCCGTATTAGGACCTACTCCTTGATTTTGTTGATTCTTTATACACGCCCCAGTGACAAGTTGTAGTATAATCCATGATTTTGGCACCCCACACCCTAGACAAGAGTATAATCCATATTGCACACCCTAGCTGTGAAACAATGCATCCATGTTGCACACCCAATCTGGTGAAACAATGCCAAAGTGCCGCAGTTGAGTGCAACAAAAATAAGGAAAATGGATGGAGTCTAGCTTTGCTGCGCTTCACTTATATACCAAAGACTGTCGGAGTGTACCCATAATACGAGGGTCACTGTGGATATCTGGCAGTGTGCATCCTCCTTCTGGCTAGTCAAACTTTTAGAAGAGTCCCTCACTAGAACATTTTGTAGGGCTAGGGGGAGACCAGGTACCAGTGCTTGGACAGTACACTCATACAAGTGCGTTGGTTAAATATATGTTTATGTTTCAATCTGAGGGCAGCAGATGACCTTCACCAGACAAAATGCCACATTTCAAAGACATTACAACCATGCACATTTCCAAACGCAAGAGGAAAGAAATTGGATGATTCAGTGTTTCTATCGAGCTCATATTATATTCATTTTCACCTGTAGGAGTTTGGTGTGGGCAAACACATCCAATGAATGATAAGAGTTTGATTGGTTAAAACACATACAGGAAAAACAACAACAAATCAGGACAGGCCTCAATTATGGCATTCAGAATTTTTTTTAATTATATTGGACTGCAGTGATTAAACTGTATTCGCGTGTGGTTTAAAAGCTATTGTGCAAAAATAGAAATATAATGGTGGTTTCTTAATTTTTCATATTGTTTGGTTTAAGTGCATTTCATAATAATGCGAAACTGGTCAGTCACTCGTACAGTGCAGTACATGGAAATAACATGCATGCGCGAATGCACTACCAGTTTCTATTATTAAAAAAAGTTATGTGTGTATGATGTATGACATATTAAACGCATAACTTCATTATGCATATGACTGTACATTGACATCCTAATAATAGATAATACATGATAATAATATTATCATCACTGTCTTTCTTTAATTGTATATTATATACAAATAAAGAAAGACAGTCCAGTTACATAATCTGTTTCAATTCCTACAGGAAACATTGAATAAACAAAGACATGGATTGTAAGAGAATGCAGAACTTTATCGGCCGTATTAATTAAAAAATAAATAAATAAATAAACATAGTTACTACCGAGGTTGGGATACACAATGCGAACATTGGGCACGCCCCTGGCTTTGCGCATGTCAATTAACTGACAAAGACAACACGCTGTAAGTTTAAGTGCGCAAGTTTAATGCGTTCACTAAAGTTGGCGCGTGCGTGTGTGTGAGCGCGTGTGAGAGTGTACGCGCGCGTGTGCTTCCACCTGTATGTGTCTTTCTGAATGTTTGTATGACTCACGGTAACAAATATACAAATTAATATGTTGACACATGCACATAACCACGCGCAAATAGAGGCACATAAATGTGTATGATTTGTGAGCTTCTATTTGGGCGTGCTTATGTGTACATGTGAATGTATGTATGCGCGCGCGTGTGTGTGTGTGTGTGTGTGTGTGTGTGTGTGTGAGAGAGAGAGAGACAGAGAGAGAGACAGAGAGAGAAAAGAGAGAGAGAGAGAGAGAGAGAGAGAGAGAAGAGAGAGAGAGAGAGAGAGACAGACAGACAGACAAATAGACAGACAGACAGAAACCGAGACAAATAGTCACCTGTAAATATTCCTACAAACCATCGAGTTTTCCACTCAAACACTGTACGTCGTCGTGATCATACGAGTAGCTTTCACTCTCACGCGGGAGAGAGAGAGGAGAGGAGAGAGGAGAGAGAGAGAGAGAGAGAGAGAGAGAGAGATAGAGAGAGAGAGAGATGAGAGAGAGAGAGAGAGAGAGAGTAGAGAGAGAGAGTATGTACATGTGTGTTGCTGTTCTTCAGTTTAACGTCATTCCACTAAAAGTGATTCAGGACAATATTTGTATATTATAGTGTGATGTTGGAATGGTGAGTGAGTGGGTATGTCTGTAAGTGAGTGTAAGTATTAAAGTACGTAATAGGTAAGCGATGCATGCCTTATCATTACCCACCACACACACACACAACACCACACACACACACACACACACACACACACACACACACTTCATTAAAAGGTTTAAACTTACACTTAAATAATATAACCGAACAAAGAGCAATGTTAAAAAAACCATTTACAAACTGATTCAAGAACAGAATAATTGCTTAGTACATTTACAAGCTGATTCAAGAACAGAATAATTGCTTAGTACATTTACAAACTGATTCAAGAACAGAATAATTGCTTAGTACATAGGACAGAGACAATGGTGTCGATCCATCAGTACAACCGCCAATACGCGAATTCTGAAAGAGTTTTCTTGCTCTTGGACAGTGAATCAGTAAATGACCGACACTCAAGGATTCACCACACATGCATTTAACATTATTACAATATTTTGTTTTAAATTAATTCAAAACGAAGTCTGTGGGTTAGACTTTCAATCTCCCTGGACGAGAAAGTAACGCGTTTGTATAATGTTTTCCCGTTGTATTTATCATTAGATTGAATACAGTTATTATAATATCGAACATCTGAATTCATGAATCCATTCTTGACATGTTCATGATATGTTTTGTTTATAATTTAGAAACATTCTGTCAAATATAAAGGAACATTAATTGATACTGCGTCCGTAGTATTTTGGCTGCCTCTAATGCAGCTTAGAACGGGAACGGAATATGTGGGACCATTATTGCAACACCGACACCAACGATAGAGGTTTGAGGCTTCTGGAATTTCCAGCTATAATGATCTGAAGCTGACGAACACTTTTGGCCCACACAAGGCATCGAGGAGATGGACCTGGCACAGTCCAGGGGGGCGGGGATTACCACTACCAACTAGACTACATCATGGTTAAGCGCCGCTTCCAGTCCAGTGTCAACATCGCTAAGACCAGAAGCTTTCCAGGAGCAGACATCGGAAGCGACCATGAGCTAGTGATGCTGACCTTGTCATTACGTCTCAAAAACAACAAAATGCGTGGCAACATAATAATCAAGTTCAACTTAGAAAAACTAAAGGACTCAACTATAGCAGAATCCTTCCAAGCGACCATCGGAGGGAAATTTGCACCGCTACTAGTACTGGACAATGAGGATATAGAGATTGACACCCTGACCAACGCCTTGAGTTGAACACAGCTGTGACTGAAACAGCCAGTGAAACACTTGGCAAGCATCGACCCAAAAAGAAGCCCTGGGTCACAGACCTATGCGACAAACGTACAGAACTGAAGAGTAAGAAAAAAGAACCAGACTGCAAAAAGCAATACACAGAGGTTAACCAACAAATAAAGGAAGCCAAGAGTGAAGCTAAGGAGACATGGATTGAAGAACATTGCCAAGAAATCGAAGAGAGCCTACAGAGAAACAACAGCAAGAAGGCGTACCAAACTATTAAACAACTGACAAGTACAAAACAAAGTCGAGCAGCTTTGATCCAATATAGAGCAGGGAAATGTTTAACAGAAGAAAAAGACTTCCTATGCTACAGTGACATAATAGTGCTCCGACTTGTACATCCACAACGCCACAGGACCACCCAAATCCAAACCAGTTGTTCTTCCAACCATTTCTGATGCATGTTTGTTGATTTCTTTAGGCAAAAAAAAAGCTATTCGTAATAGCTTTCGGTCTATCCAGCAGTTGGACAATCCTGCCAAACGTTTCCAAGGTACCCCTTTCCTAACTTTTATCCCTGTTTCCCAGGACTTTGTTAAGCGATTTATACTACGGACCACGCCCAAGACCTGTGACTTAGACCCTATTCCCACCAAGTTTCTGTTTTAACACATCAATCTTGTTCTGCCAACTATAACTAATATAATGAACGAGTCACTCTCTTCTTGTATATTTCCCTCGGAATTCAAGACTGCTATCGTAAAACCTCTGCTAAAAACAACAACAAGCCTTGAACTCAATGAACTGAACAAATATCGACCAATCTCAACTCTTCCTTATCTTTCTAAGCTTCTTGTAAGGCTTGTGCTTCATCAACTTTTCTCTCATCTGACCACCCACAATCTTCTCAGTCCTCGTCAATCAGCCTATAGGCCAGGGCAAAGCACAGAGACAGTCCTGTTGCGAATAATGACCGATTTAATTCTCTCTCTAGACGAAGACAAAGATTAGGTTCTCCTACTCTTTGATCTTTCGGCAGCCATCGATACAATCAATCATGACATGCTTACTTCTCGTCTCAAAGAACAATTTTGAATCAACTGAAAATGCGCTCAAATGGTTTCATTCCTATCTTCATGAAAGAAAACAAACAGTTGTAGTAAATGAAAACAAAATCTTCCGAATCACTTCTTGATTTTGACATCCCACAAGGCTCCGTATTAGGACACATTTTGTTGATTCTTTATACCGCCCCAGTGACCAGAGTATAATCCATATTGCCAGACACCCTAGCTGGTGAAACAATGCCGAAGTGCCGCAGTTGAGTGCCACAAAAATAAGGACAATGGATGGAGTCTAGCTTTGCTGCGCTTCACTTATATACCAAAGACTGTCGGAGTGTACCCATAATACGAGGGTCACTGTGGATATCTGGCCAGGGTGCATTAT
>CM065701.1:4686167-4691750 GCA_017654935.2 Phymorhynchus buccinoides | reverse complement strand
GTATTGCATAACGTATTGTATTGTGATATGTCGTGTTGTATGCTGTACGTATTGCATAACGTATTGTATTGTGTTATGTTGTGTTGTATGCTGTACGTATTGCATAACGTATTGTATTGTGTTATGTCGTGTTGTATACTGTGTGGGTTGCATAATGTTGTATATGTCTGTTGTATATATACGTATTGCATAACGTATTGTATTGTGTTATGTTGTGTTGTATATATACTGTGTGTGTTGCATAATGTATTGTATTGTGTTATGTCGTGTTGCATACTGTACGTATTGCATAACGTATTGTATTGTGATATGTTGTGTTGTATGCTGTACGTATTGCATAACGTATTGTATTGTGTTATGTCGTGTTGTATGCTGTACGTATTGCATAACGTATTGTATTGTGTTATGTCGTGTTGTATGCTGTGCGTATTGCATAATGTATTGTATTGTGTTGTGTTATGTTGCATTACATTGTATCGTATTGCATAACGTATTGTATTGTGTTATGTTGGGTTGTATGCTGTACGTATTGCATAACGTATTGTATTGTGTTATGTCGTGTTGCATACTGTGTGGGTGGCATAATGTATTGTATTGTGTTATGTCGTGTTGTATATATACTGTGTGGGTTGCATAATGTATTGTATTGTGTTATGTCGTGTTGTATACTGTACGTATTACATAACGTATTGTATTGTGTTATGTCGTGTTGTATATATACTGTGTGTGTTGCATAATGTATTGTATTGTGTTATGTCGTGCTGTATACTGTACGTATTGCATAACGTATTGCATTGTGTGTTATGTTGTGTTGTATGCTGTACGTATTGCATAACGTATTGTATTGTGTTATGTCATGTTGTATGCTGTCACGCATGGCATAACGTATTGCATTGTGTTATGTCATGTTGTATGCTGTACGTATTGCATAATGTATTGTATTGTGCTATGTTGCATAAATGTACGCATTACATAATGTATTGTAAGTTGTGTCGTGTTGTATGTTGTACGCATTGCATAACGTATTGGACTGTGTTATGTTGTGTTGTATGTTGTACGTATTGCATAAAGCATTGTATTGTGTCATGTTGTGTTGCATACCCTACGTATTGCATAACGTATTGTATTGTGCTATGTTGTATACTGTACGTATTACATAACGTATTGCATTGCATTATGATGTGTTGTATGCTGCACGTATTGCATAACGTATTGCATTGTATTATGTTGTGTTGTATGCTGTACGTATTGCATAACGTATTGCATTATGTTGTGTCTATGTTGTACTGTACGTATTGCATAACGTATTGTATTGTGCTTATGTCGTGTTGTATGTTGTACGTATTGCATAACGTATTGTATTGTGCTATGTCGTGTTCTATGTTGTACGTATTGCATAACGTATTGTATTGTGCTATGTCGTGTTGTATGTTGTACGTATTGCACAACCTATAGTATTGTATTATGTTATGTTGTATGCTGTACGTATTGCATAACGTAATGTATTGTGTTATGCTATGTTGCATACTGTACGTATTGCATAACGTATTGTAATGTATTGTGTTATGGTGTGTTGTATATTGCACGTATGGCATAACGTATTGTATTGTGTTATGTCATGTTGTATACTGTATGTATTGCATAACGTATTGTATTGTGTTATGTTGTGTTGTATACTGTACGTATTGCATAACGTATTGCATTGTGTTATGTCATGTTGTATACTGTATGTATTGCATAACGCATTGTATTGTGTTATGTTGTGTTGTATGTTGTACGCATTGCATAACGTATTGTATTGTGTTATGTTGTATGTTGTACGTATTGCATAACGTATTGTATTGTGTTATGTTGTGTTGTATGTTGTACGTATTGCATAACGTATTGTATTGTGTTATGTTGTATGTTGTACGTATTGCATAACGTATTGTATTGTGTTGTGTCGTGGTGTATACTGTACGTATTACATCACGTATTGTATTGTGTTATGTCGTGTTGTATGCTGTATGTATTGCATAACGTATAGCATTGTGTTATTTTATGTTGTATACTGTACGTATTGCATAACGTAATGTATTGTGTTATGTTATGTTGCATACTGTACGTATTACATAACGTATTGTAATGTATTGTGTTATGGTGTGTTGTATATTGGACGTATTGCATAACGTATTGCATTGTGTTATGTCATGTTGTATACTGTGCGTATTGCATAACGTATAGCATTGTGTTATTTAATGTTGTATACTGTACGTATTGCATAACGTAATGTATTGTGTTATGTTATGTTGCATACTGTACGTATTACATAGCGTATTGTAATGTATTGTGTTATGGTGTGTTGTATATTGGACGTATTGCATAACGTATTCCATTGTGTTATGTCATGTTGTATACTGTGCATATTGCATAACGTATTGTATTGTGTTATGTTGTGTTGCATACTGTACGCATTGCATAACGTATTGTATTGTGTTGTGTCGTTTTGTACACTGTACGTATTACATAACGTATTGCAGTGTGGTATGTTGTGTTGTATACTGTACGTATTACACAACGTATTGCATTGTGGTATGTCGTGTTGTATGCTGTACGTATTACACAACGTATTGCATTGTGGTATGTCGTGTTGTATACTGTACGTATTACACAACGTATTGCAGTGTGGTATGTCGTGTTGTATACTGTACGTATTACATAACGTATTGCATTGTAGTATGTCGTGTTGTATACTGTACGTATTACACAACGTATTGCAGTGTGGTATGTCGTGTTGTATACTGTACGTATTACATAATGTATTGCATTGTATTGTGTTATTTTGTATTCTGTACGTATTACATACCGTATTGTATATTGTGGCCTTATGGCTTGGGAACGCAGAAGAAGAAGTAGAAGAAGAAGAATTGTGTTAGCTTTCTCACACACTGTCACATTTACGCTAGTCTCTTCTACATACACAGATGATGGCAGCCAGCTATTAGGCTTCTTACAATTCATTAAACCCCCCTTCTACACACCCCCCTCCCCCCTCCCCACCCCCCCCCCCCCCCCCCCCCATGAATCATGAACATTGTTCAGCAGAGTAAGGCTTCCCACGCCGCTTAATACACCTCGTATGAGCAGTGATTCAGTAATGGTCTCAATGCACGTTAACAATTTTCACTCCCCCCCCCCCCATGGCAGCATAGTGATATCCGAGTAATTCTTATGACAGGCATAGCCACTGTGTTGCCATGGGGAAAGAGTGAAAAATGTTAACGTGTACTGAGACCTTAAGTGATACAGAATGGTCGGAACGTTTCGTGTCATGCTTTGATTATTGGTTTATTTTGTATGTTTCTCTAACACTCCGATGTATATTTCATGTTACTTTTTTTTTTTATACCTTTGTCTATGGATTTTTTAAATTCTCCTATGTTGGCTTGTGTGTTTTGTCTGTCATACACTTTGTAGGAAGAGGAGGCTATGCCCAAAAACCTATGAACGGATTGTGATGGAAATTGTGGGAAAAGTATGATATGGCGATTCTGAGCATTCCAATGAAATTATAGTGTGTTTTGTCTGTCAGACTCTTTGTAGGAAGAAAACGCTAGTCCAAAAATTATGAACGGGTTGCAATAGAACAAAACTTGTGCATAAAATTACAGTTTGGCTGTTCAGAGCATTCCTATGGAAGTATAGTTTGTAGTGCTTTGTCATCGTGAAGAATCTGTTATATTATTTGAAAACAAATTGAATTAATTTTCTTGTTCCCCTACACTGACCACTATAATAGAATGGGGCTATCACTATCTTATGCCATCAATCAATCAATCAATAGGTTTATTGGCTTCAAATAAGAAGAATTCAGCTTGTGCGTGGGGGTAAAAAAAACATCGCATAATCGGTAAAGTAACACAGACATTAACAGCATACAAGATGAACAATATACTCTTAGACAAGCCACACCCACTTCAGAAAATCTGCATCTACAACACATACACACATACACGCACGCACGCGCGCACGCACACGCACGCGCACGCACACGCACACACACACGCGCACGCACGCACGCACACGCGCGCACACACACACACACACACACACACACACACACACACACACACACACACACACACACGTACACACGCGCACACGCACACATACACACCCACACAGTTCATTCCCATCTCCATAATAACAATAATAATAAGGCTTGTCTAGTATTCTCCTCTTCCGTACTTGACCACTGTCCAGTCTTGACCGCATTAAGTGTGCCGCGTGCTCAGGTGGACTGGTCAAGCGAACAACAATGGTCAACGTGGTCCGTGTGATAATACTTCTTCTTCTTCTTCTTCTTCTTCTTCGATCGCTCAGATAGTTTCCTGTCAATTATGAGCGCAGATGCGTCATGCTACCGTTATGCGCTTAACAAAGAAATAATTAGGCCCATTATGTCCGACTTCGGCTGAAGGAGGAAATATTTTTGAAAGCGTTTTTGGGTTTTTTAAAGGAGCAAGAGAATGGACCCGGAAAGGCAGAAAGATAGTAGATGACAGTAAGCAAAGGAGAAAAGGCAGAGTCAAAGAGAGTGGCAGATTAGAGGATGTTACAAGCACAGAACTTCCAGAAGGTGGGGGGAACTATTTATGCAAAAGACCCCCCGGTATGCCGGGGGGGGGGGGGGGGGATGATAATACAAGAGTCAATCGTAAATACCATTAACCAGCCATATGGCGAAAGCTGGTTACTGTTTTCACAGCTGTCTGGTTTCCTGGCTGGCTGACTGACTATGTGACTTGACGAATATTGTATTAGGTATTATTATTAGGTAGTTTATAGTCACAGAGGCGTCTCTGCGAAATTCGGGTTGCTCCCACATGCTGGAGAGCGCGTAGCGCGTCGCAGCCAGAGGCTCGCCACCCAATTTATTGGGGGGGGGGGGGGCATGCGATTTTTATGTGACTGATGAGTGAAGGAAAGGGAAGGGGGGGGGGTAACCTTTGACCAAATGACAATGTTTTCGCTGCCACCGGGTTTATCGTGTGCTAAGTGCATGGGCACACGGGACCTCGGTTTATCGTCTCATCCGAAAGACTCCACGTTCAAACCGTAAGGCCTAGTGCAAAATGAGAGGAAAAATCCCCAGTACCCAGGTTCGAACTCGGGTTTACTTGGCACGAGGCGAACGCGCTACCACTGTGCCACTCTACACTATCTGTCTATGTTACCGCGATTAAGTTTGAACGGAAGGACCTAGGATCCCCAAATGTTTGCATGCGGTTAGGTAGTTAGGATATCTAGGCAAAAATCGAAGATGAAGGTCATTGGTCAAACGTGAAGGTAACTGGAGCCTCTTTTATTTTATTTTAAAGACAGTGGTTCGAGGGAAACAAATCTTGCTTTGCCACCAGTAGCATTTTGTTACTTCCCTTTGCTTGTCTTTAGGGTACTTGTCGTACTGCTCGGCTCTCACTCTGTCCAAGGAGGCTTTATGCTGAAAATTATCTGCTCTTGTCTCGTGCACTGAGATGCGTGCGCCACCTACATAAGATTGTCGCCCTTGCCTGTCATGAAGTAGTAGCATAGAGCCATAGT
>CM065701.1:4661167-4681167 GCA_017654935.2 Phymorhynchus buccinoides | reverse complement strand
TGAGAGTGCATGTGTGTGTGTGTGTGTGTGTGTGTGTGCTTGCGTGTTTGTGCGTAAGTGTGTCTATGTGCGCGTGCATGGTTATGTGTAATTACTATTGTGGAAAAGACTTTCCACATGTACCCAAAATTGTAAGTGCTTGCTCCTTTTTGTGTCAAAGAGAAACATTCTGGTGGTAGAAAAAGTACAATGGGATGAAGGAGCATGTGTGTGTGTGTGTGTGTGTGTGTGTGTGTGTGTGTGTGTGTGTGTGTGTGTGTGTGTGTGTGTGTGTTTGTGTGTGTGTGTTGTTGTTCTTCAGTTTAACGTCCTTCCACTAAAAGTGATTCAGACAATATATTGTAGTTTGATGTTGGTGTGGTGAGTGTGAGTGGGTGTGTCTGTAAATGTGTGTAAGCATTAGAGTAAGTGATAGGATAGTGATGCAGACCTAATCATACCCCCCCCCCCCCCCCCCCCGCCCCCCCCCCCCCCCCAAAGAAAAAAAATAAAAACAAATTACATTTAAAGAATATAACCGATAAATGAACAATGTTAAAGATACATACTAAGTGAACTACTTAATAAACATTTACAAACTGAATCAAGAACAGAATAATTGTTTAGAATACTGGGTAGAGACAATGGCGTCGATCCATCAATAAAACCATCAATACCCGAATTCTTGAAAAGTTCTCTTGCTAATGGACACTGAATCAGTAAATGACTGACACTCAAGGATTCACCACACATGCATTTAACATTAATACAGTATTTTGTTTTAAATGAATTCAAACGTAGTCTATGGATTAGACTTGTGTGTGTGTGTGTGTGTGTGTGTGTGTGTGTGTGTGTGTGTGTGTGTGTGTGTGTGTGTGTGTGTGTGTGTGTGTGTGTGTGATGGGTATTCGGGTATGAGAATCGATAGGCCTACATGTGTGCATGTGTGTTCGTGTGTGTGTGCATGTATGTGCATTTGTATATGTATGTGTGTGTGTTTTTGTGTGTAAACGTGCATGTGTTGGGTTTAAATGTTAATGCGTGCACCCGTGTAGCGTTGTGGATGTTCGTATGTGCGGCATTTTACAGAAATATAGAAGGTAACATATAGAATATAATTATCGATTTGTACTGAGAGACGTGCGCACGCACGCGCCATACAGAGAGAGAGAGAAAGAAAGATATATATATATATATATATATATATATAGAGAGAGAGAGAGAGAGAGAGAGAGAGAGAGAGAGAGAGAGAGAGAGAGAGAGAGAGAGAGAGAGAGAGAGAGAGAGAGAGAGAGAGAGAGAGAGAGAGAGAGAGAGAGAGAGAGAGAGAGAGAGAGAGAGAGAGAGAGAGAGAGAGATCAATTTTTTACTGCACTGGTTTTGCCCCAATTAGTGGCCTAATGGTTGACATATCGGAGAATTGAACACATACATACATGGTTTTCCTTGTGTTAAGTTCGATTTACAAGCTGACAGTTTTACAGTGTGACGAGGAAGTCGACGTCATTTGTGTATGACGTATCGTGTTGTGTTCAGTCACTAATAAAAGCAACCTTCATCCTGTTACTGTTAGTGCTTTTGATTAACCTAATACCAGGTGTACCTGCTACATGGAAGATTACAGCACCAGAACTACTTGTCCCTAAGAGCAACTGCTATGAGGACGTAACATCTTCTACTACTTATACCTACCTACCTGTTAGTGCTCTGTTCTGAACCTGGGCTTGGTTTTAAAGGTCAGCCGCACGTTCGCTAAAATAGCACGACTTTGCGATACGATTCGATCACGTGGTCTCCAAGAACAATTGTGATTCGCGCTTCGAGATCACGTGATCGAATCGTATCGCACAGTTGTGCGATTTTAGTGGACGTGTGGCTGTCCCTTTAAGGGTGAGTGGGAAGAAGTTTGAGATAATTGGCACATCATATCAGCAGTTGTTTATCTGGGAAGAAGTTTGAGATAATTGGCACATCATATCAGCAGTTGTTTATCTGGGAAGAAGTTTTAGATAATTGGCAAACCATATCAGCAGTTGTTTATCTGGGAAGAAGTTTTAGATAATTGGTACACCATATCAGCAGTTGTTTATCTGGGAAGAAGTTTTAGATAATTGGCAAACCATATCAGCAGTTGTTTATCTGGGAAGAAGTTTGAAATAATTGGTACACCATATCAGCAGTTGTTTATCTGGGAAGAAGTTTTAGATAATTGGCAAACCATATCAGCAGTTGTTTATCTGGGAAGAAGTGTCTGAGAATAGTCATCATTTTGCATATTATCATTTGGAACGCATCAAAGCGATTAGGTGATATTTGTGGTATGTTGAATATGTTTTGGATTTAAAGCTGAGTGCAAATATTTATTGCTATAATTTAATTGATTTAATTGTGTTTGCATATAGGCTCTATAGTAAACTATATTGCATGCATACGCACATACATAACACATGCATACATACATACATACATACATACATACATACATACATACATACATACATACATACATACATACATACATACATACATACATACATACATACACACATACACACATACACACATACATACATGCATAAACACACAAAATGTAGACAGTATTATTTTGATCATCCAACCTCGATCAATATTTCACATATTCACCGCACTTTTTTGTTTGATAAACATTGTTTATCTACCTTGCTTCGGACCTAAGAACTTCTTATTTAATTCGATTGATTTTATCCATGGTTCCAAAGTCATCCAAGATAGGACTTGTCGATGCTGTTCAGATGAAAGTTTCTTACTTCTAATATTATATGCATAAGCAATATATTTAACGAATGGTATTATAATGTTGTCATTTTCGGATGAAAGAATGGCTACCAAATCATGTCTTGTGAAAATTGGTAACAAAAATAGATTACATTTACTACGTATTGTATTGTATGCAGAGCAATGAAAGGTGAAATGATGTTCATTCTCTACTGCCGTTCGACACATTAGACAAAGTTGATCTCTTTCTTGATCATCGACAAACCATCGTTTATTAGCGTTTAACCATAGAGTTATTGTTCTTAGCCTAGCACAGAGACTTCGCTGCCATCTATGTTTAAGTACTTTAATATAATACTCTATTTGGAACATGTTTTAAAGGAAACACACCAGTTATATGTTGTGTTTTCTTCGACATAGGAGTGCCTTTTAACTCAGAAATGAAAGTTGTTTCACATCCGACTCCCTGGCTGATCCAGACATTACCAAACCCATTTATAGTAAGAACCTTCTTTACATTGTCAATCCAGTTTTTCTTTCCTCCATTGTGTTGCATTAGTAGCATTTCATATGCCTGGTTTAAAGATTTAAAGGTGCCTATAACCACTAAGCTAACAAGCTTTTTTTCTTCTTTTTACTGTTGTCAAATGCGTACCTCTTCACCTTTCTTGTACTGAAATATTACCATTTACTGTCCACCCATGGACAGGGGGACCTGCAGCTCTCCATCAATCGTTTGCTTTTGTTTATGTGGGCTTTTGTCAACATATTCAATTATTTGTATTTTTCTTCTTAAAGAAATGGTTTGCTTTTTCCTCTCTGCCATTGCTGCTGAAAATAAAAGGATGGACAGTCTCTCTACCACCAACACAGGCACTCATGTTTTTTCTTCTACAGAAAATATATTTTGCACAGAATACTGAAGGAAAGCATGAAATAAAGGAACTATAAGAACTCAATTAGTGTTGCAGTCAAGTGCCTGTACTGGTTAGACTGTCTGTGATGCAACTGGTCCGACATATGTTTACAGAATACTGAAGGAAAGCATGAAATAAAGGAACTAAAAGAACTCAATTAGTCTTGCAGTCAAGTGCCTGTACTTTTTAGACTGTCTGTGATGCAACTGGTCCGACATATGTTTTCCCTTTTTGGAACGACTTCAATTTTCTTGGAACATCCTTTCAGTTCAGGTCTAACTCACTTTTAAGAAAATGTGGTCAATGGCAATTCGCTTATAAGAAAATGAACTGCAAACCAACTCGCTTGTATGACATCATTTTCTTATATCCAAGTTTCCATCGCGGATGGGAGAAGGAATTTGCTTGATTATAAACGAGTTTTCTTATAAGCGAGTTTCTTATAAGTGAATTCGGCTGTAGCGGGCTGGAACGAGTCACAGTGATTGTCCTGTCGTTTTTACCTGACATGAAAAGGCGCAAAAGAACTACTGGAAAATGCACTCTTCGTCAACAGAAGCTTTAATGCTTTTATTTTATGCACTACAGCCTACCTCTGTGTGTTTTTGTCTATTAAAATCCGTCTACAGCATTTGCAGCAAAGTTAACAGATCTATTTAACGAAAAATATAAATACATCTTTTCTGATGACTTGTGCATTTTCATGGGACGTTTTCCTGGATGTTAGAACAAGTAGAGCACAGACACACAAACATAAACAAAGTCAAAAGAGGAACTTCCTTGCCGGAGATGGATGATACATAGTGGTCTTAGTCATTCGACAAAACAAGAGACCGACGTCGTGTGCACAAAAGCATTCCACTGGTTTGAAGATTTACCGGTTTGGGAGATGATATTTCCTGATAGTAACAAGAAAAGTACTGGTAGTAAAGTCTGTAAACGGCTCAGCAAGAAAGGTCACGTTGAATTCTAATCAATTTAAGGACCCCCCACGTCACGTGTCACATTCCCTCCTATGCTAGGAAGATTTCTTACCAGCTATAAGAGGGCCAACACGTGAAAACCGTGATTTTGACACGTGACATGGTGGGTCTTTATAGAGCTGTACATTTGTCTGAAAGTGTGATGGAAAGTGAAATAGAGAGAGAGAGAGAGAGAGAGAGAGAGAGAGAGAGAGAGAGAGAGAGAGAGAGAGAGAGAGAGAGAGACTTAGAGAGAGACAGAGAGAGACAGATAGACAGACGGACAGACAGACACAGACAGAGGCAGAGAAGGATTTATCCAGTCGGTATCAAGATGAACCAGGCGACTTTCTTTCACTCTACCAGTCTATGTAAGAAAATGCCTCATTTCAAGGACATTACAATCGTGCACATTTCCAAACGCAAGAGGAAAGAAATGGGATGTGATTCAGCGTTTCCATCGACCTACTCGTAGGACGTTCACTTTCACCTGTAGGAGTTTGGTGTGGGCAAAAACATCCTACGAAAGATAAGTGCTTCGATTGGTTAAAACACATACAGCAAAAACAACAACAACAACAACAAAAACAATCAACTTGAAGAGAAAAGAAAAAACCGCCCAAGTTTAGCTGGTGTGTATACTTCGGATTTTATTGATCCTTTTACGAACACACTCAACCCTGGACTAACAACAACCAAGACATACCTCTATGGTGGCATTCAGAAAACGTTTGATTCTATTGGACTGCAGTGATTAAACTGTCTTCGAGTAGTGGAACAAAGAAATGTATAGTTGGTTTCTTAATTTGTTTATATTGTTTGGTTTAAGTGCATTTCATAATAATGCAACACTGGTCAGTCACTCATACAGTGCAGTACGTGGAAATAACATGAATGCACTATAAAAATAATTTTGTGTGTATGATGTATTAAGTCACTGCATCAACAATTATCTCTCTCTCTCTCTCTCTCTCTCTCTCTCTCTCTCTCTCTCTCTCTCTCTCTCTCTCTCTCTCTCTCTCTCTCTCTCTCTCTCTCTCTCTCTCTCTCTCTCTCTGTGAACTCCATTGTTATGGGCCAGAGGCCTAACAATTAAAATATTTTTGACTTTTGACTTTTTGACTCTCTCTCTCTCTCTCTCTCTCTCTCTCTCTCTCTCTCTCTCTCTCTCTCTCTCTCTCTCTCTCTCTCTCTCTCTCTCTCTCTCTCTCTCTCTCTCTCTCTCTCTCTCCAAAGGGAACAGTTTATGCCACTTATAAATCCTTAACTTGCTAAATAGCTTTTTGTCTATCCGCATTCATTTTTGCCTGTCAAAGTATTGTTCTAATCATTGTGTTCTTTACCTGCTTTTGCTTTAGTCGTGTGCATATCTTAGTTGCACCTCCAAATGTGTATAGGTCGGTGGCCTCACATTAAAATTCATTGCGTCATTGTGTGTGTGTCTCTCTCTCTCTCTCTCTCTCTCTCTCTCTCTCTCTCTCTCTCTCTCTCTCTCTCTCTCTCTTAAAACAACAAAAAACGTACACATAGTCAATGGTTCTTTTTTTTATATACTTAGCTCAATATTCTCTGTTGGCAATGCCTTTAATGTGTTGCTGTCCCATGGTGTTCCTTGCAGAAAACTCCTTTAAAAAAACCTGCACGGCAACTCGAACCGGTTGTCTTTAGCCATGACAAGCTCCTATACTAGCATAGCACCATCAGCCTCCAAAATCCTTCGAAGTCGGAGTGTGGCTGCCCACGTGTTGGGATAGTCAAAAGCGTTACACACGTAATGTTCTCATCCATAAAAGGTGCATTTGTACCATAGTGTTATTGTGCAAGTGATACAGTATGTTATTATTGTATTGTTGTTTCTGTGCAGTCATATTTTAAAAGTTGTATATTTCCCATAGTTTTCGTGTGACGTGCTGTTTTATATTGTCTTCATTGATGAATGTTTGTTTTATTAATTCAATTTGTTATTTTATGTATGACACTAATAACTACATCATTATGTGCTTTGAATAAGCTATGCATGTTGAATCTTTTACTATTTATTATGATACTGTTAACTATATGTGGTGTTTTGGGTGTGCAATTCATATATGTTGAACCTTTTTATGATTTGTAATGCCTTTATAATACCTTTGTAAAGCGCGATGAGCCCAATGTGGGTATCGCGCTATATAAGTATCCATTATTATTATTATTATTACTATTATTATTATTATTATTATTATTATTATTCAAGTGCTTCGGCTGTTGGGATGATCCCTGGAGTCATTAAGCCAGGGTACGACAACAAACAAACAGAAGAAAGATCATATAAGGGGCTGCCGTTCAAAGTGTGTTATCAGTCATGGCAGCACATAATCGTTGTCATGGTGATATCAACACTGATATCAGAAGTGACAGTGGTTCTAAAGATTAACCCTTTCACCGCCAGCCATCTTTGAACAAAAAAATTCCATTAAATGTATTTGTTTACAGAAAATATTTCATCTGCAATATTGTGGGATTTCTCTGTGACACATTTAGAATAGGGTCAGTCCTTACTGCCCAAATTTAGGAACACAATATTAGGCCTATTGAATACTAGACCCTGATTTGAAGAATTTTAATAAGATGGGTGTTAAATCATTGTGGTGCAAAAATGCGACATTGGCCGTGAAAGGGTTAAGTCACAAAGAGGACATGAATTTACATTGGAGATGCAATGTATTATGACATTTAAACGCACAACTTCATTACGCACATCACTATGCATTTACATGATACAGCTAAACTCCGTTATAAGAAAATCGAAGGGAAATATTTTTTTGTTTTCTTATATCCGAAACTCGTTGATACAGGACAACACTTTGAAGTTATTTTTTTATAATCAAGTTGAATGGGGAAAAAACCGAAAAAAGAAAATAAAGACAAACAGAAACATAAAACGAAGAGAAAATGCTTTTACCTAATTTGGTGCATGAAAAAAGGGGAAATGACAAAAGAAAGGAGAAATAGAAAGAAAGAACAGAACAGAAAATTAAAAACAAAAATGAAGGCAGAAGTGGTGATGAGTTGCATGATGAACGAGCAAGATAGCGGAGAGCAGATGAATGATTGGGTGTGGTGTGAGAGTAACATATTTGTTTAAATGTACATTTAAATGTTTTTAATTAATATTTTTAATTTGGATATATTTAACTTATTTTACACGGTTGAAGACAATTTTCCATTTGCGTTTGTACAATGCTAATGGACAATAAAGAAACTTATGACTCATGTCTTCTATCATAACATAAAAATACAGCAAAACGCGGTTATAAAAAAAAATAAAAGGGAGATTTTTTTAATTTTTGCTTCTTACATCCCAGTTTTCTTATACAGTAAAACCCGGTTATAAGAAAATCGAAGGGAGATAATTTTTTGATTTCTTATATCCGGGTTTTCTTATATCCGATACTCGGATATAAGAAAACATTTTGAATTTGTTTTCTTATAACCAATTTGAATGGGAAAAAGGGAGGGAAAAAAAGAGAAAAAGAGAAAAAAAAGAAAAAAAGAGTTTAATGAACATATTATTATTATATCACAACCTGTTCTGTTGATCTGACAGCGAAAATAATTACTTGTATGAATAGAGAGAGAGTGAGAATGATGGGGGGGGGGGGGCAATGGGTGAGTGGGTATATAAAAGTAAAATAAACCCCTATTAGCATGTAATGTATCCTTGTAGACTTTGATTTGTAGGCATTATGTTTGTACATGAAAAAGATGAAGTTGTATGCATATGTAAACACTATGCCTATTTGCTCAATTTTCGATGTTATGGCATAGTTGGATTGTTAATAAGCTATTCATACTTATTGATGATTTTTGCATTAATTTTTGTTTGTATGTGCAAATCATTGGAGAAAAGAGAACCTTCTTTGCAAGGGGGAAAAAAAATAAAAAAGAAAGAAATAGGACAGGCAAACAAGAAGCCAAATGCCAATGCCACTTTGACATATAACATTGCCTCAGGCTTACAAGACATCTGTCAGGGTCTGTTACAAGTAAATCCCTTAGGGCTAACTTCCATATTGTATTCATAATAAAATTCCGTTCCTGTTTCCATTTTTTTTTTAAACCCACAAAAAAAAACCATTTTGAATTTGTTTTCTTATAACCGATTTGAATGGGGAAAAAGGGGGAAAATAAAAGAGAAAAAGAGAAAAAAATAAAATAAAAGACAAACAGAAACATAAAACGAAGAGAAAATGCTTTTACCTAATTTGGTGCATGAAAAAAGAGGGGGAAATGCAAAACAAAGGAGGAAAAAAAGAAAGAACGGAACAGAAAATTAAAAACAAAAATGAAGGCAGACGTGGTGTGAGTTGCATGATGAGCGAGCAAGACAGCGGAGAGCAGATGAATGAGTGGGTGTGGTGTGAGAGTAACATATTTGTTTAAATGTAAATTTCTGTTTCTTGTTTTTAATCAATATTCTAATTTGGATGTATAACTAATTTTACACAGTGGAAGACAATTTTGTATTTGCGTTTGTACAATGCCAATGGACTATAAAGAAATTTGCGACCTATGACTCATGTTTTACATCATAAAATCAAAATACAGCAAAACTCGGTTATAAGAAAATCGAAGGGAGATCATTTTTTGCTTATTACCATATTCAAGTTTTCTTATATCCGAAACAAAATGAAGAGAACATCCTTTTTCATAATTTGATGCATTTCTTACATCATAAAATCAAAATCGTCTACTAAGAAGAAGATTTAAAGGTGCCTACAACCACTCAAACTAACAAGCTTTTTTTCTCTTTTTACTGTTATCAAATACGTACCCCTTCACCTTTCTTGTACTGAACTATTACCATTTACTGTCCACCCATGCAGCTTTTTATCAATTGTTTGCTTTTGTTTATGTGGATTTTCATCCACATATTCAGTTATTTGTATTTATCTTCTTAAAGAAATGGATTGCCTTTTCCTCTCTGCCATTGCTGATGAAAATAAAAGGATGGACAGTCTCTCTACCTACCAACACAAAAGTACAGGCACTCATATTTTTTTCTTCTGCTCAACATTTATTTTGCACAGAATACTGAAGGAAAGTATAGAATAAAGGAACAAAAACAACTCAATTAGTCTTGCAATCAAGTGCCTGTACTGTTTAGACTGTCTGTGACGCAACTGGTATGAGGTAAACTTTCCCTTTTTGGAATGACTTCAATTTTCTCAGAACATCCTTTCAGTTCAGGTCCAACTCACTTTTAAAGACACACTGACCCAACACGATTAAGTCCCTTGTTTTTTCTGGGTAGCTGTGACCCACATACAAATTCCCCCAACTTCAAATTGAGGCTGCTCTTTAAAATGTTTCATTTTCAATTGGGGGCATTTGTATGGGAGTCAAACCTGGTCAAAACAAGATTTCGTACCAGCTGTAAGAGGGAAAACATGTGGAACCCATGATTTTGACATGTGATCTGGTGGGTCTTTAAGAAAATGTTGTCAATGGTAATTCACTTATAAGAAAATAGAGCTTGCTTATAGAAAAAAAAGAACTGCAAACCAACTCGCTTGTATGACATACTTTTCTTATGTCCAAGTTTCCATTGCGGATGGGAGAAGGAATTTGCTTGCTTATAACCGAGTTTTCTTACAAGCGAGTTTCTTATATCCGAGTTTTGATCATAGATAAGAAAGAAGAAGTTTGGCAGGGAATTTGTTTTGCTTCATTATAAGGAAGTTTTCTTATAAGCGAGTTTCTTATAAGCAGATTCGGCTGTATCTTTCTATATTAAGGTTAGAGTGTCTGTGACGTAGCTGCTCTGACATACATTTTCCTCTTTTTTTTCTTTTTTTTGTTGGAATGACTGCATTTTTTGGAACATCCTATCAGTCCATGCCCTAATTTTAAAAAAATCGCTTAAAATAAAATCAAACTCGCTTATAAGAAAATGAACTGCAAACTAAACTCCCTTGTATGAAATCATTTTCTTATATCCGAGTTTACATCGCGGACGGGAGAACGAATTTGATTGCTTATAACCGAGTTTTCTTATAAGCGGGTTTCTTATATCTGAGCTTTGATAATACATAACAAAGAAGGAATTTGGCCGGGGAAAATAAATTGTTTGCTTATAAGCGGGTTTTCTTATAAGCGAGTTTCTTATAAGTGGGTTTGGCTGTAGACTGTCTTTTCCTCTCTGCCATTGCAAAGGATGGGCAGGCTCACTTAGAGTATCTTTCTATATTAAGGTAGGCTACTCTAGTCTCACTACAACTAACACAAATTTAATGTACAGGCATTCATATTTTTTCTTCTTCTCAGCATTTATTTTGTACAGAATACTGAAGGAAAGCATGAAATTTAAGGAACAAAAATGCCTGTGCCCGTTAGAGTGTCTGTGACGTAGCTGCTCTGACGTAAATTTTCCTCTTTTGTTTGTTTTGCTGGAACAACTGCACTTTTTGGAACATCCTTTCAGTTCATGCCTTAATTTTTAAAAATTGCTTATAATAAAATCAAACTCGCTTATAAGAAAATAAACTGCAAACCAACTCCCTTGTATGAAATCATTTTCTTATATCCGAGTTTACATCGCGGATGGGAGAACGAATTTGCTTCATTATAACCGAGTTTTCTTATAAGTGGTTTTCTTATATCCGAGTTTTGATAATACATAAGAAAGAAGGAGTTCGGCCCGGGGAAAAAAATTGCTTTCTTATAAGCGGGTTTCTTATAAGCGGGTTCGACTGTATCCGAAAATCGGATAAAAGAAAACATTTTGATTTTTTCCCCTTATAATCCAGTTGAATGGGGAGAAAATGAAAAAAAAAGGACAGACAGAAAAACAAAACGAAAAGAAAATCCTTTGTCCTAATTTGGTGCATGTCTTGCATCATAAAATAATAATAGTCTACTAAGAAGAAGATTTAAAGGTGCCTACATCCACTCAACTAACAAGCTTGTTCCCCCCTTTTTACTGTTATCAAATGCATACCCCTTCACCTTTCTTGTACTGAACTATTACCATTTACTGTCCACCCATGCAGCTTTTCATCAATCGTTTGCTTTTGTTTATGTGGATTTGTGTCCACGTATTCAGTTAATTGTATCTTTCTTCTTAAATAAATGGATTGCCTTTTCCTCTCTGCTGAAAACAAATGGATGGACAGTCTCTATACAACCAACACAAAAGTACAGGCACTCATATTTTTTTTCTTCTGCTCAACATTTATTTTACACAGAATACTGAAGTAAAGTATGAAATAAAGGAACAAAAAGAACTCAATTAGTCTTGCAATCAAGTGCCTGTACTGTTTAGACTGTCTGTGATGCAACTGGTCTGACATGAACATTCCCTTTTTGGAACGACTTCAATTCTCTCGGAACATCCTTTCAGTTCATGTCCAACTCACATTTAAGAAAATGTTGTCAATGGCAATTCGCTTATAAGAAAATATAACTCGCTTATAACAAAATGAACTGCTAACCAACTCTCTTGTATGACATACTTTTCTTATATCCAAGTTTACATCGCGGATGGGAGAAGGAATTTGCTTGATTATAAACGAGTTTTCTTATAAGCGAGTTTCTTATATCCGAGTTTTGATAATAGATAAGAAAGAAGGAGTTCGGCAGGGGATTTTTTTTGCGTGATTATAAGCGAGTTTTCTTATAAGGGAGTCTTATAAGCGGATTCGGCTGTAATAATATTATTATCATTGTCTTTCTTTAAATGTATATTACATGCAATTAAAGAAAGACAGTCCAGTTACGGAATCTGTTTCAATTCCTACAGGAAACATTAAATAAACAAAGACATGGATTGTAAGAGAATGCAGAGCTGTATCGGGTCGTATTAAAAATAAATAAATAAATGATCATAGTTACTACCGAGGTTGGGATACACAATGCGAACATTGGGCACGCCCCTGGCTCTGCGTGTTGCTAACTAACGAGCATCCATCAAATACAGACATCTCAATTAACTGACAAAGACAACACGCTTTAGAAACTGCCATAAAATGAATAAAACGAATAAATCAATAAATAAAAGTAGGTGGTATCATATTTGTCATGGAGCATCGCGTCAGAACAGGCTTTAATAGTGGGGGGGGAAAGTTAAAAATCACGAGGTTTCATTGTTTAAGTAAGCCCACTAAGTAAGGCCACTAAGTAAGGCTCGCTAAGAGATTATGTCCCCTAATTTGCCTTTCAAATGTTCCATTACACGGCGGCTCCAGCCTGTCCTGTTTCATAATGAAATCCTCTTCAGTCAAACAAATATTGTGTTTGTGAAGCAAACTATTTCATCATTCGGGGAGCACCAAACATTACAATATAAATTGAAAAGATGATTAACTGGGAGAGAGAGAGAGAGGGAGACAGAGACAGAGAGATGGGGGGGGGGGGGGGGGGGGGGGGGCGTAGGGAGGCACGAAAGGTGGCGAAGCAATAGGACAGGAAAATAATGTTTGTTAAGGCAGACAATACTGTACTTTTAGTATTTCACATTAATCCATCACACTGTGGGGGTCTATCCAAACACAGGGGTTCAATGGTGTCCATAATTATTATCATCAACTGGGTCATCAAACTCACCACTGGATGCTGGAAGAGAGTCTCCATCAGTCTCTGGTACAGGGCTCTGAAACCCAGCCTGTTGTTGATCTTTGCAAGGTGTGCCATCATGAAGTGTTACCGGACTGTTCTGAGAGTGTCTGTCTACACGAGAAGTCTTTTGTGGATCTGACACGTTTGAAAGCTGTGCAATACTATCAATGATCTTTTCAGTTGACAACCCCCCCCCCCCACCCCTCCCCTCTACGTTACCCTTTAAAGATCGCGATGACTGTGGCCGGGCTCTGGCTGGTGAAGAACCGGCAAGGCCCACCGTCTGGCTGCCCCCTCTGCCGATGTAGATCGTCTGGGTTCCCCCTCGGGTTTCCCATCGACCTCGTCCCCGCCCTCGTGGGTTCCAGGCTCCACGCCCTCTGGCTGCTGCCTGCCCCATGGAGTAGCGGTTCTGCTCGTTGTTCAAGACAGGGGTTTCTTTAAGAATCCTGTCAATCTTGTGAAGGTCGCCATCTTCGATGTTGATTATTCTCTGGTTCGAAAGTTTGCAGTATAGCTTCCCCTGAAAAGCCCACGCGGAGATAACGGCAAGGTGGTGTTTGATTTTAAACAATCTTTCCGCGTTCATCTTCGTTAAGTCTTCTCTGATGAAAATATCGCATTTATTTTCTCTCAGATTTTTCCTCAGTTTGAAGATTTCCGACCTATTTATGGCAGTTTCTATTGATTTCTCTGTGGTTTCTTTCTCTCTCTCTCTCTCTCTCTCTCTCTCTCTCTCTCTCTCTCTCTCTCTCTCTCTCTCTCTCTCTCTCTCTCTCTCTCTCTCTCTCTCTCTCTCTCTCTCTCTCTCTCTCTCTCTCTCTCTCCCCCTCTCTCTCTATCTTCTCTCTTTCTCTCTCCCCCTCCCCCTCTCTCTACCTCCCTCCCTCATTTCATGTTCTCTTCTTCTTTTCCATGACTGTGACAAAATTGATACCCCTCCTACTTTTATAAACTCCTTTGTTTAGGTGTAGCCTGATATGACAATTCTATGTGATTTACAAATTGAGCGTCTCTCTCTCTCTCTCTCTCTCTCTCTCTCTCTCTCTCTCTCTCTCTCTCTCTCTCTCTCTCTCTCTCTGTCTCTCTCTCTCTCTCCCTCTCTCTCTCTCTCTCTCTCTCTCTCCCTCTCTCTCTCTCTCTCTCTCTCTCTCTCTCTCTCTCTCTCTCTCTCTCTCTCTCTCTCTCTCTCTCTCTTCTTCTTCTTTCTTCTCTTCTTCTTTCTTCTTCTTGTGAAGTTTACGATTAGAAACAGAGATGAGAAAAAGCATTGAAGTTTATAATTATTACTTTGTAGCTGCTCTCATTGATCACGATGCGTTTTGTAATTGATTTGTGATGTGTTGAAATGATACTGATGGGGGTGAGGATGATGACGGAAGATGGGTGGGTCTTTGTTTTGGCAAAGACTATTATCGTTGTATTTTCGTGTGCGCGCGCGAAAGTCAATGTATGTGTGTATGTGTTGAGTTCATGCGCGCCCACGTGTGTTTGTATGTACAATTTTGACTAATGCATTTTGTGTAGCTGTCTCCAATAAATGCCAGCTTATCATTTAATATGAAACGCAAATAGCGGTTCATTGCATTGTTTTTGCTTCGAGAAAAGTGTACAGGATCTGCCTTTTTGTCTCAAATCTGTCGAACATGCTTTCACTCTCTCTGTGTTTCGCTCTCTCTCTCTCTCTCTCTCTCTCTCTCTCTCTCTCTCTCTCTCTCTCTCTCTCTCTCTCTCTCTCTCTCTCTCTCTCTCTCTCTCTCTCTCTCTCTCTCCCCCCTTCTCTCTCTAGACGAAGACAAAGTTTCGGTTCTCCTACTCCTTGATCTTTCGGCTGCCTTCGATACAATCGATCATGACATGCTTATTTCTCGTCTCGAACAAAATTTTGGAATCACTGGAAATGCCCTCAAATTGTTTCGTTCCTATCTTCACGAAAGAAAACAAATAGTTGTAGTAAATGAAAACAGTTCTTGATTTTGACGTCCCACAAGGCTCCGTGTTAGGACACATTTTGTTGATTCTTTATACCGCCCCAGTGACAAGAGTATAATCCATGTTGCACACCCTAGCTGGTGAAACAATGCCAAAGTGCCGCAGTTGAGTGCAACAAAAATAAGGAAAATGGATGGAGTCTAGCTTTGTTGCGCTTCACTTATATACCAAAGACTGTCGGAGTGTACCCATAATTCGAGTCTAGCTTTGTTGCGCTTCACTTATACCAAAGACTGTCGGAGTGTACCCATAATACGAGTCTAGCTTTGTCGCGCTTCACTTATACCAAAGACTGTCGGAGTGTACCCATAATACGAGTCTAGCTTTGTCGCGCTTCACTTATACCAAAGACTGTCGGAGTGTACCCATAATACGAGTCTAGCTTTGTCGCGCTTCACTTATACCAAAGACTGTCGGAGTGTACCCATAATACGAGTCTAGCTTTGTTGCGCTTCACTTATATACCAAAGACTGTCAGAGTGTACCCATAATACGAGTCTAGCTTTGTTGCGCTTCACTTATATACCAAAGACTGTCGGAGTGTACCCATAATACGAGTCTAGCTTTGTTGCGCTTCACTTATATATCAAAGACTGTCGGAGTGTACCCATAATACGAGTCTAGCTTTGTCGCGCTTCACTTATACCAAAGACTGTCGGAGTGTACCCATAATACGAGTCTAGCTTTGTCGCGCTTCACTTATACCAAAGACTGTCGGAGTGTACCCATAATACGAGTCTAGCTTTGTTGCGCTTCACTTATACCAAAGACTGTCGGAGTGTACCCATAATACGAGTCTAGCTTTGTTGCGCTTCACTTATACCAAAGACTGTCGGAGTGTACCCATAATACGAGTCTAGCTTTGTTGCGCTTCACTTATACCAAAGACTGTCGGAGTGTACCCATAATACGAGGGTCACTGTGGATATCTGGCAGTGTGCATCCTCCTTCTGGCTAGTCAAACTTTTAGAGTCCCTCACTAGAACATTATGCACGTGGATATCCTTTCAAACCAAACGGTTATGGCACCAGACCAGCTCAACTGAAGTATGTACAAAATAGTGCCATCGACGATCGAACGATCAAGCATCTTCAACTTTCTGTAACTGCTTGCCCCTGTAGCAGTGCTTCACATAATACAACAAATGATAGTTGGAAAAACTAACAAAGGACTAAGTAAAAAACGAAATGGGTAGACTGGCTAAGCTCTGCAAAAGTCTGTTTTCTTGCCAAATGGTCAAAGTAGCTGCTGCAGTGTGGTCACTTGCGATGTCACACTAAAGTAGGGCTAGGGGGAGACCAGGTGCCAGTGCTTGGACAGTACACTCATACAAGTGCATTGGTTAAATAGATATTTATGTTTCAATTTGAGGGTCGGCAGATGACCTTCACCAGACATCCTGTTTTGTGGAATCACTCGGTCTCAGTTTTTGATGCATAGCCACTTGAACACAGAAGAAGAAAACGCTTATAAATAATAGTTTGTCAAAATGTTTTTATGTTCTGTATTAGAGTCTGTTGTCATTTCGTTTGGTGATGTTTGTCTGTAATGACGTTAAAAACAATGCAGAGAATAGTCGAGAATAGTCGATTAGCACCATCTGCATAAAATGCAAATGATTTAGAAGAATCTAATAAAATGTCACATTTGTTGTCTACAGTGATTCTGTTTACAATGGAGCATTCCAGTCCAGCAGTCTCAGCTTTACTGGTTTCCAACAACTGTAATGATTCTACTGGAGCGGATCTGATCATGACTACAACACACCTGGCCACAACTACTGATGGTACATGGCAGTCAATCAACCAACTTGACACTATGCGTTATTGGATGCGAGCTATCTGGTCTTGTTTGGTTCTGGTTTTTGGAAGCTTTGGAAACCTCATGATCCTGATCATCATGTACAGAATGAAGTCAGCTGAATCTACCTTCAACATCTACTTCATTGCCATTGCTGTTCTGGATTTGATGATACTGTATACCAATGTACTTGGATCGTGGTTGAAATACACATTTAGCGTTCGAATAGATAATCTTCATGACGTAGGCTGTAAAATCTATGTCTGGTTTTACACAGGGGGCGGCACAATCAGTGCATGGTGTCTGGTCTGTATGACTGTACACAGAGCAATGTCTGTGGTGTGGCCACATCGTGTTAACGTACTGTGTACACGGCGAACTGTTCTTCTGCTTATTGCAGGAATCACTGTCTGTATGGCTGCACTCTATTCACATTATATGGTTGGTTTTTCCAGAAAATTCTTCTCTTCGGTTAATATCTATTCTTGTTCGATGACGGGTGGTAAAAGTTACAGATATTTCGCTCAAACAATATTTGCTTACATAGAGCTTTCTGTATACTGTGTCTTACCTTTCACATTTCTTGCAATCTCAAACAGCATTCTGGTTTGGAAGCTCAGTACATCAGTAAAAGCAGCCAGCAAACAACTTGTCCATGGAGACTCTGACCAGATTCAGGCTCGTGAGAAAGCAGTCAGTTCTGTGACCTTGACCGTTATTGTTGTGTCAACTATGTTTTTGGTTTTGACCCTGCCTGCCTCAATTAACTACATTCTGAATTATTTTTCAGTGACCTACAATACAATATCTGGTTATGAGTACGCTAAGCAGGCATTCATAGGTGCTATAACTAGTACTCTTGCTCAAGCAAACAGTGCCATCAATTTCTACCTGTACTGTCTGACTGGTAAACGGTTCAGGGAGGAGTTCCTCAAGGTGCTGTGTTGGTGGAGGGACAAACGACAACATGGTGCCTCAAAGTGAGGACGCATGTCCCGGGCCACATGACACGTCCACTACAGTCCTCTGTTTTCTCAACAAAGAACATCAAAGGGACACGGAAATATATAATAATGTGTAACAGAAAATTAAAAATAAAACTAATTGAATTGAATTAAAAAAATAATCCATGCAAAAACAGGCCTTGATGAGGTATACGTGTATGTGCAAGTTTGAGATAAGAACCTATTGGCTATAATTAGAGAGCTTATGTTTGCCCTTTAGAGCAAGCATATTTCCCTGTTGTGCTGATTCTACCTAGTACCTGTGTACTTTTATGTAACAGGTGTCTTGCACAATTACTATTTAGTTAATATGTTAAACATGAACACATTATGTCAAACGGTTCTATAAAAGAATCAAATTTAAGCATTTGGCTGCTTTGGCCATTTTTCGCCAAATTTGCACCAGGAAGTGGCCAATTCCTTAAATCTAGGAAATGTACGTTATACTAACCGGTATCTAATTAGCTTGTCTCATTATCCTGAATAAAGAACATTTCGTTCATTCATTCGTTCGTACGTCTCTCTCTCTCTCTCTCTCTCTCTCTCTCTCTCTCTCTCTCTCTCTCTCTCTCTGGTCACGTGATCTGACACGAAGCAAGAAAGGGCCATTCGTCTGAGCTGCGGTAAATATTCAAGAATTTTGACTGAAAACGGAAGCTGTTGGTCTCCCAAGAGCTGTCAAGACAACCTTTGTGCCCTGCTATCAGACAATATGGTTACTTCATGGAAAATGTCTGGCGAGAACGAGAATATATAGTGTTCGTATTACACCTGAAGCCAGCCAGCAGTTTGTCAATAACAATGGCGGACCCCAACCTGAACAGAGAAACACAGGTACAATACTACAGACTCCTTCCCAAGTACGTCGCGACAAGAGGAGGGCAAAGCATCACCAAAACAAAGAGCTCAAACAGGTTGGTGTACATCATGAACACTTGGTGACTGATTTCGTGCATGAACAGTCTGTGAGCTTATTTGAAGCGGAATGTGAAACAACAACTGGCACACAGGACTTGACCACAACACACAACATAGGCCTACATGAACACGAAGATCACAACCCTGGCGATGAGTCGGACGAAGAAGGAAAGTCAAAGGTGGCACAAGAACGAGACGAACCACAGAATCCTCCTGCAGACGAATGTAACATCAGCTTAGACATACAGCAGCCTATCACTGATCCTGTCATCGATCAGTCAGGGGCAGGGTTCAATGTTCGTGTAGTGGAAGACTACGTATCCACCTTGACTGATCCAGCACTCCAAAGACGTTTAAGATATAAACACAGAAACAAAGAGTTCAGAAAAAGAGTACTGGTTTGCCGATCAGACAAGGATGTATTGATTTTTTAATCTGATTACTTGGTATGGAGCACGTGGAAACTCCGACAAACGCATTGCGAAAAATCCAAGATCTTCACGGATTAATCGCCTTCTACATGGAATGACAGCGTGCCGGTAGCATCGCGACACAGAACACACCACATAGACGTTGATATCGTTTCGGAATTGTGAAAACAGCAACAAAGCAAGAGACTTTGCCATGGTTTCCATGTCAGTTCAAACGCGTTGATTATGTCTTGGTACATTTCACGCACATGCTGTAATAGGATGTAGCTTGACGGCATTTCTCTCTCTCCTCTCTCTCTCTCTCTCTCTCTCTCTCTCTCTCTCTCTCTCTCTCTCTCTCTCTCTCTCTCTCTCTCTCTCTCTCTCTCTCTCTCTCTCTCTTTCTCTCTCTCTCTCTGATGAACATGGTAATGTTCTGAAAACTAAAAGTAGCACAATATTTGTCTTTCGAGATTTATCATTCATAACTATATTTATCCAAATGTTTGGATACTATCTCAATTACCGGCCCTCATTGGTCGTGCCTTTTATTCTTTCATGTTTTAAATTTCAGAACATTATCATGTTCATTATTTTACAAAAGAGTTTTAATATTTCTTTGTTGTACGGACTACTATACAGGGTTTTTGAGGGCGTTTCCCTTAAAT
>CM065701.1:4596167-4653667 GCA_017654935.2 Phymorhynchus buccinoides | reverse complement strand
ACAGAGAAACAACAGCAAGAAGGCGTACCAAACTATTAAACAACTGACAAGTACAAAACAAAGTCGAGCAGCTTTGATCCAATATAGAGCAGGGAAATGTTTAACAGAAGAAAAAGACGTCCTAGGTACATGGACAGAATAGTGCTCCGACTTGTACACCCACAAAGCCACAGGACACCCAAAACCAAACCAGTTGTTCTTCCAACCATTTCTGATGCATGTTTGTTGATTTCTTTAGGCAAAAAAAAAGCTATTCGTAATAGCTTTCGGTCTATCCAGCAGTTGGACAATCCTGCCAAACGTTTCCAAGGTACCCCTTTCCTAACTTTCCCCCCTGTTTCCCAGGACTTTGTTAAACGACTTATACTACGGACCACGCCCAAAACCTGTGACTTAGACCCTATTCCCACCAAGGTTCTGTTTCAACACATCGATCTTTTTCTGCCAACTATAACCAATATATTGAACGAGTCACTCTCTTCTGGTATCTTTCCCTCGGAATTCAAGACTGCGATCGCAAAACCTCTGCTAAAAACCCTAATCTTGACCCCAACGAACTGAAAACCTATCAACCCATCTCAAATCTCCCTTATCTTTTTAAACTTCTTGAAAGGCTTGTGCTTCATCAACTTTTCTCCCATCTGACCACCCACAATCTTCTCAGTCCTCATCAGTCAGCCTATAGGCCAGGGCACAGCACAGAGACAGTCCTGTTGCGAATTCTGAACGACTTACTTCTCTCTCTAGACGAAGACAAAGTTTCGGTTCTCCTACTCCTTGATCTTTCGGCTGCCTTCGTTACAATCGATCATGACATGCTTATCTCTTGTCTCGAACAAAATTTTGGAATCACTGGAAATGCCCTCAAATTGTTTCGTTCCTATCTTCATGAAAGAAAACAAATAGTTGTAGTAAATGAAAACAAATCTTCTGAGTCAGTTCTTGATTTTGACATCCCACAAGGCTCCGTATTAGGACCAATTTTGTTGATTCTTTATACCGCCCCAGTGACAAGAGTATAATCCATATTGCACACCCTAGCTGGTGAAACAATGCCAAAGTGCCGCAGTTGAGTGCAACAAAAATAAGGAAAATGGATGGAGTCTAGCTTTGCTGCGCTTCACTTATATACCAAAGACTGTCGGAGTGTACCCATAATACGAGGGTCACTGTGGATATCTGGCAGTGTGCATCCTCCTTCTGGCTAGTCAAACTTTTAGAGGAGTCTCACTAGAACATTTTGTAGGGCTAGGGGGAGACCAGGTACCAGTGCTTGGACAGTACACTCATACAAGTGCGTTGGTTAAATATATGTTTATGTTTCAATCTGAGGGCAGCAGATGACCTTCACCAGACAAAATGCCACATTTCAAAGACATTACAACCATGCACATTTCCAAACGCAAGAGGAAAGAAATTGGATGATTCAGTGTTTCTATCGAGCTCATATTATATTCATTTTCACCTGTAGGAGTTTGGTGTGGGCAAACACATCCAATGAATGATAAGAGTTTGATTGGTTAAAACACATACAGGAAAAACAACAACAAATCAGGACAGGCCTCAATTATGGCATTCAGAATTTTTTTTTATATATTGGACTGCAGTGATTAAACTGTATTCGCGTGTGGTTTAAAAGCTATTGTGCAAAAATAGAAATATAATGGTGGTTTCTTAATTTTTCATATTGTTTGGTTTAAGTGCATTTCATAATAATGCGAAACTGGTCAGTCACTCGTACAGTGCAGTACATGGAAATAACATGCATGCGCGAATGCACTACCAGTTTCTATTTTTAAAAAAAAGTTATGTGTGTATGATGTATGACATATTAAACGTATAACTTCATTATGCATATGACTGTACATTGACTTCCTAATAATAGATAATACATGATAATAATATTATCATCACTGTCTTTCTTTAATTGTATATTATATACAAATAAAGAAAGACAGTCCAGTTACATAACCTGTTTCAATTCCTACAGGAAACATTGAATAAACAAAGACATGGATTGTAAGAGAATGCAGAACTTTATCTGCCGTATTAATTAAAAAATAAATAAATATATTATCAAAGTTACTACCGAGGTTGGGATACACAATGCGAACATTGGGCACGCCCCTGGCTTTGCGCATGTCAATTAACTGACAAAGACAACACGCTGTAAGTTTAAGTGCGCAAGTTTAATGCGTTCACTAAAGTTGGCGCGTGCGTGTGTGTGCGCGCGTGTGAGAGTGTACGCGCGCGTGTGCTTCCACCTGTATGTGTCTTTCTGAATGTTTGTATGACTCACGGTAACAAATATACAAATTAATATGTTGACACATGCACATAAACACGCGCAAATAGAGGCACATAAATGTGTATGATTTGTGAGCTTCTATTTGGGCGTGCTTATGTGCACATGTGAATGTATGTATGCGCGCGTGCGTGTATGTATGTGTGTGTGTGTGTGTGTGTGTGTGTGTGTGTGTGTGTGTGTGAGAGAGAGAGAGAGAGAGAGAGAGAGAGAGAGAGAGAGAGAGAGAGAGAGAGAGAGAGAGAGAGAGAGAGAGACAGAGAGAAACAGAGAGAGAGAGAAAGAGAGAGAGAGAGAGAGAGAGAGAGAGAGAGAGAGGGAGAGAGAGAGAGAGAGAGAGAGAGAGAGAGAGAGAGACAGACAGACAGACAGAATAGACAGACAGACAGAAACAGAGACAAATAATCACCTGTAAATATTCCTACACCATCGAGTTTTCCACTCAAACACTGTCGTGATCATACGAGTAGCTTTCACTCTCACGCGGAGAGAGAGAGAGAGAGAGAGAGAGAGAGAGAGAGAGAGAGAGAGAGAGAGAGAGAGAGAGAGAGAGAGAGAGAGAGAGAGAGAGTATGTATGTGCATGTATGTGTTGCTGTTCTTCAGTTTAACGTCATTCCACTAAAAGTGATTCAGACAATATTTGTATATTATAGTGTGATGTTGGAATGGTGAGTGAGTGGGTATGTCTGTAAGGGAGTGTAAGTATTAAAGTACGTAACAGGTAAGCGATGCAGGTCTTATCATTACCCCCCACCACACACGCACACACACACAGACCTCATTAAAAGGTTAAACTTACACTTAAATAATATAACCGAACAAAGAGCAATGTCAAAGAAAAGATTTACAAACTGATTCAAGAACAGAATAATTGCTTAGTACATAGGACAGAGACAATGGTGTCGATCCATCAGTAAAACCGCCAATACGCGAATTCTGAAAGAGTTTTCTTGCTCTTGGACAGTGAATCAGTAAATGACTGACACTCAAAGATTCACCACACATACATTTAACATTATTACAATATTTTGTTTTAAATTAATTTAAACGAAGTCTGTGGATTAGACTTTCAATCTCCCTGGACGAGAAAGTAACTCGTTTGTATAATGTTTTCCCGTTGTATTTATCATTAGATTTCATACAGTTATTATAATATCGAACATCTGAATTCATGAATCCATTCTTGACATGTTCATGATATGCTTTGTTTATAATTTAGAAACATTCTGTCAAATATAAAGGAACATTAATTGATACTGCGTCCGTAGTATGTTGAGCTGCCTCTAATGCAGCTTAGAACGGGAAAGGAATATGTGGGACCATTATTGCAACACCGACACCAACGATAGAGGTTTGAGGCTTCTGGAATTTCCAGCTATAATGATCTGAAGCTGATGAACACTTTTGGCCCACACAAGGCATCGAGGAGATGGACCTGGCACAGTCCAGGGGGGGGGGGCGGGGATTACCACTACCAACTAGACTACATCATGGTTAAGCGCCGCTTCCAGTCCAGTGTCAACATCGCTAAGACCAGAAGCTTTCCAGGAGCAGACATTGGAAGCGACCATGAGCTAGTGATACTGACCTTGTCATTACGTCTCAAAAACAACAAAATGCGTGGCAACATAATAATCAAGTTCAACTTAGAAAAACTAAAGGACTCAACTATAGCAGAATCCTTCCAAGTGAGCATTGGAGGGACATTTGCACCGCTAATAGTACTGGACAACAAAGACATAGAACTTGACACCCTGACCAACACCTTCAACACAGCTGTGACTGAAACAGCCAGTGAAACACTTGGCAAGCATCGACCCAAAAAGAAGCCCTGGGTCACAGACCTATGCGACAAACGTACAGAACTGAAGAGTAAGAACAAAGAACCAGACTGCAAAAAGCAATACACCGAGGTTAACCAACAAATAAAGGAAGCCAAGAGTGAAGCTAAGGAGACATGGATTGAAGAACATTGCCAAGAAATCGAAGAGAGCATACAAAGAAACAACAGCAAGAAGGCGTACCAAACTATTAAACAACTGACAAGTACAAAACAAAGTCGAGCAGCTTTGATCCAATATAGAGCAGGGAAATGTTTAACAGAAGAAAAAGACGTCCTAGGTACATGGACAGAATAGTGCTCCGACTTGTACACCCACAAAGCCACAGGACACCCAAAACCAAACCAGCTGTTCTTCCAACCATTTCTGATGCATGTTTGTTGATTTCTTTAGGCAAAAAATATATAGCTATTCGTAATAGCTTTCGGTCTATCCAGCAGTTGGACAATCCTGCCAAACGTTTCCAAGGTACCCCTTTCCTAACTTTCCCCCCTGTTTCCCAGGACTTTGTTAAACGACTTATACTACGGACCACGCCCAAAACCTGTGACTTAGACCCTATTCCCACCAAGGTTCTGTTTCAACACATCGATCTTTTTCTGCCAACTATAACCAATATATTGAACGAGTCACTCTCTTCTGGTATCTTTCCCTCGGAATTCAAGACTGCTATCGTAAAACCTCTGCTAAAAAACCCAAACCTTGACCCCAACGAACTGAAAAACTATCGACCCATCTCGAGCTCATATTATATTCATTTTTACCTGTTATGTAGGAGTTTGGTGTGGGCAAACACATCCAATGAATGATAAGAGCTTTGATTGGTTAAAACACATACAGCAAAAACAACAAATCAGGACAGGCCTCTATGATGGCATTCAGAAAACGTTTGCTTCTATTGGACTGCAGTGATTAAATTGTCTTCGGGTGTGGTTTAAAAGATATTGTGCAAAAAAAGAAATATAATGGTGGTTTCTTAATTGTTCATATTGTTTGGTTTAAGTGCATTTCATAAAAATGCGACACTGGTCAGTCACTCATGCAGTGCAGTGCATAGAAATAACATACATGCACGAATGCACTACCAGTTTCTAAAAAAAAAAGTTATGTGTGTATGATGTATGACATATTAAACGCATAACTTCATTATACATATCACTATACATTTACATCATAATAATGGATAATACATGATAATAATATTATCATCATTGTTTTTCTTTAATTGTATATTATATACAAATAAAGAAAGACAGTCCAGTTACGAAATCTGTTTCAATTCCTACAGGAAACATTGAATAAACAAAGACATGGATTGTAAGAGAATGCAGAACTTTATCTGCCGTATTAATCAAAAATAAATAAATAAATAAACATAGTTACTACCGAGGTTGGGATACACAATGCGAACATTGGGCACGCCCCTGGCTTTGCGTGTTGCTAACTAACGAGCATCCATCAAATACAGACATCAAAGGCCATTTCAGGGCTGTCACCACGTTGCACCACACCACATTAAATCTCACCACGTATTAAAAAGGGATAAAAACATAAGGTAAAACAAGATCAAAGTTTTTTGGTTAAAATACTTTTTGTTAAAAACCATTTGTCAATCAGAAACTTAGCCAGTAAAAACTTGACACGTCTAGGGTTAAAAATATCACAGTTGTTTACATCAAGTGAAAAATATTTATCTCTTTCAAGTAATTAAAGATTGTGTCAGGCGGAACGTCGCAGAACAAAACCTTCATTGACTCCGCAGTGTAGTGTTTCCTTCTAATGTCGTATAAATCCCAGCAGTCCAAAAGGACATGGCGAATGGAAATGGGAGAATCGCATGCTACACAATAGGGCGGGTCCTCTCCTTTCAATAAAAAGGAATGCGTGTAGTATGTGTGTCCAGTATGTAGTCTACATAAAACCGTTTCTTCTTTCCAGCCGCCAGCAGCCGAAGGAAGATATTCGTTAAGGTCTGGACGAATGTTGAACAGCTTGTTTTCTTGTTGCAGGTTCCACTCCTCTTGATCAATTTTTTTTATATAATTAGAGGACGGAACGTACGCCTGCACAGCAGGATCTCTTACAGCATCCCTGGCCAGACGGTCCGCCTCCTCATTCCCTCGAATACCGACATGACCGTGGACCCATGCCAAGATGACGTCATAACCTTTGGATTTCAGAAGCATCAACAGTTAAAATAATTTGATTAGTTCAGGATGCTTCAAGTTTTTTTTACAGCAATAGCCTCTAAGGCTGAAAGGGAGTCAGTGCAAACTAGAAACTTTTTATTCTTGGATTGCTCGATTAATTTAAGAGCGACGACAAGAGCAGTCAGCTCGGCAGTATACACAGAACGTTCCGTTGGAATATGCTTTGAAGAACTTTGGCGCGATGATGGAATAAAGGCAGCAGCTGCTCGTGGATGTCTGATAAAGTGGTACCAACGCGGACTTGGAACATTCTTTCAGCCAGGAAATTTTGAATAAAAACAGGCAGATGACCACAAAAACCAAGCTGATGAAGGTCGGAAAGGACTCCATATTTCCATGTAGTGTTGTACGCCTTCTCCAAATCGAAAAAGATGGTGACAACATGCTGTTTATTTAAGAATGCGTTGCGGATGGTTGACTCTAGACGGGCTAGATGATCAACAGTGGAATGATACTTGCGGAAGCCACAATGCTCTTTCGCTAGAAGACCGTCATTCTCCAATTTGGCGTTTATCATTTTCTCCATGACTCTGCAGACGCAGCTGGTCAAAGCTATTGGGCGGTAGTTAGAAGGGTTAGACAAATCTTTACAGGGTTTCGGAATAGGGACAACCAAAGCCTTTCTCCATGAAGGCGGAAAGGCCTCCGATGTCCATATATGGTTGTAGACTGTCAACAGAATTTCAAGACCAGTTTCTGGCAGATGTTTTGAAAGTTGGTAACGAACCTGGTCCAGTCCAGGGGAAGAATCATGACACGTCTGTAATGCAGTTTTGAGCTCAGAAATATTGAAGGGAAGGTTGTAATATTCCTCAGTGGTGGTGGTAAAATCACGGGCCAATGTACGCCTCCTGTCTTAAAAGAAGTCCGAGCCAAAGTGACGTGTTGAGAACCATGGGCCCTCTCAATCACCAGGATCTCATTCCTCCTCATTACAGGTCGCACCGCACAGCAAACGCTGCATGGGCCCTCTCAATCACCAGGATCTCATTCCTCCTCATTACATGTCGCACCGCACAGCAACCGCGGCGGGCCTAAAGAAGATCGCAGAGAAAAGGAGAAGTGTGCAAAAGAAGGTTTGATGGTTAGTGGATGACAGAAAAGGCCCCAACAGAAAGGCAGAAAGATAGAAACGGGTAAGCATGATGATGAAGAATGGATAGAATGAAAAATGAAGATGAGGGCCACTCTTAGTTCTGCCCTCCAGAACTTTTCGTTGAACCGTCAGAAGTTTCCCCATGCCAAGCAACAAACCACCACCGAAAAACAACACCAAATCAGACCAAACACAATAAACACTAAAACTTGAGAAACCACATCACAAATCCACTTCCGACGTAAAATTAAAAAAAAGCACTAGAGGCCAGCTACGCTCCCTCACCACGGCAAGGTGGCAGCCACAAGGGAGAACAACTCATCTAGTCAGCAAGTACATGACTATGTTGTCACATGACATGCCTTAGTTTATTTTAAACACTTCACCCTATTTGACATGGCCTGTCAAATTCAAGGTCAAGGTTATTAAAAGGTCATCAGTACACAATCGTCGTATATTCGTCACCCTCAGGACGTGTAATTAAGTCACATAGCAAAAGAGCAAACGGAGACAAATATGCCCATGAGCCCATGAGCAAGAACCAAACCAAAATTAAGAGATGCGCCGCTTCTCCGACTCATCAATAAATGTCACTTAAAGCACTCAAAATGGTGTCTGCAATTTTCGAAGCAAGTGATCCTTAACTGTTTTTATTAATAGTATAGTAACACACCAATAACAAACTCCAATCTAATACTATTAACTATGCTCATCTTTAACATGCACAAATTGAGTAGTGCACAGACACCTGACAAAACCAATCCAAATCTTACTTTACATACTCATCTTTAAAATGTACTTATTTGAAAGGCAGTGCATGCACGTAATAAAGTCAAAGCAAGTTCTACTTTACCTACTCATCTGACCATGCACAATTTTAAAAGTAAATTCATGTACACATGACAAAATCAAACCTATTCCTACATTACGTTATTCATCTTTAACACAGAGAGAGAGAGAGAGAGAGAGAGAGAGAGAGAGAGAGAGAGAGAGAGAGAGAGAGAGAGAGAGAGAGAGAGAGAGAGAGAGAGAGAGAGAGAGAGAGAGAGAGAGAGAATGAATGAATGAATGAATAACTTTTATTTTCTGAGGATAATAGAGTAAGTATAAATACTTTTTTTCATCCAGTCCTCACAAAACAAAAAAGGAAAACAAAATCAAAGCAAAGAATTCAATAAATAAGAAAGGCATGCAAAGCAAAGAAAACGAACACACATTATCATCAAAGCAGGCACATTATCAATATAAACAGACACATAATAAATTCAGCATTATTCATAAATACTTAAGAAATGGGATGTGGAGGGACCGAAAATAAGTGAGTATCTAGGAACAAAACAAAAAATGAAGTAAGAAAAATAAGAAGAATAGGAGGGGGAGGGGGAGTAAAGAAGAAAGGAATGAGAGGGGGGGGGGGGGGTGTAGAGAAAGAAATGGGAGAGAGAGAGAGAGAGAGAGAGAGAGAGAGAGAGAGAGAGAGAGAGAGAGAGAGAGAGAGAGAGAGAGAGAGAGAGGGGGGGGGGCAGATGCAGTGAGAGAGAATGACATAACATTAAGTTACAGTTTAAGACAGAGAATATAGACAGGATATGATATGCAGGCATAGACCAGAGATAGATTATTATAATGAAAGCGACAGAGATAAAAGTCAGAGATACATAGACAGACAGGGACAGTGTGGGAGTGAGAGTGAGAGACAGTGAGAGAGACAGGCAACCCTTCAAATAGAGACAGGAAGGAAAAAGGAGAAGAGAAAGACCATGAGAGAGAGAGCGAGAGAGAGAGAGAGAGAGAGAGAGAGAGAGAGAGAGAGAGAGAGAGAGAGAGAGAGAGAGAGAGAGAGAGAGAGAGAGAGAACACACCGTATGCTGTGTGCTAAAGCCAACTTATGCCTAACGTCTATGAAGCGCAGTCGTGGCTGGCTGGCTGGCTCAATCAAAGGGGAAATAAGTCTAACATAGCAAAGAGCAAAGGGAGACTAAAAATACCTATGTCCACATGTGCAAACCTGAAGACAACGCAAAGAGACTCGCCTGCGGCTCGTCAACAACCCTGGGAAACTCTCCATCGTTACAGGATATCCAATGTTTGATTGTGTGCCTTTTACCTAAAATTTACAATACTCTCTACTGCACGTGTGGCAAAAACAGTTTGCATATTTTACACACGAATTGACGATATAGAAGGATATATCGTAAATATTATAGAACAGCAGGAATTTTCCAAAGACGCAGAATCGAAACAAATTAGCCGATTTACATTTTTGTTTAGTTTTTTTCAATATTCAGCATATGTGAATGTTTATGTCTCCTATCTCTCCTCACCCCCAACCATCCAGTTCTTCGCCTCTTCTCAACGATGTTGGAACTACACTGCTTACTGAGAACTCTCAAATCCTGGATAGATGGGCACAGCACTTTGAGGCAGTATTAAACAGACCATCATTTTTATCAACGAAGATGCGATTAACAGACTGCCACAGGCTGAAATAAACCAGGACATGTCAGAAGTAGAAAATGCAATCAATCAACTGTCAAGTGGAAAAGCATCTACACAGCTACATGAGAAAATGACCGAGATGTACCAGACAATGTGGCAGCAAGGAATAGTCCCGCAGGACTTTAAAGGTGCTACCACTGTACACCTGTACAAGAGGAAGGGCAACACACAGGCGTGTGACAATCACAGGGGCATCTCGCTGTTGAGCATTGCTGCAAAAGTCCTTGCCCGAGTCCTGCTCAATCGACTCATCAAACAGCCCGAACAAGACCTCTTACCAGAGAGCCAGTGTGGCTTTGGAAAGGAACGAGGAACAATAGACATGGTGTTGCCGCACATCAGCTGCAGGAGAAGTGTCAAGAACAAAACGTCGACCTCTACACCACTTTCGTCGACCTCACGAAAGCATTTGATACAGTCAATCGTGAGGGTCTGTGGAAGATAATGAGCAAGTTTGCCTGCCCACCAAAATGTATCCAGATGGCTCACCACTTCCATGATGGCATGCAAGCCCAAGTCCTCAATGATGGAGAGTCATCCGCTCCATTTCCTGTCACCAATGGATTGAAACAAGGCTGTGTGCTTGCTCCAATACTGTTCAGCATGATGTTCACCACGATGCTGACAAATCCCTTTCAAGAAAACGACCCTGGCATTGACATCAGATACAGAACGGATGGGAAGCTGTTCAACCTGCGATGCCTCCAGGCAAAGACGAAGGTCCAGGTTGACAGGCTGCGAGAACTCCTGTTTGCTGATGACTGTGCCCTCAGGCTGGAAATCAAGAAGACATGCAGTGCTCCATGGACTTGTTCTCTGCTGCTTGTGACAACTTTGGTCTCACCATAAGCACCAAGAAGACTGAATTAAGTGATGTACCAGCCTGCTCCAGCGAAAGACTATGAAGAATCCACAGTGACAGTGAATGGTCAGACAATAGCAGCGGTGAACAAGTTCACCTATCTGGGCAGCACGCTATCTCGCAGTGTCAACATTGATGACAAAACAGATGCTAGAATCGCAAAGGCAAGCTCTGATTTCGGCAGACTTCGTTTCGGAATCAGTTTGGGATCGTGAAGGAGTGAGCCTCTCAACCAAACTGAAGGCATACAGAGCCATTGTCCTCACCACTCTGCTGTACGCATGTGAAACATGGACTGTGTATCAAAGACATGCGAAGAAACTCAACCGCTTTCACATCAACTGTCTCCGCAAGATCTTGAGAGTGAAATGGCAGTACAAAGTCCCTCACACAGATATTCTTGAGCGGACAGACATGCCTAGTATCCTCACACTACTCCACAAGTCACAACTACGCCGGGCTGGGCATGTCGTCAGAATGTCTGATAATCGACTACCAAAACGTGTCTTCTGTGGAGAGCTGAAGACTGGTGCACAGAGTCTTGGTAGACCAAAGCTGAGATTTAAGGACACCCTGAAAGTGTCCATAAAGAACTTCAACATCAATGTCTCTCATGGAAACTCTGGCACAGAACAGACCAGCATGGCGTGGTGCAGTAACAAAGGGAGCCACCAACTTCGAGGCGCACCGTATCGAGACATCGCAGGCAAAGCGTGAGGCACGCAAGATCCGCCTAAACAGTCGCAGCTCTGCAACCCTGACATTTCCCCCAACTCTTTCTCCTGTCCTCACTGTCAGAGATCCTTCCTGGCTCGCATTGGCCTCACTATTGAAGCATGGTCACCCCTCTCTGTCTGTCTCACTGTCTCAATCTCTCTATCTTCTCTCTCTCCATCTTTCATTTTCTTAATCCGCGCACGCGCGCGCGCGCACGTGTGTGTGTGTGTGTGTGTGTGTGTGTGTGTGTGTGTGTGTGTGTGTGTGTGTGTGTGTGTGTGTGTGTGTGTGTGTGTGTGTGAGAGAGAGAGAGAGAGAGAGAGAGAGAGAGAGAGAGAGAGAGAGAGAGAGAGAGAGAGAGAGAGAGAATTGTGTCTGTCACACACGTTTTTAAATGCACGTGTGCGTTGATAACTATATGTTTGTGTGCATGTATCTGCAGCTGAATGCACAGCTGTGGCTCTAATTTCTTTGTATGTGTGTGCATAAAGTTTATCTGTGTGACGCTTCTTGTGTGTTTGTGCGTGCGAGTGCGCGCGCGCGTGTGTGTGTGTGCGAGAGAGAGAGAGAGAGAGAGAGAGAGAGAGAGAGAGAGAGAGAGAGAGAGAGAGAGAGAGAGAGAGAGAGAGAGAGAGAGAGAGAAGGGTTAGGGAGGGAGATTACACATAGAATACAATAATTAGAGCTTTGCAATATTCCCTCTTCAGTTTACGTGCATTGTGTTTTTTCCTTATTGTGCTCCGGTTAACATATTGGAGAATTGAATATGTTATTCAATTCTCCAATATGTCAACCGGATCCATGATTTGTTTTTATTGTTTTCAGTTTGATTTACGGGCTGACAGTTTTACAGTGTGTGACAAGGATGTTCACATCAATTGTTTATGACGTATTGTGGTGTGTTCAGTCATTACTAAGTATATTAGACCTACAGGTGTCCGTAGACCCCCCTTACCCCGGCTTGGGGGGGGGGGTGGGGGGGGGGGGGGGGGTGTTGGTCACTATATATTTATGAAAGCTTGGTCAATATGCTTTGCAATTTTACTTGTTTGACAAAAATTAAAATAGGTCTCCACTATGTTGCATGCGCATATATAAACATACATATAATTCAATATTAAAGAAAGAAGGAAAGGGGTAGGGGTAATTTAATGCACAGAAACAATTTAATTTACACAGTAAAATAAAAATTAATTCTGTTTTCAGATGCACAAGTGTCCGAAATGTGACAGGCAATCCTCTGGGCTTTACAAACTGTAATTTGTAACTACTTCCGGTCAGTTTTGTCTTTGCCATAGGGCAAAATCAGCAAAAACTGCATAAGAAAATACACAGCTACATCTTTGAAGTTAGAAGGAAGCAATTACTTTTGCTGTTTTGGCTTATACATATACTGTTTGAAATCTTTAGCATATGTATATAATTTTTATCAGCCGCGAAGCAAAGCTGGTTATGTTTTCACTGCTGTCTGTGTGTTTGTTTCTGGCCGACTGGATGGCTGACTATGTATGCATGCATACATGTTAACATAATAACTTTTGAACGGATGGACCAAGGATGCTAATATTTTGCATACGCACAGATACTTATGATATCTAGGTCCAGTAAGAAAACGAAGGTCATTGGTAAAAGGTCAAGGTCATTGGAGCACATAATGCGCCATTTTGTAGGCTTTTTTTTAATGGTAACACGATAACGTTTAAACGGAGTGACCTGGAATGCTCAAATTTTGCATGTAGTTAGAATACAAAGACCATGTTTGTAAATGAAGGTCATTGGTCAAAGAGCAAGGTCACTGGACCATAAAATATGCCACATTGGAGGCTTTTTTGTATGGTAACACAATAACGTTTGAACGGAGGGACCTAAGACGCTTGAATGTTGCATGCCCATAAGTGGGTAGGACATCTAGGCCAAGTTAGTAAATGAAGGTCATTGGTCAAAGGTCAAGGTTACTGTAACACAATGTCTTTCCTGCCGCACGACATGGAAAATGTACCGCATGGTGAAAATGTGGCATGCAGCTAATGTCGTAGATAATGTGTTTTGCGGCTGGTCATCTAGTCTCTTAACGCTCTAGTTGTACTTGAATCGTGTACTTCTTGTTTGAACATCCTGTTGTGGACTTAGCTCTTAGGCCTACTTGCCATTTGACTTATGAAGCCAAGATAATGTTATGCTTTTTTGGGTACAATGTGTCAGTTCATTCTATTAAAAAAGTAACATTAAATTTAAATTGAATAAAACTTTTTTCTTTCATTATTTTGCTACTACTCGTGTTGAAATTAGCAAATATGATTTGAATGTACAATTAACGGCTTTAACCACCAAAAACGGACGCTTTCTTAAAGCTGGGTGTTTCATTTATAATTTAACTAGACCTACATTTGAATACCAGCTAATCCCAAGCATTCATTAAATACTCCAGCTTGCTTTAATACATTAAACGGACATTCTAGTTTAATGTAATAGGCCTATATACCTGAAATTGTGTCAATGGAATAGCTTTTCATATGTTCTATCCTAGATTTATGTTGCCTATGTTTAACTAAACGCTGACACAATGCAAGCCCCATGAAAAGGTAAACGCCTATATATCAATTATTTTTGTTTTGTTAAGGTTTTAAAACTATATAAAGTATTGTAGAGGCTGTCATCAAGTTCAGCAGAAGTGTAAGAGTAATATCCAAGGAGCATACAATCTATGATTTTGAAGCCTGCTATCATGTATTTTCAGTCTTTGTTTCCCCAAATGAGCCAGAATGGCCCTCAGGAGAAGGAGAAAAGAAGAGGAACAGAACTAATTTATTGTCCAATAAAGATAATAAAACTTAAGAACTTTTAAACATAGACATGTGGTAAACCACCGCAAAGTCTGTCAATTAGGTGTTGTCCACAATTTATTCAGCTACTTGGCTCTGGAGCCTATTACTCCGTATAATACATGTCAAGAATAATGATACACAAAATTTTGGAGGTATCCATTTTTGATAAGGGTGTCACTGGCAGAAAATAATGCAAAAAACAACAACACAGAAATTAAAGAAATATAATAAGATGCAAGATCCAGCAAAATCCATTTCAGTTTCATTAACTTTGTTAACAGCATAACCAGCAATAAGTTTATTGTAGACTCACAGAATCTGTCACTGCATACATTAATGCAGTAAGAATAACTATTTATAAAAGCGAATCATCCACATAAACTTTGATGTTAGAATTTAAAAAAGCAAGAACAGAAAATCTCAAATGCTTGGGTAAAAAACCTATTTCAATTACATTTTCCTAACAACATGACCGTCCAATTGCAGTACATTTGACCCCAGACACTTGTCCCCCATTTCCCACAGACATAAACACACACCCAGTACATTCTTCTCATGCCAAATTTCATGCTTGTTATATATAAAATGCAATACACTCTAGAATTGTTTGTTGAATTAAATGTTCTGCAACCAAAATGTATTTGGCTCTGAAGGGGTTAAAGGCTGGATTGGAAATATCCCTATGTCAGAAATGGATAAAGACACCATAAGAAACCACCATGCCAAATTGTATACTTGTTACATGAAAATGCAGAAAACTAGAATTTAAGAAAAATTAAATAACTGTTCGCAGTCAAAATGCCCTTGGCACTGAAGGGGTTAAAGGCTGAATTGCAAATGCCCCTACAACAGAAATTGATAAACACATCATAATAAACGATTATGCCAAATTGCATGCTTATTACATGAAAATACCCAACTTTAACAAAATATTATAACTGTCCTAGAGCAAAATGCCCTTGGCACTGAAATGGTTAAAGGCTGACTTGAAAATGCCATTACGTCAGAAATTGACATGCACATCATAAGAACCTAACATGCCAAATTTGAAGCTTGTTATTGGATTTTTATACCCCCGTTTCACAGAGTGAAAAGGGAGTATATTGTTTCGGCGTTGTCTGTTTGTTTGTCTGTCTGTCTGTTTGTTTGTTTGAAAGTCGATTCTATCACAAACTACTTGATGGATATCAACGATACTTTTTAGGATGGAGTATGCCATGCCCGAAGATGTAGTTACTCGGTGTTGTCATATTTGTTTTTTTAAAGCAATTTTGCCAGTTTTTGAGATTGAAATGTCGCGGTTTTTCGGCAATATTTGGGTGAAATAATTTAATATTGCGAAATTCACATTTCCTTACTGCCCCGCAACTTTCCTGAAAATTTCAGCCCAATGGAACAAGAAAAGGCGAAGAGGAAAAAAAGAGAAAACAAACCCTCTAACAAATGCAATAGTAGGCTATAATCCTTATGGAGAATCCTAAGTGTGTGTGTGCGTGTGTGTGTGTGCGTGTGCGTGTGCGTGTGCGTGTGTGTGTGTGTGTGTGTGTGTGTGTGTGTGTGTGTGCGTGTGCGTGTGTGAGTGTGAGTGTGTGAAAGTCAAAGCCAAAAATTCTTTATTATCTTGTTGGGATAAATTACAGTAAGCCGTCCAGATTACAATTACAATTAAAAAAGAAAACAAAGCTAAGAAAAAGAAAGGACCGCCAATCATGATTCACAAAACGTTGGACATATTGGACGTCCAAGAAGAAGGCAGCATTTCACCTTCCAAGAAAATGGATCACAAATGTGTAAGGTCTTTCAAAAATATATATAAGATGGGGAACTAACACACTCTCTCTCTCTCTCTCTCTCTCTCTCTCTCTCTCTCTCTCTCTCTCTCTCTCTCTCTCTCTCTGTGTGTGTGTGTATGTGTTTGTGAAGAGAGAGAGAGCGAGAGAGCGCGCGCGCGAGATAGATAGATAGATAGAGAGAGAGAGAGAGAGAGAGAGAGAGAGAGAGAGAGAGAGAGAGAGAGAGAGAGAGAGAGAGAGAGAGAGAGAGAGAGAGAGAGAGAGAGAGAGAGAGAGAGAGTAGTACTAACTTCTTCTTCTTCTTCTCCTTCTTCTAACTTCTTCTTCTTCTTCGGTCTGTCAGGCATGTTCCTGTCAATTATGAACGTAGATGCATCATGCTGCTGTTATGCGCATAACTAAGAATAATTAGGCCCAGCATGTCTGACTTCGGCTAGAGGAATCTTTTTGAAAGTATTTCTTGAAAAAAGGCAAGAGAATGGACCAGACAGGCAGAACGATAGTAGATAACAGCATGCAAAGGGAAAAGGCAGAGTCAAAGAGACTGACAGATTAGAGGTACTTATGAGCACAGAACTTCCAGAAGGTGGGGAAACTATTTGTATGGAAGAACCCCCCCTCCCAGTATTCCATGAGGGGGGTGGAGAGTACTACCACCCCCACCCCACCCCCTACATTCGTAACCAAACCATACACACAGGCACACGAACGTCAATGAGCTCTCTCCCTCTCTCTGACAGATTGGAAGAATAGGCGTTGCCTAAAATCTATATCCTTGGAAAATAAAGTTTAAGTTTTCAAGTTTTCAAGTTTTCAAGTTCTCTCTCTCTCTCTCTCTCTCTCTCTCTCTCTCTCTCTCTCTCTCTCTCTCTCTCTCTCTCTCTCTCTCTCTCTCTCTCTCTCTCTCTCTCTCTCTCTCTCTCTCTCTCTCTCTCTCTCTCTCTCATTACACTGTCTGTGACAGCTCACCGCCCGCTGTCCCTGGGCCTAGCCGTGAACATAGCGCGATGCTAGTACCACGTTAAAGTGATCTCCGCTCTTCATTTGTGTTGTTGACTGGTCGGTGACTGGTCGGCTGCAGCAGCGAGGGGTGTGTGGAGAAAGTGTTGATTGAAATTAGCTTTTGTTTTTGGGACAGCGCAAATGTAAATCGGGTTATAGCGCGCGTTTATGAACGGATGCTGTTGAAATTTTGCACGACGATAGTCACTATCCCTGGTCACGCATGTTCGAACTCTCGAGTCAATGTCGGGTCTGGTTACGCCGCGGTTTGTGAAAACGTGAAGCGGCCTCTCGGTGCCCGTATCTCCGGCATTTCTGAACCGATTCGCTTCCGGTTTGCCACACGGATAGTCACCGTCCCCGGTCATCTACCCGCCAAATGCGAAGGCAATCGGCCCAGAAATACCGGAAATACGGGCGCCGAGAGTCCGGCGGATACGCGTTTCGCGCATTTGCCAAACCGCGCAAATGACACGGCCGCCTGGGTTGCCGTTGCCATCGCCCCGTTAGGGCTCACAGCAAATGTGAAGCGATTCGGTCGAAAAACGGCGGAGTTATAAGGCCCGTTTTGTGTTTCACACACACACACACACACACACACACACAACTTTGCATTTTTACCATATGATGATGGTGAAATGTGACGCACTTGTACATTGTGCCGATAACGTTAAATGGTATGGGAGTGTTCAGACATGATTAATGAATAAAACCGCACCCTACATTTTCAACTCACTTGGAAAAGTTGCAGTTGTCCAAATCATGCGGCTTGTGAAATATATCAATAATTAAAACTATTGCTCTTTTAGTGCACTGATATGGCAAAATGAAAGCTAACGTTGTCACTATTTTCAATTATTAGCATGCTAAATTTGTTGTGGCGTTGATATAAATAGTATATAGACATTGTAGCAATGTCTTTTGACATTGCAATGCAAAGGTGTTTTAATTTCAGTTAGCAAGTAGTAGTAGTATGTTATTATTATTGTTATTATTATTTCTATTAGGAGAATCCAGTTGTCTCTGTACAAATTCTTTTTTCTTCTTATTTATTGTTGTTGTTTGCTTGTTATTGTTGTTTTTTAAATTTTATTTCTTGTGATTTCTTTAATCATCATAGGGTAGCTGGTCCAGCAGCTTCTCCACCTTCTCCTTGAATTAGACAGTTATCAGTTCAATGAGTCTGATGTGTGTTCATAATGAAAGAAAGTGAACTGTGTTATTAGTTCAATGAGTCTGATGTGTGTTAATAATGAAAGAAAGTAAACTGTGTTATCAGTTCAATGAGTCTGATGTGTGTTAATAATGAAAGAAAGTGAACTGTGTTATCAGTTCAATGAGTCTGATGTGTGTTCATAATGAAAGAAAGTAAACTGTGTTATCAGTTCAATGAGTCTGAAATAAAGTATATAAACTTTGTTATTAGTTCAATGAGTCTGATGTGTGTTCATAATGAAATAAAGTAAACTGTGTTATTAGTTCAATGAGTCTGATGTGTGTTAATAATGAAAGAAATTAAACTGTGTTGTTAGTTCAATGAGTCTGATGTGTGTTAATAATGAAATAAAGTATATAAACTGTGTTATTAGTTCAATGAGTCTGATGTGTGTTAATAATGAAAGAAAGTAAACTGTGTTATTAGTTCAATGAGTCTGATGTGTGTTAATAATGAAAGAAAGTAAACTGTGTTATTAGTTCAATGAGTCTGATGTGTGTTAATAATGAAAGAAAGTAAACTGTGTTATTAGTTCAATGAGTCTGATGTGTGTTAATAATGAAAGAAAGTAAACTGTGTTATCAGTTCAATGAGTCTGATGTGTGTTAATAATGAAAGAAAGTAAACTGTGTTATTAGTTCAATGAGTCTGATGTGTGTTAATAATGAAAGAAAGTAAACTGTGTTATTAGTTCAATGAGTCTGATGTGTGTTAATAATGAAAGAAAGTAAACTGTGTTATTAGTTCGATCAATGAGTCTGATGTGTGTCAATAATGAAAGAAAGTAAACTGTGTTATTAGTTCAATGAGTCTGATGTGTGTTAATAATGAAATAAAGTAAACTGTGTTATTAGTTCAATGAGTCTGATGTGTGTTAATAATGAAAGAAAGTAAACTGTGTTATTAGTTCAATGAGTCTGATGTGTGTTAATAATGAAAGAAAGTAAACTGTGTTATTAGTTCAATGAGTCTGATGTGTGTTAATAATGAAAGAAAGTAAACTGTGTTATTAGTTCAATGAGTCTGATGTGTGTTAATAATGAAAGAAAGTAAACTGTGTTATTAGTTCAATGAGTCTGATGTGTGTTAATAATGAAAGAAAGTAAACTGTGTTATTAGTTCAATGAGTCTGATGTGTGTTAATAATGAAAGAAAGTAAACTGTGTTATTAGTTCAATGAGTCTGATGTGTGTTAATAATGAAAGAAAGTAAACTGTGTTATCAGTTCAATGAGTCTGATGTGTGTTAATAATGAAAGAAAGTAAACTGTGTTGTTAGTTCAATGAGTCTGATGTGTGTTAATAATGAAATAAAAAGTAAACTGTGTTATTAGTTCAATGAGTCTGATGTGTGTTAATAATGAAAGAAAGTAAACTGTGTTATTAGTCGATCAATGAGTCTGATGTGTGTCAATAATGAAAGAAAGTAAACTGTGTTATTAGTTCAATGAGTCTGATGTGTGTTAATAATGAAATAAAGTAAACTGTGTTATTAGTTCAATGAGTCTGATGTGTGTTAATAATGAAAGAAAGTAAACTGTGTTATTAGTTCAATGCGTCTGATGTGTGTTAATAATGAAAGAAAGTAAACTGAGTTATTAGTTCAATGAGTCTAAAGTATGTTAATAATGAAAGAAAGTAACTGTGTTATTAGTTCAATTCGTCTGATGTGTGTTAATAATGAAAGAAATTAAACTGTGTTATTAGTTCGATGAGTCTGATGTGTGTTAATAATGAAAGAAAGTAAACTGTGTATTAGTTCGATGAGTCTGATGTGTGTTAATAATGAAAAAAGGAAACTGTGTTATTAGTTCAATGAGTCTGATGTGTGTTAATAATGAAAGAAAGTAAACTGTGTTATTAGTTCGATGAGTCTGATGTGTGTTAATAATGAAAAAAAGAAACTGTGTTATTAGTTCAATTAGTGTGATGTGTGTTAATAATGACAGAAAGTCAACTGTGTTATTAGCTTAAAAAAAGAAAAGAAAAGAAGTTAGCAAGTAGTTCATTATTTTTCAAATGATTTTCAAGTACAATGTGCATGGGTCATTTGCTTACAGTGACTACATAAAATGGACGCCTTTAGTCCAGTAGTGTCGACTTCATTGTTTTTCAACAACTGGAATGACTCTAATGCAGCAGACCTGATCATGACTACAAGTCTGTTTACCACTACAGATGGAACACAACATCAGATTGATTTCCTAATTGCTGTTAGATATTGGGTCAAAATTATATACCTTCCTCTAGTCCTTGTTTTGGGCACCTTTGGAAACCTCATGATCCTAATCATCATGTGGAGAATGAAGTCAGCTGAATCTGCCTTCAACGTCTACTTCATTGCTATTGCTGTGTGGGATTTGATGAATCTTTATTCAAGCGGAGTTGGGGCATGGATAAGACACACATTTAAAACAAGAATCGACAGCTTCCATGATGTTGGTTGTAAGGTCTACATATGGGTGTATACATGTGGCGGCACGATTAGTGCATGGTGTCTGGTCTGTATGACTGTACACAGAGCAATGTCTGTGGTGTGGCCACACCGTGTTAATGTACTGTGTACACGACAAACTGTTCTTCTGTTGATTGCAGGAATCACTGTCTTCTTTGCTGCACTGTATTCACACTATATGGTTGGATATAGTCTATGGTTTAATGCAAAGCTGAATAGATTTGACTGTAAGATGACCACGGACGAAAATTACTTGCTCTTTATTGAGACAATATTTGTTTACATAGAGATCTTAGTATATAGTATTTTGCCCTTTACATTCCTAGTCATATCCAACAGCATTCTGATTTGGAAGCTCACTACTTCAGTTAAGGCAGCCGCCAAACAACTTGCCCAAGGAGACTCTGAACAAATCCATGCTCGTGAGAAAGCAGCCAGGTCTGTGACGTTGACCGTTATTGTTGTATCTGTCATGTTTCTTGTTTTGACTTTGCCAACATCCATTAATTACATTCTGAACTATGTTGCAATTGTCCGTAACAAACTATCTGGTTATGAAAGGGCCCAGCGACGTCTCGTATCCGCTGTTACTTATACTCTTAACAAAACTAACGTTTTCATCAATTTCTACTTGTACTGTCTGACTGGTAAACGGTTCAGGGAGGAGTCCCTCAAGGTGCTGTGTTGGTGGAGGGACAAACGACAACGTGGTGCCTCAAAGTGAGGACAGGTGTTCAGGGAGGAGTTCCTCAAGGTGCTGTGTTGGTGGAGGGACAAACGACAACGTGGTGCCTCAAAGTGAGGACAGGTGTTCAGGGAGGAGTTCCTCAAGGTGCTGTGTTGGTGGAGGGACAAACGACAACGTGGTGCCTCAAAGTGAGGACAGGTGTTCAGGGAGGAGTTCCTCAAGGTGCTGTGTTGGTGGAGGGACAAACGACAACGTGGTGCCTCAAAGTGAGGACAGGTGTTCAGGGAGGAGTTCCTCAAGGTGCTGTGTTGGTGGAGGGACAAACGACAACGTGGTGCCTCAAGGTGAAGACACATGTCCCGGGACACTTGACACGTCCACTACAGTCCTCTGTTTTCTCTGCAAGGAGGACCATGGGACAACATACTGACGGCATTACTAGGATAGATATGGTTAGGTATGAAAGTTGGAGAGAAAAAAAAAATTGAGGTGGCGGTGGAAATCAAATTGATAGTAACACGGTAAGGGGACAGACTCTCACCAGCCACCATGGCTCAGTGGTTAGGAGTCGTGTACTAGTGGCTGGGAGGTCATGGGTTAGAATCCCATCATATGTGACCCAGCACCACGAAAGGGACATTAAGTCGGTGGGCTAGTTTCTCACAACAGGCTTGGAAAGTCAAAAATCTAATTTTTTGGTCAATTTTTAGTTATAGGCAATTAATTGTTCTCTAACATCTTATCTTTATTATTTATAATAATAATAATAATAATAATAATAATAATAATAGTAATAATAACTAGAGGGCTTATGTTTGCCTTTGAGAGCAAACATGACAGGATTATCCCCCTAAACAATCATTTGCAAGTTATTCAATATTACAAAAATTCCACCCCCACTTCCGGTTGGCACTTCCGGATCGAATTTATAGCGAAAGTATTGCGATGTTACTCTTTAGTAAACACTGAACAAATGAAAGTATTCTGTGCAGCCGTTTTCAAGTTATTGAAGATTAAAGTTTTGCCAAAATTTGCCAATGTTGGCCATATTTCGGCCAATCTGTTTAATATTGGCAAGCTAGAATTATAATAGTGTCCTTGGATATTCCTGCGAATTTCATCGAAATCGGATGAAAATGTTTTTAAATCCATAATGGGTGTCTCTAGCTGTGTGTCATCCCCCCCCCCCCCCCCCCCCCCCCCTCTCTCTCTCTCTCTCTCTCACACACACACACACACACAGAGTTAAAGAAAAAACCCTCAAGTATCTATGTTTAGCACGCATTGGGATTCCAAGAGGACCTTGTTATGACACATTTTGTCGCCGGCGACAAAATGTGACGTACTACAAGTCACATTTTGTGGCCAAAAATCACATTTTGTCGCCGGCGTCAAAATGCACACCTCCGGAAGGGTCCGTAAAAGCGACAATATGTGCCTTGTAGGAAATCACATTTTGTCGTCACAACTCTTGGCTTTTGTTAGTTTGTTTTTTTAATTATTCTTCACGTCCTCTCGGCCGAAGCCATATGGGAAAAAAAAATGTTAGTTTGTCAACGTGTTTGGAGTCTTATAGTCCCCCCCCCCCCCCCCCCCCCCCCCCCCCCCCCCCACTTTCCTATAAGCACCAACACATACTCTCTCATTATCTCTCACCAATCAGTGTTTCTCTGTTTCTCAATCACTCTCTCTCTTTCTCTCTCTCTTTCTCTCTCTCCCCCCCCCCCCCCCCCCCTCTCTCTCTCGCTCTCTGCACGCAAACAAGCATGCGCGTTCACTTAGACACCCCCCCCTCCCCACACACACACACTCATATTATACACACAAATTAAACAATTTTTGATGTGGTTGACCAGTGGTCAGTGTTACTGACCAGTGGTCATTTGGGCCTATTTTGACTGTTTGACTGCAAATTAGTGCATTAGGAGTTCAAATGAACAATTTTTGATGTGGTTGACCAGTGGTCAGTGTTACTGACCAGTGGTCATTTTGGCCTATTTTGACTGACTGACTGCAAATTAGTGTATTAAGAGTTCAAATGAACAATTTTTGATGTGGTTGACCAGTGGTCAGTGTCACTTGATGTGGTTGACCAGTGGTCAGTGTCACTGACCAGTGGTTACTTTGGCCTATTTTCACTGTTTGACTGCAAATTAGTGTATTAGGAGTTCAAATGAACAATTTTGTATGTTGTTGACCAGTGGTCAGTAACACTGAGCAGTGGTCATTTTGGCCTATTTTCACTCTTTGATCGCAAATTAGTGTATTAGGAGTTCAAATGAACAATTTTTGATGTGGTTGACCAGTGGTCAGTGTCACTTGATGTGGTTGACCAGTGGTCACTTTGGCCTATTTTCACTGTTTGACTGCAAATTAGTGTATTAGGAGTTCAAATGAACAATTTTTTATGTTGTTGACCAGTGGTCAGTGACACTGAGCAGTGGTCATTTTGGCCTATTTTCACTCTTTGATCGCAAATTAGTGTATTAAGAGTTCAAATGAACAAGATTTGATGTGGTTGACCAGTGGTCAGTAGTGGTCAGTGACACTGACCACTGGTCAACCACATCAAAATTTGTTCATTTGAACTCCTAATCTCCTAATACACTAATTTGCAAACAGTGAAAATAGGCTAGGCCAAAACGACCACTGGTCAGTGACACTGACCACTGGTCAACCACATCAAAAAAATTTCATTTGAACTCCTAATACACTAATTTGCGATCAAATAGGCCAAAATGACCACTGCTCAGTGTCACTGACCACTGGTCAACAACATAAAAAATTGTTCATTTGAACTCCTAATACACTCATTTGCAGTCAAACAGTGAAAATAGGCCAAAGTGACCACTGGTCAGTGACACTGACCACTGGTCAACCACATCAAGTGACACTGACCACTGGTCAACCACATCAAAAACAAATCATTTGAACTCCTAATACACTAATTTGCAGTCAAACAGTCAAAATGACCACTGGTCAGTAACACTGACCACTGGTCAACCACATAAAAAAAAATTAAATTGTGTGTGTATATATGTGTGTGTGTGTGTGGGGGGGGGGGGGGGTGAGTGTGAGTGTGAGTGTGTGTGTGCGCATGCATGTGTGTGTATGTGTGCGTGCGCACACGCGCGTGCGCGTGTGTGTAAGGAAGTAAGAGAACGTTGCGTGCAAGCATCGTGCTTTTTTTTGTTGTTGCTGTCCCATCTTCCACGCCGCTCGTTCCGAATCCCAATTCGCAGCTACACCCGGGTTTGTTCAAGTCGCAGAAACCGAGACCAGCAGTCCAAGGGTAGCGAATCTATGTTAGGCCGTCAGGAGGCAACCAACCGAGGAGACACTGCACTTCTGCTGAGTCACTTCGGTGGAGTTCAGTGGAGCCTGTTCAGGACACCACCTACTAAGCCCCCTACTGACGACACTATTCTCTTAGTCGCGGAGCCAGCGTGAGTGAGGTCCTCCTCCGAGGGCGCCACCACGACCGTTCACCGACAGCTCCCCAGAACACATTGATCCCCATGACTTTGACCCGAACGCACCAAGGCACAGACTGGATTGGAAACCAAAACTGAGGTCACCATGAGAGCAGGGCATGCAAAGCCACAGAATTTGAGCCATTTTTTAATTTTATGATTGATGGAAAATGAGGCCGATGATAACGATGATGATGATGCTATGGAGTTCCGTATCGGTCTGAGACTGCATGGCAGGGCTGTATTCTACGCTTCCTTTCATAATGATATCCCGGCGTTAACCAGGCCCGAGAACTACAGACACTTGCAGTGTTGGTCTTGCATCGTGCTTATTTTACTTTCTAATGATTAATTATTTGTTTGCCTTTAATGTTCTTGTTATCAATGTAAAGCGCACTGAGCTCATGTGAGAAAGAGCGCTATATAAATTCCCATTATTATTTCGACCCTAAAAACACAAACTCTCTTCAGATAAGCTGACCATCATCACAATCCCCCCACCCACACCCCTTCTGGTTAAAAAAAAGGGCTGATTTATGCGGAGTGTCCTGTAGTTGTTAAGTGCCTTCCAATGACTTAAAGTTTAGTCTATATTTAGTTTGACATGTTTGATGCTGCAAACAGTTCTAAAACTGTCTGGACATATAAGGGAATAAAATGCACAGTTACACGCACGCGCACACACACACACACACACACACACACACACTCGCATGCACACAAACACACTCGCATAGACACACACGCACACAAGAGGAACGGAAGAGGAACAAGAATTGCAGGCCTGAGGGCACTAGAGCTGCGTACCGGTACGGATCTCTTGATCTCTCTCTCATTAGCCTTCCTTCAAATTCCCAAATCACAGAGTTATGATATGGGTTGGGTATTTTTGTGAATCAGTGATGTCCCGAGGCCCTGGTCATAGGCCACTGACCTATTAAAATTGAAAATGTTCTATTGTGATCTCCCCTGCCAGGACAACTGTCTGATTAAAATGTTTAACACTGGCACACTTTGTCTTATTGATTTCTGCATGAACCAGGACATTGTCCTGTTGATTTATTTCGTCTCAGGACAATTTGTCCTGGCTCATGTAAGGGGTACCTTCTTCATGTAAAACATCTCAATCCCTAATAATCAAATTTTGCGTGCTTGATGATTTGTTTTCATGTTAAAATTGAGATGTCAAATGAAATGTTCACCAAAAATAAACCGATTTGCTTCAGCGGTTTCTGTGGTAGGCCTACATGTCACACTGCAAGTGGCCCTTGACCTATGTTGATGATTGTAGGGGAAGATTGGGTATGTTGGGCCCCCTAAGGAATGCAGCCCCTATCTCAGCTACAAATTATATTTCACTCAAAGTTAAATGATAATTATTTGTAAGCCTTACCATATACATGTTTCGGGAGGAACATTTAGTTTATCCAAAGATATTCTAAAAGGGTAAGATGGATTACTTAAGAGCTCGGTGAACCGGGCTGATAGAGTTATCATTAGTGGGGACAGTACACTTTTCACAGTGGAGGCTATCCAAAAACTCAGACTGGAATTTGAACGGAGAATTCAACTGGCCTATCAACGTGTAAAATGTGTCCTGTTTAAAAGGGACATAACCAGTGTTTCTGTCCTCACTACTCATATAGGGAAAAGAGACTGGATGCTTATCTTCCCCTTTAGAATATCTTTGGTTTATCTATATTATCAGAAGTTTTTTCAAGCCAACTGTGGTTTACCATATTATGAAGTAACTTTTCATAAATAACAATCACGAATATGTTGTAGTATGTGACTAAATTAGTTGTATTCAGTGGACATTGCTAGGTTTTCACTCATGGGCAATTTTATTTATGTTTGCGATACTAAGAACATGTTCTACTAAATATGTTGCATGATACTGCTCAACAAAAAAATGAGTTTTTACCATAAATCTGATGGAAGAAATATATTAAAAATACAATGAAGAACACACAGCCAAAATATTTTTGGCAAACAAAAGCTTGGTGCAGTTTTTATCTAAGATTTCTAGATTCAGTCTTTTAACTAAACAGCTTGATTTTGTGCTTGATAAATTTATATAACGTAAATACAAAATGTCTATCTTTTATGAAAATAGTTGTATTTAAGAAAACATAAATTTATGAAAAGGCCCAGTTTGGACATGTCAGGCTAAATGGCCCAGGGAGTGGCAAATATTGGGCCACTGGTCCTAATTAGCCGACATGCATAATTCATCAACCCAACTATTTGGTTTATTGGCCATATAATTGTGTTAAGTTGTGTGTGTGTGCGTGTGCGTGTGCGTGTGCGTGTGCGTGGTCAAGCGTATGGATGTGTTTATGTGTATATATGTATATTTCTATGTGTGTCTATATGTGTGTGAATTTATAAAATCACAATTTAACCAAGTTTCAAGTTTCAAATTTATTTCCAAAACACCCCATGGGGGTACATGGAAGAGGAAAAAAAGAACGTAAAAACCCCCCCCAAAAAAAACCCGAGATGCTATTCCCAAGAAAAGCGCTCGATAAACAGCCTTGACTAACACTTCCAATCAAACTAGACAAAGGTTACAGCATGCAATGTCACTACAGTTCACAACATTATGAACACAATACATCACATATTCTTTAGTATTTCTGTATCATAACTAGTCGCTGCATACTACAGTATATCAATACATTATTGGAGAAAAAAACACAAAAAACAAAATAAACGTCAGTTAAAGCAATCCGTAAGATAAAGTACATTAAATCACAGCTCGACCAATTTTTCCTATTATGTGACAACACAAAATGACATGCAAAAACAACAAAAAAGACTTAAATGTTATTTCTTTTTTCTTCCCTTTTTTCCTTTCCTCCCTCCCTTCTCCCTTTTTCCGGTGCTCGGCACTACAGTCATGATTTCCATCGGTGCTCGGCACTACAGTCATGATTTCCATCGGTGCTCGGCACTACAGTCATGATTTCCATCGGTGCTCGGCACTACAGTCATGATTTCCATCGGTGATCGGCACTACAGTCATGATTTCCTTCGCTTTAGCGCATTGTAGCCGCGCTGCCACTGCATAGCACAACACAACATTATAACAATGGATCAATCACTGGTTGTGCATTATGATTCTGACAAATTTTGATAAATTTTGTAATTTTTTCTTATTCTGTTGTACATAATTTATTGAAATTAATAGTATTAGGATGTCTGTAATAGAATGGTTTCACAAGTTGGTGCCTACTATTGCTAAAAAAGGGGCATATGAAAATGTAGTGAAATTCGTCTCCTAAGTCATTAAGACCACACTTGTTACACACTCTCTCCTCGTGACTTATACCATTTATACGTCCTTGCTGTATAGGCAACCTATGGTTTAAAATTCTATATTTAAGAATACTCTTGGCTTGGTATTCTGGAAGAATTTTTAAATATTTCTCAAACACAAAGTTTTCTTTGAACATTCGTTAATTAGTGTAAAGTTCATTAGCATTTAGCTCGGCTCGCCATACTTGAACATAATGGTCTCGAAGCCGCATATCTATTTGTTTCTTGAAAGAATTCTGACTAAGATTAAGGTCAAACTGCTGTAGCCAAAAATTACTGAAATCTAAAGAATTTAAAGTGTTATGCATAGTTTGGAGATAATTTGATCTGTACTCACCAGAAATGTAAAGCGTCAAAAGAAATTTATATACGATGCTGGAGAGGTTACTAGAGTTGGCAACATCTTGAAGTTTGAACCAAAAACTCAGCATACAACTTTTTGCAAAGATGTCTATGGGATAACGACCTAATTTACCAAGAACCATGTACGTAGGTGTCGATTTACTTACGTTTAACACTAACTTATAGTACTTAAGTTGCAGCCTCACTGCCAAATTACATATTTGTGGGCACCAAACTTCACATCCAAACAGAACGATAGGGGCTCTCATTTCATCAAAAAGCTCGATTTGTATTTCTGCTGGTAACATGAGTTTTCTACATTTACGTAACAACGAAAACATTGCTCTTGAAGCTTTATCCCACAACTTCCTCTGTGCTAAGTTGAACCAAATTCAAATACAGGCCATATACTTATTTTATTCTATTAGTACACTCTATTAATAAAATGTGATCGTTCGTTCATTCGCTCTATCTATCTCTCCCTCTCTTTCTCTCTCTCTAACACACACACACACACACACCTACACACTCCCAGAGTCTGGCACACAAAAAATTACACATTTTTACAGGGATCGGTTGGTTTATGAGAAAAATTCAGATATTGGTCCGTGTGAGTTTTCTTTCTCTGATGAAGTCCACAGGAGTGGATGAAACTGCCAGTAAGCCAAGGTAAAGTTTGTGTTGCGCAAAGAAATAATTAGTGAAATGTAGTGTGTGTGTGTGTGTGTGTATCTGTGTGTATCTGTGTGTGTGTGTGTGTATTTGTGTGTGCAAATGCCATCTTAATGTACGTGTGTACGTCAAACTGGCAATTTCCTTCTACAATTTTCAATAGCGATGTCTTCAAACACATAAACTCAGCCACCTATTCATCTCTCTCTCACGTGAATGTGTGTGAGTGTGAAGGTGTGAGTGTGCATGCATGCATGCATGCATTTGTGTCTACTTCTTACTAACAGTTCTCATGTGTGTGTGTGTGTGTGTGTGTGTGTGTGTGTGTGTGTGTGTGTGTGTGTGTGTGTGTGTGTGTGTGTGAGCGTGTGTGTACTGTGTGTGTGTATTTGTATGCATGTGTGTCTTTGTGTCCATGCACGTACACATGCGTTTCTGTGTACCAGTGTCCGTGTACACGTCCTAAGGTCGAAACACATGCCGTTATTTCCCACTCTTTTCCCATGGCAACACACACACAGCCATACTCTAATACCGATACCGCTTGCCTATCACTGTGCTGCCATGGGGGAAAAGTAAAAACAAACAACGTATATTCCGACCTCTACTGACAGTTTGCATCTACGATGTGCAGCAGCGATGTTTTCAAACACACCAACTCCTGCACCCACCCATCCCCCTCCCCACACAACACTCTGGCAGCTTCCAGAGCTTTGCCAGCACACACTAGCGCCTCCTGGAATCGTGACGCGTGGATCAGCACCTCTGCCGTTTTGTGCCGCTCTCGTGCCGCTTCTATACTGCCTGTGCCAAATACGGCCTCCGTGATCGCCACGCTTTGGGCTAGGTGATTGGCTGCTTCTGCGTAGTTGCCTGAAAAAAATAAGGTATTATTTTTACTTACTCTGTCAGTCTGTCTGTCTCTTGAACCAGGCGTGTCTATTTCTATGTCTAGCTCTGTCTGTCTCCAATCAGCTTTGCTGGCCTTACACTTGACTATAACATCATGTGTCTGTCCTAGGGTTTTTTCTGTCTGTCTGTCTTTCTCTATGTCTCTGTCTCTCTCTCTCATCACCTTCTCTGGCCAAACACTTGGCTAAGGTGTTGTGTGTTTCTCCCAGTATCTTGTTTGTCTGTCTGTCTGTCTGTCTCTCTCTCTCTCTCTCTGTGTCTCATCACTGTCACTGGCCAAACACTTGGCTATTGCGTCGTGGGTCTCTCCCAGCACCTTGTTTGTCTGTCTGTCTGTCTGTCTGTCTCTCTCTCTCTCTGTCTCTCTCTCACATCACCTTCACTGGCCAAACACTTGGCTATTGCGTCGTGGGTCTCTCCCAGCACCTTGTTTGTCTGTCTGTCCGTCTGTCGGTCTGTCTGTCTCTCTCTCTCTCTCTCTCACATAAACTTCACTGGCCAAACACTTGGCTATTGCGTCATGGGTCTCTCCCAGCACCTTGTCTGTCTCTCTCTCTCTCTCTGTCTCATCACCTTCACTGGCCATACACTTGGCTATGGCATCGTGGGCCTCTCCCAGCATCATGTCGTTGGGAGGCAGAGCTTTGCAGCGCAGCGACAGACATTTCTTCAACTTCTTCACCCCATCTGAAACCACAACAACCCAACGTCACAAGCACACAAACATTTGGTATTTGGTATATTCTAGTCACAGAGACTTATGTTTGTGAAATTCGGGCTGCTCTCCCCTGGAGAGAATGTCGCCGCAAGTGCAGCGCCAACCCAATTTGTTTTTTAAAATTGGGGGGGGGGGGGGGGGGCACAGGGTGAGGAGGGGGGGAGGGCACACTTGGAAAACCTAGCCATCAATTTGGCCATACCAGGCAGCAGGATTTCTCTCTGCTCTTACCGACTTTCAACTGCCGTGGGATTTTTACGTGCGTAAAGCGCACGGGTCAGACTAGCTTTAAGTCCCCATCCGAAGGACTGGACGTTCAGTTCGATTTTCCTGTCAAATTAGAAAGAAAAGGGCGAGGCCGGGATTCAAACCCGGGTCACTCACGTTGCAGTCACGCATTACATTTGGCAGGTGAACGTCTTAACCACTCTGCCACCTTTCTCCCATGCTGCCAGTAGCCTACTTTCGATATTATAAAAGGCTTCTTTCCATCAGGCACACTTCCTGTTTGAAAAATAAAAAGAAAAAAGAAAAAGTAACGAGATGTTTTTATACAGTGGAACCTCCCTATAAAATATAAATACATGGGTTCTCCTGGAAAATTAAAAAAAATCCTGCAAGAGGGCAGCACCGGTGGAGTGCAGGGGCAATGCGCACACGCACACACGCACACGAACACACACACGCATGCACACACACACTCATACACACACACACACATACACACACACACACACACATACACACACACACACATATTTACTGCTTTTTTTCCACCCCTCTAGACTAGTACAAGTGCTACATTCCTTTGAATATAGCAAATGCTTATATAGGCCCTTTTTATTGTACAAGTGTGTGTGAGTAAAAAAATCGTTGCTTCTCAAATTCTCATAATCCGGCGACGCCCGCTCCAGGCAATTTAAAAATCCTGCAATTCAGGACACCCTGCAAGAAGGAGCATCCATGCACAGTGGAACCTCCCTTATAAGACTCCCTCCCACATAAGACCTACTTCTCTGAGACATTGCCCTTCTTTGTAAGTATTATAATCATCTCTCTTATAAGACCCCTCCCTTATAAGACCTCATTTTGGATGGTTTTTGAAGGTCTTATAAGGGAGGTTCCACAGTATTGAAAAACAGACATGAAACAAGGAAAGCAAGAAGGAACGATAGTAAAAGACATAATAATAATAATAATAAATAACATTTATAGAGCGCCCTTAAGGAGCATACCAGCATAGCGTCCATCTCGACATAGCTGTAGCCCGTCCCCAAAGAGAGAGTCTGCCGACTGTAGCGAAGCGACAATGGGTGACATGTCGATGTCACAGTGACACTTGGCACATGTCGTCAGTTTCTTGTCTTCAGGGAAAAGCGTTCCTTTACATTTTGGGCAGAGTATAGCCTGCACAGAGAGAAAGAGAGACATGTATATCGACATTTTTGCGTATGTGCGAGTGTAAACGCGCGCACACACATGCACACACACACACACAGGATATGCAAACATAAAAACAACAGTACGATACAACACAATACATCATAATACACCACAGTAATCAACACAATACAGTGGTACCTAACTGCTGTCCTCCTCCCTACAGGCCACACAGTGAAATACTGGGCCTAAGATGTCAATACAATGTCATACAGTACAATACAACACAATACACAACAGAATACAGTGGTACCTGTCTGCTGTCCTCCTCCCTACAGGCCACACAGTGAAATACTGGGCCTAAGATATCAATACAATGTCATACAGTACAATACAACACAATACACAACAGAATACAGTGGTACCTGTCTGCTGTCCTTCTCCCTACAGGCTTCACAGCGACAGTCAAAGAAGTACTGGGCTTTCAAGATTTGAATACAGTACAATATAACACAATACATAACACTTCTTCTTCTTCTTCTTCTTCTGCGTTCCCAGGCCATATGGCCATAATGAGTAAGGTACATATGTGTCCGGTTTTCAGTTTTCACTGGTCTCCCCGCTGCGTACAGCCGACACATTTCGATTTTGGTGGAGCTCAAGGGAGAAAAGTTATTTGGAAGATTTTATTTTGAAAAAAGGCAGGAGAATGGGCCAACAAGTCAGAAAGATAGTAGATGACTGAAAGCAAAGGGAAAAGGCAGAGTCACAGAGAGTGGCAGATTAGAGGTTACAAGCACAGAACTTCCAGAAGGTGGGGGGACTATTTTTATGAAAGACCCCCCGGTATCCCCACGGGGAGAGACTCGTGGACCCCGGGGGCAGGGGTCGTCCAGCTCCCTGTATGGAGGCACGAGGCATCCACCCACTGCCCCGATACATAACACATTAATCAACATAATACAGTGGTACCTGTCTGCTGTCCTCCTCCCTACAGGCTTCACAGCGACAGTCAAAGAAGTACTGGGCTTTCAAGGCTTCCCGCCGCTCTCTTCTATTCACCATGCGTTTGTAGTGGGGCCCTGAATCACACACACATAGAAACTGCAGCGCTCCCTATCGTCCTGCAGAACAAGGGGTCACAGGGACTCCTTAACTTACAGTACAGAGGGTCTTAGAGGAGGGATAGAGGGTCCCAAGGACACTGCAAATGATAAAGAGAATATTTCTTTCAAATGCAGCTTGACCTAAGTTTTCTGAATGTCAATGAATGCATGCGCACGCACAACAACAAGAACATACAGTATTTATACGGCGCTGAATCTTGATAGAAATCAAATCAAAGCACACACACACGTTAGCATTCATAACGCATTCAAACAAAAATGCAATACAAAGCGAACACACACGTTTGACATAAATGGTATACAGCAGAAACAGACCTAAAGGCAAGAGAGAGAAGAGAAAGAGAGTGGAGCCTCAATGACGGAGGAACAGGTGGGTTTTGAGGTTAGATTTGAAGGCTGAGAGGGTCGGTCGCTGACGGAGGGAGAGGAAGTTTGTTCCAAGATGTCGGTCCTGAGACAGCAAAAGAGCGCCAACCAACAGTTGAAAACTTATACCTAGGGATCTGGAGAGAAAGCGGGTCAGAAACTGAACGTAAAGTGCGAGCTGGCGTACAGATGGAAATATTGTCGCAGAGGTAAGATGGAGCAGCTTTATGGATAGATTTATAGCAAAGGGTGTTTAATTTATACTCAATTCTGTCTGCGGCAGGAAGCCAGTGCAAAGAATGGAGAAGAGGGCTAACGTGATCGAACATTTTCTTCCTAAGGACAAGACGAGCAGCTGTGTTTTGAATACGCTGGAGACAAGATAGAGAAGAGACTGATAGGCCAGAAAGGAGAGCATTACAGTAGTCAAGACGAGATAGGATGAGGGAAGTAACAAGCTTTGCTGTGGCTTCATCTGAGAGATATTTACGAATATAGCCAATGCAACGAATTTGATAGTAGCAGGACTGACAGGTCTGAGTCAGGAAACTCTGCATGGAAAGAGTATTGTCCAAAGTGACACCTAAGTTTTTGACAGAGTCTGAGAGGGGAATGATATTGTTACCCAGTTGGATTGACTCTATGGAAACAGAGGCTAGTTTGTTTTTTGTTCCTACAAGCATTGCTTCGGTTTTTTCACCATTTAATTGAAGTTTATTTTGAACCATCCAATTCTGAATATCCATATAGCAGTTGTTACTTTCTGAAAGAATGGAATCTAGATCTTCAGGGGTTGTACTATTTTGGAGTTGTGAGTCATCTGCATAGAAGTGATGTTTCATGTTGTGTTGGTCGACGACATGTGCATGCGCGTGTGCGCGCGCACACACACACACAGAGGTAAGCAAAGAATAGGTCTATAACAGTCAGGGCGAGAGAAGAGACTGAAAAATTGGGGGAAATTAGTTCAATGAATTGGGCCAAATAGTAAAAACAATGGATGTTGAAAGTCTCTTGATAGGTCAATACTTGGAATGCAAAGACTACGGTTTGTCATTTTCCCCATTTTCATCATGCATCCCTGGGACCCCCTGCACATTCTTTTAATGGGTCCTCTAGGATTATAGTACTTCATAGACACTGGAAGCCCTGAACTGTGAACATTCATGGAAAATCAGCTTAACCCTTTCACTCTCAGAACTATTTGTACTTAATGTTTAGCAAACAGGCTACCTAACTCTAAAAAAAAAAAACCTCAATAAAAACTAAATGATGATATAAAGACTATAACGATGTATGTCTTATTTAAGGAAAATAAATGGAGAACACAATTATTATAATTTTCAATGCTGTTTGGGTGAGATAACTTGTTAGCAGAAGGGATATAACCAAGATTTTAAGAACAAAGACAATGCTTCAATTTGGGGGGGGGGGGTAAATAAGAATTGGTTCTTATATCATTTAAAAGAGAATTTTCTGCAGTTTCTAACTGTACCATTTTCTCCGAATGGTCATTTTGACACTTAATGTTCCTTTCGTGGTGCTAGGTCACATAGTATACATGGTCGGCAAGTACTGAAGCGCTATAGAGGGCGTACATATACAGAGTTCACACTGAAGAGGGAGGGGTTACATTATTCACTGCTATGATGAGACTTCAATCAAATTTTAGGCAATAAAGTTGTTTTTTAAATCTAAATTTGTGATAAATCAGTCTGGTGTGTGTGTGTGTGTGTGTGTGTGTCTGTGAGTGTGAGAGAGAGAGCGAGTGTGTGTGGTGTGGTGTGATGTGATGTTGCATGCTATGGTGTATCTATGTGTGCAGTGTGTGTATGTGCATGTGTGTGTGAGAGAGAGAGTGTGAGTGTGTGTTTGTGCGTGCGTGTGTGTGCGTGTGTGTGAGTGTGTGTGTGTTTGTGGTATAATGTGAGTGTATGTAATTGTATGTATATTTGAGTGCATGTGTGTGTGTGTGAGAGAGAGAGGTGTGGTGTGGTGTGATGTGTCTATGTGTGAGTGTATATGCATGTGTGCATGTGGTGTGTGTGTGGTATGGTGTGATGCAATGTGGTATGGTACAGTGTGTAAATGTGGTGCGCATATCTTCAGCAAAACATAAAACAGATTTACCATAACAGTTGAAGATCTCCCCTCCCTCTTCCACATCTTTGACACTTTTCACAATGAGAACGGCGTCTTGGAAGCTGAAAATAATCAATCATCAATAACATCAGCAAAGATATTCTAAAAAAGGGTAAGATGGATTACTTAAGAGCTCGGCGAACCGGGCTGATAGAGTTATCGTTAGTGGGGACAGTACACTTTTCACAGTGGAGGCTATCCAAAAACTCAGACTGGAATTTGAACGGAGAATTCAACTGGCCTATCGACGTGCAAAATGTGTACTGTTTCAAAGGGACATAACCAGTGTTTCTGTCCTCACTACTCATATAGGGAAAAGAGACCGGATGTTTATCTTCCCCTGTACAGTCTTTGACATCAGTCAATGTTAATGCCGGGAATTATACCAGGAAAATTTGGAATCTTCCCAAGATTTGGTTAATTCAGAATTTTCTCTCGGGAACATTCCAAACTTTCCCTAGCAAGTGGCTGCGTGTTGTAGAAAAGAAAATCATATGAGAGAGAGAGAGAGAGAGAGAGAGAGAGAGAGAGAGAGAGAGAGAGAGAGAGAGGCAAAATGAGACATAAATAGATACAAAGAGGCATTAACAGACAAAGAAAGAGAAAAAGAGGCTGGGGGGAGAGAGAGAGAAAAAGGGGCTGGGGGGAGAGAGAGAGAAAAAGGGGCTGGGGGGAGAGAAAGAGAAAAAGGGGCTGGGGGGAGAGAAAGAGAAAAAGGGGCTGGGGGGAGAGAAAGAGAAAAAGGGGCTGGGGGAGAGAGAGAGAGAGAGAGAGAAAAGGGGCTGGGGGGGGAGAGAGAGAGAAAAAGGGGCTGGGGGGGAGAGAAAGAGAAAAAGGGGCTGGGAGGAGAGAAAGAGAAAAAGGGGCTGGGAGGAGAGAGAGAAAAAAAAGGGGCTGGGGGGAGAGAAAGAGAAAAAAAAGGGGCTAGGGGGAGAGAAAGAGAAAAAAAAAGGGGCTGGGGGGAGAGAAAGAGAAAAAAAAGGGGCTGGGGGGAGAGAAAGAGAAAAAAGGGGCTGGGGGGAGAGAAAGAGAAAAAGGGGCTGGGAGGAGAGAGAGAAAAAAAAGGGGCTGGGGGGAGAGAAAGAGAAAAAAGGGGCTGGGGGGGGAGAGAAAGAGAAAAAGGGGCTGGGAGGAGAGAGAGAAAAAAAAGGGGCTGGGGGGAGAGAAATAGAAAAAGGGGCTGGGGGGAGAGAGAAAAAAAAAAGGGGCTGGGGGGAGAGAAAGAGAAAAAGGGGCTGGGGGGAGAGAGAGAAAAAAAAGGGGCTGGGGGGAGAGAAAGAGAAAAAGGGGCTGGGAGGAGAGAGAGAAAAAAAAAGGGGCTGGGGGGGAAGAGAAAGATAAAAAGGGGCTGGGGGGAGAAAGAGAGAGAGAGAGAGAAAGGGGCTGGGGGAGAGAAAGAGAGAAAGAGAAAAAGGGGCTGGAGGGAGAAAGAGAGAGAGAAAAAAAAAGGGGCTGGGGGGAGAAAGAGAGAGAGAGAGAGAAAGGGGCTGGGGAGAGAAAGAGAGAAAGAGAAAAAGGGGCTGGAGGGAGAAAGAGAGAGAGAAAAAAAAAAGGGGCTGGGGGGAGAGAAAGAGAGAAAGGGGCTGGGGGGAGAGAAAGAGAAAAAGGGGATGGGGGGAGAGAGAGAGAAAAAGGGGCTGGGGGGAGAGAGAAGAAAAAGGGGCTGGGGGGAGAGAGAGAGAAAAAGGGGCTGGGGGGAGAGAGAGAGAAAAAGGGGCTGGGGGGAGAGAGAGAGAAAAAGGGGCTGGGGGGAGAGAGACAGACACACAGACAGGGAGAATGAAAGAGAGGGAGAGAGACAGAGAATTTCAGCTATTAAATAATACCTAATGTGTGGAATACTTCATACAACTTAAGAAGATGAGATATCTTTGCGGGTGTTTCACAATGTTTCATAAAGGCATGCGAGTGTTCATGTCTTGACCACACACAAAAATAAAAATATATTGTGTTGATTGCATCCAACCACGCAAACATTGGGAAGTTGGGAAACTTCTGAACTTTCCTGGGGAAAATCGGAATTATGAATGTTCCCAGTAAAATTTGAAATTTTCCCGGATTCCAAATTTTCCTGTGACATCCACATGCGGACCAGCTAGAGGTGTTTTTGCAACAAACATTTCTGAGTTCTTCTTCTTTGTTGATCACTCAGACAGTTTCCTGTCAAATGAGCGCAGATGCGTCATGCTGCCGTTATGCGCCTAACTAAGAAATAGTTAGGCCCAGCATGTCCATCTTCGGCTGGAGAAAATCTTTGTAAGAATTTTTTTTTACAAAATGGCAGGAGAATGGACGGGCAAGGCAGAAAGATAACTAGTAGAAGACAGTACGCAGGGGGAAAAGGCAGAGTCAAAGAGAGCGCAGATTAGAGGAAGTTACAAGCACAGAACGTCCAGAAGGTGGGGGAACTATTTGATGATGATGATGATGATGATGATGATCATGACGACAGACAGCGATGGTAACGATTATGGTGACGATGATGATGATGATGACGACAATGATGGTGACGATGATAATGATGATGATGATGTCAATAACGACGATGATGATGATGATGGTAATGATGATTATGACAACGACGATGATGATGATGATGACGATGTCAACGATGACGATGATGATGATGATGATGGTGATGATGATGATAATGACGATGGTGATGATGTCAATGACGACGACGATGGTGATGATGATGACAATGTCAACGACGACGATGATGATGATGATGATGATGATGATGATGATGGTGATGATGATGATGACAATGATGACGACAATGATGATGATGGTGATGATGATGACGATGATGATGATGGAGATGATGATGATGATGTCAATGACGATGATGATGATGATGATGGTGATGATGATGATGTCAATGACAACGATGATGATGATTATGGTGATGATGATGATGACGACAACGGTGATGATTAAGATGGTGATGATGATGATAATAATGATGATTATCCCCCAGTATCTCCAAGGGGGGGGGGGGGGGGGGGGGGGGGGGGGTGTCTGAGTTCAGAGTTCCAGGCTACCTGGACAGAATGGTGGTGGTGGCAGGAGTGGTTCATCAGGCTGGCTGTGGGGTAGATGGCCGTCGCGATGCGATCCTGGTTCTGCGTCTCCACCAAATGTCGCTGGCTGGTTTCTGTGGTGACGATGGCCGTGATGGCGTGCGCATTACACACCAACTGCTGCACGTGTCGCAACAACGCGCCGCCCACACCACACACCTGGGAGGTTTTTGAAGTAGCAAAAACAAAAACAAAAAACATCGTGATATGGGTGTTGCTACAAAATCCTAGAAAACTGTGAAAAGTTGCATGCAGCAGATATGCACACAGCTTCACAAACATGCACACACACACACACACAAAAAAAACCCAACAACACGTGTACACACACACACACACGTACGTACATACATACACGCACACACACAGACACACACAAACATATTTTTTTTTTTTTTTTTTTTTTTTTTTGTCTAAGATCACTGTAAGCAGGGTTCGTACAGAATTTTGGAAATAAAAATCCAGACTTTTTCCAGACCATTTCTGCAACTTTCCCATACCATAAAGAGGCCAGATGCACTCACCTCTCAGATGATGTCTGTGGCCTATAAAAGTCATGCATTGTCATTGCCGGGGCCGACTTGCTCTGTTTTGCCGCTTTCTCCAGCTGCTGGTGCTTCTTGCCTTCAGCATGGCATTTCAGTGCCCCCACACCCATGTTCCGAACATCAAAGTCCTTTGCGCATAGTAAGCACCACGCTTTGTACTTCGACCCATCAGATGATGGGACTATCCAATCCTTGAACTCGCTATGTTCCAGCCACGTTTGGCTAAACACGCACTTTCCCATGTTAGCGAAGCAAATGACCGCGCTCCAACAAGAGAAAAGAAAATTGACTTTCGGCGCATGCGCATTGCGTACAAGGGACATCACTTCGCCGGCCAAGAAAGAAAAGTTCGTCTGCCAGTAACCATGGCGCTCACTCGTCAAGTATGCGTGCCGGGGTAGCGTTGTTATTATATATGTAAAATCGAAGTGAGATTCTCTTTGTCTTCAGTGAGAAAACAAATTGCCTGTCGCTGTGAACTGTGCCAGACTGAAAAATTCAAGACTTTTCCAGACTCAGGCAACCAAAGTTGATAATTCCATGCTTTTCCAGGCCTGGAAACCATTTTTCCATTTTCCAAGACTTTTCCAGATTTTAAAGACTCTGTGCGAACCCTGTGTAAGGTGGACAGACATTAAATTAAAGAACGAACACACACACACATGCGTACACACACACACACACACACACACACATACACACACACACACACACACACACACACACACACACACACACACACACACCTACCTACCTGCTGTGCATTCAATGCTGATTCCGTAGCAGTAGGCCTGTGGAACAGACTTTCTTCCGGAAAGGTGGCCATGTTTACTGTGTTGTTGACTTTGTCACAATCACACACACACACGTACACACACATGATTGAAAACATCGACAATTGGGGTGGCAGTCAAAACCCCCAAAATGGGGTGACAATAAAATGAGTGATAGAAGGGCTGTTTTTTATTTAATTTTAAAAAAAGTTTGATTTTTTTTTAAAGACAGACTGTCCTTGAATTTTAAAGCTATAAAAAGTTCAAATCGTTATATTTTTCAGAAGTGGGGTGATTTGGGGAAAAAAGTGAGGTGAACAGAGCTGTTCTTTCAAGTGTGTTAATTTGTCTGATGTGTAAAAGAGCCTGATCGAACGTCAGGTCTGGAAAATCAGAGTGTGAAAAAGTAAATTACCACACTTCGGAAGAAATGGGGCGATGAAAACTGAGCATGCCACGTGGTCAGATTTGGCCTTCTTAAAAAAAATGGGGGCGGGGAATTGTCGCCCCATTTTAAAAATCCCCCCATTTATTGGTGAATTGTCAGGTGCCTTCGCCCCAATTCTGCATGTATTCACACACACACACACACAGACACACACATCTACCTGCTGTGCATTCAGCACTGATTCAGTAGTAGCAGTAGGCCTGTGGAACAGACTTCCTTCCAGAAAGGCGGCCATGTTTTCATTGTTCTCGACGTCATCCCAGTCAGACGATGTCGGTGCGTTCTTATCGCTGCTGAACCATCCACTGTGGACCAGAACGCCTAACAGCAAGTTGGCTGTCTGAACAAACACAAGAACAATCTTTCTTCTTCTTCTTCTTCTGCATTCCCAGGCCACACAAATGAAAAAAACTGAAAGGCAGGGGACCCAGGGACCCATGGCCCTGGCAGGGTACAGGGGCAGAGCCCCGTCAGAGAATTCAGGGGGGCAACTTAAGAGAGATAGATAATGAGACAGACAGACAGTGAAAATGATAGACAGAGACAGAGTTTGACAAGACTTGACTTGTAAAATTATTACATTGCCTTTGTAATCTTCCAAGATAATATTTCCCATGTTTTTTTTTTTAAGATAAAACAACTACATTTAAAATGCCCCAAACCGCTTGTGGTCAATTTTTTGTTTTGTTTTTGATGAATTAAAAAAAACTGAAGTTCACTTTCTGGTAAAATAAAAAATACTGAAATCAGTGTAAAAATGAAAGAGTAGCACCCATGCATTTGGCCATAATGAGTAAGGTACGTAAAAACTTGTAAACGGGCAGATATGGTTGGCATGAATTATCGTGTATACTCGTAAATGGGGTAGAATGAGGTAACTCAATGAATTCCGAGTATACTCGAAACAGGAGAAACGCCAGTCAGGGCCTAATTCTGAGTATTCCCGGAACAGCGATTTCTGAGTCTAAAACTTGTCTAAATCCATGGGTGTTTTTTCCCAATCCAAACCACGTTTTTCGAGTTACTTCCCTTCATCGCTCTTCCAGCTTTTGTTTCACTTATATTTGGCACTTCTACTTCAATTTATAATGTTGAAAATGTTTTTTTAAATCGGGCCAACATGAGCATCAAAAAATACTCCAACAATATGTTTTCATTAACAGTGATAGTAATAAGGAGACTAATGATTCTGATCATAATGCAAGCTTTAGGTCTTTCCTTTCTATGTTTTCTATAGGTACATGCGCCCTCCTAGTTCCGTCGTCACTATTGCCAGCATCAGCATCTGCAACGTATTTTTCCTGATCCTGATCCTGAATGCAAGTAACCCCGATTTTAAAGCGAAAAATAAACTTGGATCAACCAGTAATGTTGTCAAAACTGAATCATTGACAATGTTAAGTTTTGTTGCATGTTTGTGTGTTTTTCTAGTCACCCCCCGGCGAGTAATAATGTTTGCCTAAGGCAGCGATGTCTTGAAGGGATTAAGTGGGAGGTAGTGGGAGGTAATTTTAATACTTACAAAGAAAGGGCAATGGCTCAGAGAAGTAGCGAGAGTCTTATACGGGGGGGGGGGGGGGGGGGGGGGGGGTCTTATAAGGGAGGAGGGGGGGTCTTATAAAGGAGGTTCCATTGTACATGTAGAGTGGCACAGAGGTATCGCATTCGCCTCGTGTCAAGTAAACCCGAGTTCGAACCTGGGTACAGGGGATTTTTTCCTCTCATTTTACACTAGGCCTTATGGTCTGAACGTGGAGTCTTTCGGATGAGACGATAAACCGAGGTCCTGTGTGCCCATGCACTTAGCACACGTTAAACCCAGTGGCAACGAAAAAGTTGTCATTTGGTCAAAATTTACCCCCCTCCCTTTCCTTCCTCATCAGTCACACAAAAAACGCATACAAAAAAAGAAAAACATGGGTGGCGTGCCTCTGGCTGCGACGCACTCTCCAGGTGGGAGCAACCCGAATTTCACAGACGCCTCTGTGACTATAAAGTACTTAATAATGCAATGCAATTCAACACAATACAACGCACTCCTACCAGGGCATACTGGAAGAGATCCCCCACAGCCATATCCTCAGTGTGTGTCACCAGGTCGTAAACCGACAGGTAATTTCTCTCATAACGACCCTCCTCTGTCACCCCGGGCACCGCCTCGGCTGTATCCCCACTCCCCTCCTCCTCTTTCTTCCCTTTCTTCGTCTTCTTCTCTCTCTCTTCCAGGAAATCTGTAAAAGAAAATACTTGAAAATACAGTGAAAATCGTTTAAGTCAATATTGGAGGGACTGAAATTTCATTTTGAGATAACCAATAGTGTGAGTTTAAAAGACCTGTTAGAATAAAGATTGTTAAACTGGGACCAGAAATCCATCTTTGGTGGTATAACAATTCCCTCTATCTGCCTGTGTACGTGTGTGTGTGTGCGTGTGCGTGTGCGTGTGCGTGCGTGCGTGCGTGTGTGTGTGTGTGTGCTACGTTTTATTTATAATCTTTTTTCTAATAATGTGATATTGCTAGTAAACATTGTGTTGTATATTGTGACAGCAAAAAACATTTCCTTGTTGATTTTGACTGGAATAACAATACAGACTGATTGATTGATTGATTGACGATTCTCTCTACCAATGTTCCTGTGGTTCTGTGTGGGCGAGAGTCATATGGGCCATGTGGTTCTGTGTGGGCGAGAGTCATAATATGGGCCATGTGGTTCTGTGTGGGTGAGAGTCATATGGGCCATGTGGTTGTGTGGGCGAGAGTCATATGGGCCATGTGGTTCTGTGTGGGCGAGAGTCATAATATGGGCCATGTGGTTCTGTGTGGGCGAGAGTCATAATATGGGCCATGTGGTTCTGTGTGGGCGAGAGTCATATGGGCCATGTGGTTCTGTGTGGGCGAGAGTCATAATATGGGCCATGTGGTTCTGTGTGGGTGAGAGTCATATGGGCCATGTGATTCTGTGTGGGCGTGAGTCATAATATGGGCCAATCTGACACACTCTTCTTCTTTTTTTTGAGGGTGTTGTTGGGTTTGCTCCCTCTGGCTGTTATTCATGCAGCTCTAGGCAGGGGGTGTCGTAAGTGACTTTGGTGGAGGGGGGGCTACTTAATGGAGAGTTTCCTCCCTTTGTTCGTCACCCTAGAATTAATATACATCTGTATCGTTAAAAATTCGGGACTTTCCTGGTGTTGCACTGCCTCCGAGCATTGCCTCCAGGATCGTTCCCACCATCTTTATATCTACTAATGTCCCATATGTGTCTGTTCCAGACCGGAGGACGTTAATCAGATTTCCTCCTCCTTTGTTCGTTTCTATTGTCTGCGTTGTTCTGGTTTGTGTCTTGTCTAATAATCTACCTCCCTCTCTCTCTCTCTCTCCCCCTCTCTCGCCGCATCTCTTCCCCCACCCCCTCTCTTTCTCTCTCTCAACAGAGGGCAATCATGTAGACTAATACCTCCCCCCCCTCTTAATTTCTCGGTTCTCTCCGTTTCTTCAGTCTTGCATTTGTTAGTGGAAATTAAGCAGCCTTTTAGCAACTTTTTTTATAGCTAATATCGCCTTATAGTCGGTAAAATATGGTAAATCTTTACCCAGCAGAGGTTGCAGTCCCACAGTGAGAACAATCCTCAGGGCCAGATGAGCGATGCCAACCTGGGAACAACGCAGGCACCAAGAACGATGAACAGAAAAATGAAAGCTGTGAAGCGTAATGAGAGAAAATTAAACATAGAGAAATATCAGACACACACAACAGCAACAACATATAACACACAGAAAAGCACACAGTGTAGACTGGCACAGCGGTAGCGCGTTCGCTTCGTGTCAAGTAAACCCGAGTTCCAACCTGGGTACAGGGGATTTTTCCTCTCACTTTGCACTAGGCCTTGCGGTCTGAACGTGGAGTCTTTCGGTTGAGACGATAAACCGAGGTCCCGTGTGCTCATGCACTTAGCACACGTTAAACCCAGTGGCAACGAAAAAGTTGTCATTTGGTCAAAATTTACCCCCCTCCCTTCCTTCCTCATCAGTCACACAAAACGCGCATGCAAATTTTTTTATAAAATTGGGTGGCGCGCCTCTGGCTGCGACGCTCTCTCCAGGTGGGAGCAACCCGAATTTCACAGAGACGCCTCTGTGACTATAATGTACCTAACCTAACCTAACTAACCTAACACACAATTTCAATTTCAATTTAATAATAATCCTTTGAGCCCTCCTGGGGGCATGGAGGATAAACAGAATATAAAAAATGTGGCCACAAGCACAAAATACACACATTCATCAAACAAAACTAAGCTGCAGTCTATTGTCAAACAACCTGTCCTGATCTTATAAAATTTACTATTTACATTTGGAATTTTGGCTTGGACATAAATTGACAAAAATGAAAAACTGACTTCTTAGTTATATAATACCTTGGCAAAATACCTCGATGTTCTTCAAAATATGGACATTCAATTACAAAATGACATTCATCACCAATAGCAGTAGCACCCGTATCACAAACGGTCCTACCGGTCAAGTCCAAGTCGTCGTCCTTTTTCAATTGGTCATTTATGACTACTACATCTAAATTTAATTAAACTTATAATAATATTTATTAGGTAATGTCATGATATAATTTTGCAACCGAAATTTTGTTTTATAATGCCTATAATAACAAGAGGCAAAGCCTGCAAGGCTCACGTCTGATTTTTATTACTATAGCAGGCATGGGAATTCCCATGACAATTCCCATGCCTGTATAGAGAGAATACTGTTATGTAGACACTTGTGCATCTGAAAACAGAATTAATTTTTATTTTACTGTGTAAATTAAAATTATTTCTATGCACCCCTACCCCTTTCTTTAAAATTTAATTATATGTATGCGCATGTAACATAGTGGAGCCCTATTTTTATTTTTGGCAAACAAGTAAAATTGACCAAGCTTTCAGAAAAAACATAGTGCCTAGGCCTTGTTGCCGGAAGTGCGGTAGGCTAAGTTATGCGCAGAGATGATGTGCAAATGAACACGAACAACCGTTACTCAAAGGCGCAAATAAAGCTAAACAACCGGGCCGTCAACGCACACACTCGGTACATCCATTTGTTACAGAAAATATAAGTTGACGACGTTAAAATGTACCTATTTGTACACACCTGAAGTCTTGTGTTTCTTTTTAAAGAGCGTTTTTGTATATCTAATGGAGAGTCTTCTTTCCAGTATGTATCTCCTACTCGGTACAACACAACAGTTACAGTAATCTCTGCAACAAATGATTTTCTTTCTTTTGTTCCTTACCGATGTATCTGACTGCTTTGATCGCCATGACTTGAAGGCTCACGTCAAAATCAAGTATCCTGCTAACTTTAACCCTCTAACGCCTTATATGTTTAGAGAAAATGACAACGTTAAGGTTTGAGTTAAGGTTAAAGGTCGGGGCCACGGACGCAACACACACACATACACACAACCGAACATGTACGATACTATAGACTCACTTTGTTTTAAAAAACGACGTGAGCCAAAAACATTTGTTACTCTCTCACACACACACTCACACATGTTTCGTGCATGTATGTTTGGTTTATGCTTCTGTCTATAGATGGCTTAATGAAAAAAAGCATGTATGTTTTCTTATTCAATGTCCATCTTTAAATAAAATTTTGACTTGACTTGACTTGACTTCACACACACACACACACACACACACACAGAGCACTTGACACACACACACACAGTGACACAACACACGCATAACTCTCTTTCTTTCTCTCTCTCTCTCACACACACATGCACACACACACACACACACACACACACACACACAGAATGACACACAAAGTGACACCCTCACAACACACACACACACACACTCACACACACACACACACACACACACACACGCACACACACACACGCAACGACACACACACACACACACACACATTACCGATCTTAACAGTTGCATGTGTCTGCATTCCACATGATGATAAGCTGTCCAAGAACTGTCTCTGCATTTCTCACAGCAATACAACACAGCACTGCACTTTTGGCACCTGCACACGCAATGAACAACAATGATCATCATCATCATCATCATCATTATCACCATTGTCATTATCATCATCATCATCATCATCAATGTCATCATCAATGTCATCATCATCACCATTGTCATTATCATCACCATTGTCATCATCATCAGCAGCAGCAGCAGAAGCAGCAGCAGCATCATCACCACCACAATCATCATCATCACCATTAGCATCATCATCACCATCATTATCATCATCATCATAATCATCTTCATTATTATCATCTTCTTCATCATTGCCATCATCATCATCATCACTATCATCATCAATATCATCATCATCACCATTGTCATTATCATCATCAACATCATCATCATCACCACCACCATCATCGTCATTACCATCATCATTATCATCATCATCATCATCATCATCATCATCATCGCCATCATCATCATCATCACCAACGCCATCATCATCATCATCATCATCACAGTCATCATCATCATCACAGTCATCATCATCATCACAGTCATCATCACCAATGTCATCTCATCACTTCTCACAGCAATACAAAACACCATTGTACTTATGACACCTGCACACACAATGAACAACCATCATCATCGTCATCATCATCATCATCATCATCATCGTCATCATCATCATCATCATCATCATCATCATTGTCACCATCGTCTTTGTCATTATTATCATCATCATTGCTATGAGGAGGTAATGAGGTAATGAGGAGGTGATGAGGTAATGAACTCACCCCACAGGGTTGAGAGGCAGAGCGACAAAGCAGTGCTGACAGTGAGTGAGGTAGTGAGGAGGCAGCAGCACTGCAGCAAACGGTCTCTCCACAATCAGCGTGTCTCCCGCCTTGATGCTTCGTGTGGCCTGAAAAACAACACCGCTCTAATTATTCATTGTGTACCAGGCACATCATGTTGTAAGGCACATCATGTTGTAAGGCACATCATGTTGTAAGGCACATCATGTTGTAAGGCACATCATGTTATAAGGCACATCATGTTGTAAGGCACATCATGTTGTAAGGCACATCATGTTGTAAGGCACATCATGTTGTAAGGCGCACCCTCCAAAGTTACGCAATTTTTTCATTTTCTTATCATATTTTCTCTCAGCTTTCACCTACACTACAGGTGGGGATCATTGTGAACTCACTCACTGCCTACAGCAACACTAACACTTCCCACCTTTTCACCTTCCATGCGGGAAGTGAGAAAGCTGGCTTCATTCTTTGCAAGGTTGGTAGGCTGCAAAGTTATCACTCTTTGTAACATTTAGGCTTTTCGGTGCGCCTTAGGCCGGGTTCACATTAGACGCGTAAGTTCCGTACGGAAAATCCTAAATAAGTGGAAGAAAGAAGGACAAAAGTTTACGCATATACGGGAAATTCGGACACGTGCGCATAATATGTATATATTCTGCATGTTTCAGCTTGCGCGCCTTTTTTGTTGTTCTTGTTGCTTGTTTTTAACTTTCTATTGTTTTTGTAAAGCGCATTGAGCTTTAAGGCAATGCGCTATATAAGTTCCCTAAATAAATAAATGAATAAATATTTTCCCTTCTTCGCTTCACTTATTTATAGATTGTGCACATGTTTCCGCATGGAATATCCGCTTATGTGTGTACACGGCCTAATAATCCGAAAAATATGGTAAACATAAAAAATGTGAGTCACCTGCAAGAACCTTCCCTGCGCTGGTGAGCTCTTCATCTCAACGGCTGAGGAAGCCTGCACTAGAACGGTGTTGGGTCCGTAGGACACGGAGGGAGGGGTGGCTGGACACTGGACACCCTTCTGCCGGTCAATACTGCTGGTGACGCTGACACTGTCATCCCTGACAACAACAACAAAAATGATTTTTTTTTTAAAGATGTCCTCCGAAGTCGGAGTGTGGCTGCCCACGTGGCAGGGTAATCAAAAACGGTCACACACGTAATACAGTGGAACCTCCCTTATATATAAGACCTCCCATTATAAGACTCCCTCCCACATAAGGCCTACTTCTCTGAGAGTGAGACATTGCCCTTCTTTGTAAGCATTAAAACTACCTCCCTTATAAGACCCCTCCATCATAAGACCTCATTTGGGATGATTTTTGAGGGTCTTGTAAGGGAGGTTCCACTGTATTCTCATCTCTAGCTGGTGCATTTGTACCATAGCGTTCAATTGCTTCGGCTGTTGAGATGATCCCTGGAGTCTTTAAGCCAGGGTAAGACAATAACAACAACAACAAAAGCATCAAAAAGTTTGGATTTCTACCAAGTGTTCCTCTTTTTGGCTGTCTTGTACTTTTTCATGCTGCCTAGTATGACCAAATTGATAGCTAGGGGAAATGAATGAAAAGAAATTGAGCAGAAATATAGGAGACATGGACAGTGAACGGTCAACAATACTGACAGTGGTCGGTCAACAATACTGACAGCGCACGGTCAACAATACTGACAGTGAACAGTCAACAATACTGACAGTGAATGGTCAACAATACTGACAGTGAACGGTCAACAATACTGACAGTTAACGGTCAACAATACTGACAGTGAATGGTCAACAATACTGACAGTGAATGGTCAACAATACTGACAGTGAACAGTCAACAATACTGACAGTGAACGGTCAACAATACTGACAGTGAACGGTCAACAATACTGACAGTTAACGGTCAACAATACTGACAGTGAACGGTCAACAATACCTACAGTGAACGGTCAACAAATGAACAATACTGACAGTGAACGGTTAACAACACTGACAGTGAACGGTCAACAAATGAACAATACTGACAGTGAACGGTTAACAACACTGACAGTGAACGGTCAACAACACTGACAGTGAACGGTCAACAACACTGACAGTGAACGGTCAACAACACTGACAGTGAACAGTCAACAACACTGACAGTGAACGGTCAACAATACTGACAGTGAATGGTCAACAATACTGACAGTTAACGGTCAACAATACTGACAGTGAACAGTCAACAATACTGACAGTGAACGGTCAACAATACTGACAGTGAACGGTCAACAATACTGACAGTGAATGGTCAACAACACTGACAGTGAACGGTCAACAATACTGACAGTGAACGGTCAACAATACTGACAGTGAACGGTCAACAATACTGACAGTGAACGGTCAACAATACTGACAGTGAACGGTCAACAATACTGACAGTGAACGGTCAACAATACTGACAGTGAACGGTCAACAATACTGACAGTGAACGGTCAACAATACTGACAGTGAACGGTCAACAATACTGACAGTGAATGGTCAACAATACTGACAGTGAACGGTCAACAATACTGACAGTGAATGGTCAACAACACTGACAGTGAACGGTCAACAATACTGACAGTGAACGGTCAACAATACTGACAGTGAATGGTCAACAACACTGACAGTGAACGGTCAACAACACTGACAGTGAACGGTCAACAATACTGACACTATACTCACATTGCTTTCAGCTGTGTTTCAATCTTCCCCAGTTCTCCCTCAAGGTAACCTGAAATACCAGTCCGAACCAGTGATTATATATTTGGACTGTATTGCCTCCCACCCACCCCACCCACCCCACCCACCCCACCCACCCCCCACACCCTGCAGGTATAGTGGAATCTTTCAGTGCAAATAGTTTCCTCACCCTCTGGAAGTTCTGTGCTGGCAACTTTCTCTAATCTATCAATCTTTGACTCTGCCTTTTCCTTTTCTTCCTATCGTCTACGATTTTTCTGACTTATTGGCCCATTCTCCTGCCTTATTTCTTCTTCTTCTTCTTCTGTGTTCCCATGTCGTATGGCCATAATGGGTAAGGAACATATGTGTCCGTTTTTCAGTTTTCACTGGTCTCCCCGCTGCGTACAGCCGACGCATTCCGATTTCGGAATCTCCAAGGAGAAAAACTATTTGGAAGATTTTTTTGGGGGAAAAAAAAGGCAGGAGAATGGGCCAATAAGTCAGAAAGATAGTAGATGATAGAAAGCAAAGGGAAAAGGCAGAGTCAAAGATTACAGATTACAGGAAGTTACAAGCACAGAACTTCCAGAAGGTGGGGGAACTATTTTTATGAAAGACCCCCCCCCCCCCCCCCGGTATCCCCACGGGGAGTCTTTTTTCAAAAATTGTGAAAATTTCTTGAAAACCATTAAGCTTAAGCGACTAAGGCAGTCATTAGAAAAGACAAGGCATGTGTCTTTTCTTTTACTGAAAAAAATGCTGATTTGACGGTTTGATTTCTAGGAAACCAGAGCAAAGTGAGTGTTGCGATCACCATAAAGGGTGTTTTTCGACGCGTTTCTTGCACGGGGGGATAGTACTTACAAAGTACCGTATTTTACACACTATAAGGCGCACCCCCCAAATTGAACTCAAAATTCAGATTTTGTTACTCTGTTTCCTTACTATATTATCAGTCATTATAAGGCGCACCCCCCAAATTGAACTCAAAATTCAGATTTTGTTGCTCTGTTTCCTTACTATATTATCAGTCATTATAAGGCGCACCCCCCAAATTTGACTCAAAATTCAGATTTTGTTACTCTATTTCCTTACTATATTATCAGTCATTATAAGGCGCACCCCCCAAATTGAACTCAAAATTCAGATTTTGTTACTCTATTTCCTTACTATATTATCAGTCATTATAAGGCGCACCCCCCAAATTGGACTCAAAATTCAGATTTTGTTACTCTATTTCCTTACTATATTATCAGTCACATTATAAGGCGCACCCCCCCAAATTTGACTCAAAATTCAGATTTTGTTACTCTGTTTCCTTACTATATTATCAGTCACATTATAAGGCGCACCCCCCAAAATTGAACTCAAAATTCAGATTTTGTTACTCTATTTCCTTACTATATTATCAGTCATTATAAGGCGCACCCCCCAAATTGAACTCAAAATTCAGATTTTGTTACTCTGTTTCCTTACTATATTATCAGTCATTATAAGGCGCACCCCCCAAATTGGACTCAAAATTCAGATTTTGTTACTCTATTTCCTTACTATATTATCAGTCACATTATAAGGCGCACCCCCCAAATTGAACTCAAAATTCTGATTTTGTTACTCTGTTTCCTTACTATATTATCAGTCATTATAAGGCGCACCCCCCAAATTGAACTCAAAATTCTGATTTTGTTACTCTGTTTCCTTACTATATTATCAGTCATTATAAGGCGCACCCCCCCAAATTGGACTCAAAATTCAGATTTTGTTACTCTTTTTCCTTACTATATTATCAGTCATTATAAGGCGCACCCCCCAAATTGGACTCAAAATTCAGATTTTGTTACTCTGTTTCCTTACTATATTATCAGTCATTATAAGGCGCACCCCCAAAATTGGACTCAAAATTCTGATTTTGTTACTCTATTTCCTTACTATATTATCAGTCACATTATAAGGCGCACCCCCCAAATTGGACACAAAATTCAGATTTTGTTACTCTATTTCCTTACTATATTATCAGTCATTATAAGGCGCACCCCCAAAATTGACTCAAAATTCAGATTTTGTTACTCTGTTTCCTTACTATATTATCAGTCACATTATAAGGCGCACCCCCCAAATTGGACTCAAAATTCTGATTTTGTTACTCTGTTTCCTTACTATATTATCAGTCATTATAAGGCGCACCCCCCAAATTGGACTCAAAATTCTGATTTTGTTACTCTTTTTCCTTACTATATTATCAGTCATTATAAGGCGCACCCCCCAAATTGGACTCAAAATTCAGATTTTGTTACTCTGTTTCCTTACTATATTATCAGTCATTATAAGGCGCACCCCCCAAATTGGACTCAAAATTCAGATTTTGTTACTCTATTTCCTTACTATATTATCAGTCATTATAAGGCGCACCCCCCAAATTGGACTCAAAATTCTGATTTTGTTACTCTATTTCCTTACTATATTATCAGTCATTATAAGGCGCACCCCCCAAATTGAACTCAAAATTCTGATTTTGTTACTCTATTTCCTTACTATATTATCAGTCATTATAAGGCGCACCCCCCAAATTGGACTCAAAATTCTGATTTTGTTACTCTTATTTCCTTACTATATTATCAGTCATTATAAGGCGCACCCCCCAAATTTGACTCAAAATTCAGATTTTGTTGCTCTATTTCCTTACTATATTATCAGTCATTATAAGGCGCACCCCCCAAATTGGACTCAAAATTCAGATTTTGTTACTCTATTTCCTTACTATATTATCAGTCACATTATAAGGCGCACCCCCCAAATTGAACTCAAAATTCTGATTTTGTTACTCTTTTTCCTTACTATATTATCAGTCATTATAAGGCGCACCCCCCAAATTGGACTCAAAATTCAGATTTTGTTGCTCTGTTTCCTTACTATATTATCAGTCATTATAAGGCGCACCCCCCAAATTTGACTCAAAATTCAGATTTTGTTACTCTATTTCCTTACTATATTATCAGTCACATTATAAGGCGCACCCCCCAAATTGGACTCAAAATTCAGATTTTGTTACTCTATTTCCTTACTATATTATCAGTCATTATAAGGCACACCCCCCAAATTGAACTCAAAATTCTGATTTTGTTACTCTGTTTCCTTACTATATTATCAGTCATTATAAGGCGCACCCCCCAAATTGGACTCAAAATTCAGATTTTGTTACTCTATTTCCTTACTATATTATCAGTCATTATAAGGCGCACCCCCCAAATTGAACTCAAAATTCAGATTTTGTTACTCTATTTCCTTACTATATTATCAGTCATTATAAGGCGCACCCCCCAAATTGAACTCAAAATTCAGATTTTGTTACTCTATTTCCTTACTATATTATCAGTCACATTAAGGCGCACCCCCCAAATTGAACACAAAATTCAGATTTTGTTACTCTATTTCCTTACTATATTATCAGTCATTATAAGGCGCACCCCCCAAATTTGAACTCAAAATTCAGATTTTGTTACTCTATTTCCTTACTATATTATCAGTCACATTATAAGGTGCACCCCCCAAATTGAACTTCAAAATTCAGATTTTGTTACTCTATTTCCTTACTATATTATCAGTCACATTATAAGGCGCACACCCCCCAAATTGAACTCAAAATTCAGATTTTGTTACTCTATTTCCTTACTATATTATCAGTCATTATAAGGCGCACCCCCCAAATTGGACTGAAAATTCAGATTTTGTTACTCTATTTCCTTACTATATTATAAGGCGCACCCCCCAAATTGGACTCAAATTTCAGATTTTGTTACTCTTATTTCCTTACTATATTATCAGTCATTATAAGGCGCACCCCCCAAATTGAACTCAAAATTCAGATTTTGTTACTCTGTTTCCTTACTATATTATCAGTCATTATAAAGCGCACCCCCCAAATTGGACTCAAAATTCAGATTTTGTTACTCTTTTTCCTTACTATATTATCAGTCATTATAAGGCGCACCCCCCAAATTGGACTCAAAATTCAGATTTTGTTACTCTATTTCCTTACTATATTATCAGTCATTATAAGGCACACCCCCCCAATTGGACTCAAAAATTCTGATTTTGTTACTCTTTTTCCTTACTATATTATCAGTCATTATAAGGTGCACCCCCCAAATTTGAACTCAAAATTCAGATTTTGTTACTCTGTTTCCTTACTATATTATCAGTCATTATAAGGCGCACCCCCCAAATTGGACTCAAAATTCAGATTTTGTTACTCTATTTCCTTACTATATTATCAGTCATTATAAGGCACACCCCCCCAAATTGGACTCAAAATTCTGATTTTGTTACTCTTTTTCCTTACTATATTATCAGTCACATTATAAGGTGCACCCCCCCAAATTGGACTCAAAATTCAGATTTTGTTACTCTATTTCCTTACTATATATTATCAGTCATTATAAGGCGCACCCCCCAAATTGGACTCAAAATTCTGATTTTGTTACTCTGTTTCCTTACTATATTATCAGTCATTATAAGGCGCACCCCCCAAATTGAACTCAAAATTCAGATTTTGTTACTCTGTTTTCTTACTATATTATCAGTCACATTATAAGGCGCAACCCCCAAATTTGGACTCAAAATTCTGATTTTGTTACTCTATTTCCTTACTATATTATCAGTCACATTATAAGGCGCACCCCCCAAATTGGACTCAAAATTCTGATTTTGTTACTCTGTTTCCTGACTATATTATCAGTCATTATAAGGCGCACCCCCCAAATTGGACTCAAAATTCAGATTTTGTTACTCTGTTTCCTTACTATATTATCAGTCATTATAAGGCTGCACCCCCCAAATTGGACTCAAAATTCTGATTTTGTTACTCTTATTTCCTTACTATATTATCAGTCATTATAAGGCGCACCCCCCAAATTGGACTCAAAATTCTGATTTTGTTACTCTGTTTCCTTACTATATTATCAGTCATTATTTTGTTTGATTTTGTTACTCTTATTTCCTTACTATATTATCAGTCCATTATAAGGCGCACCCCCAAATTTGACTCAAAATTCAGATTTTGTTACTCTGTTTCCTTACTATATTATCAGTCATTATAAGGCGCACCCCCCAAATTTGACTCAAAATTCTGATTTTGTTACTCTATTTCCTTACTATATTATCAGTCATTATAAGGCACACCCCCCAAATTGGACTCAAAATTCTGATTTTGTTACTCTGTTTCCTTACTATATTATCAGTCATTATAAGGCGCACCCCCCCAAATTGGACTCAAAATTCTGATTTTGTTACTCTATTTCCTTACTATATTATCAGTCATTATAAGGCGCACCCCCCAAATTGGACTCAAAATTCTGATTTTGTTACTCTATTTTCCTTACTATATTATCAGTCATTATAAGGCACACCCCCCAAATTTGGACACAAAATTCAGATTTTGTTACTCTTTTTTCTTACTATATTATCAGTCATTATAAGGTGCACCCCCCAAATTGAACTCAAAATTCAGATTTTGTTACTCTGTTTCCTTACTATATTATCAGTCATTATAAGGCGCACCCCCCAAATTGGACTCAAAATTCTGATTTTGTTACTCTGTTTCCTTACTATATTATCAGTCATTATAAGGCGCACCCCCCAAATTGAACTCAAAATTCAGATTTTGTTACTCTGTTTCCTTACTATATTATCAGTCACATTATAAGGTGCACCCCCCAAATTGGACTCAAAATTCAGATTTTGTTACTCTGTTTCCTTACTATATTATCAGTCATTATAAGGCGCACCCCCCCAATTGGACTCAAAATTCTGATTTTGTTACTCTTTTTCCTTACTATATTATCAGTCATTATAAGGCGCACCCCCCAAATTGGACTCAAAATTCTGATTTGGTTACTCTGTTTCCTTACTATATTATCAGTCACATTATATATTTTCTTGATTTTGTTACTCTTATTTCCTTACTATATTATCAGTCATTATAAGGCGCACCCCCCAAATTGGACATCAAAATTCAGATTTTGTTACTCTATTTCCTTACTATATTATCAGTCACATTATAAGGCACCCCCCCCAAATTGAACTCAAAATTCAGATTTTGTTACTCTGTTTCCTTACTATATTATCAGTCATTATTTTGTTTGATTTTGTTACTCTTATTTCCTTACTATATTATCAGTCATTATAAGGCACACCCCCCAAATTGGACTCAAAATTCTGATTTTGTTACTCTTATTTCCTTACTATATTATCAGTCACTATAAGGCGCACCCCCCAAATTGAACTCAAAATTCAGATTTTGTTACTCTATTTCCTTACTATATTATCAGTCACATTATAAGGTGCACCCCCCAAATTGGACTCAAAATTCTGATTTTGTTACTCTATTTCCTTACTATATTATCAGTCACATTATAAGGCGCACCCCCCAAATTGGACTCAAAATTCTGATTTTGTTACTCTGTTTCCTGACTATATTATGTCATTATTTTGTTTGATTTTGTTACTCTTATTTCCTTACTATATTATCAGTCATTATAAGGCGCACCCCCCAAATTGGACTCAAAATTCAGATTTTGTTACTCTGTTTCCTTACTATATTATCAGTCATTATAAGGCGCACCCCCCAAATTGGACTCAAAATTCAGATTTTGTTACTCTGTTTCCTGACTATATTATCAGTCATTATAAGGCGCACCCCCCAAATTGGACTCAAAATTCAGATTTTGTTACTCTGTTTCCTTACTATATTATCAGTCATTATAAGGCGCACCCCCCAAATTGGACTCAAATTTCTGATTTTGTTACTCTATTTCCTTACTATATTATTAGTCACATTATAAGGTGCAGGGGTCTCAGTCTGGGGGAAAAGTATTGCCTTATACTGTTATAGTCCGTAAAATACGGAAGTGTCCCTTTGGGAGGCTGGTATTTTCACACACACATGCACATGTATGCGAGCACATATACACGCACACACACACACACATATACGCACACACACACATACAGTCATGGGTGCAACTCCCCAAAATGAAACAAAATTAAAGGCAGGGACCCATGGCAGAGCATAGGGGCAGAGCCCTGTCAGACGATTCAAGGGGGGGGGCAACTTAAGAGAGATAGACACAGTTAAAACGACAGACAGAGACAGTTTGCGTCTGATAAGCC